>WUAM01000334.1:5024-95068 GCA_024336885.1 Actenoides hombroni
GGGGGGGCTCCTCAGAGCTGACCGGTGGGATATTCCATACCATATGATGTCAGCTCAATTATAAAGGGAGAGTGCAGGAGGAGGATGTGGGGGGCATTCTGCTTTGTCCTCCAAGGGTCTGCTGTGTGTTCCCGGAGCCCTGCTTCCTGGACTCGGCCCGACATCGTCTGTGGACGGGAAGTACCGAATAACATCTTATCTATCATAACTGACGGCTCCTTGCGTATTATTCTCTCCCTGTGTGCCGTGCTGACAGGGGCTGGGGGGAGTGATAGAAGGGCTTGGTGGGCACCTGGTGCCGTGCCAGGGTCAACCTACCACAGTCCTTCATCACTCTCACAGAAAAATGTAAGGTATGATGAGTGTGAAGAGGATACTGCCCCGTTACTCCCCACCAACAACACATGTGAAACTGGAACCTTCCAGTCTTCCTGCCAGCAATGCACACAGTCAGGGATATCTATCAACATATATCTTTATATACATAGAGACATAATGCAGGGGCAGTGTTGTAGGTGTGTGACATTCCTGCTGGGTGTAGGGAACTTTCTCAAGGAATCGAGGCTTCTCCATAGCCTCTCCTCCTGACTGACTCTCTGTTCAAGTATCAGTCTGAGTCTGAAAGGATAGTACTACAAACAGGCCGAAGAAAAGGACAAGTGTATTTGTAGAAACAAGAACAAAAGTTTTATATTCCTAAGTGTTGCAAGTGACAGGCCTCTGCCAGCAAGGCACTAAAAGCCCTGCAGCAGGAGCCAGCTGTACCCGCAAGAGACGCGATGGCAACAACATCTAGTGTCACAAGCTCAAATTAAGAGATTTCAAACCAGGATCTGCTCCACTGCATCTTTCTGCAGGAAACCTATTTTATTGAGTCTTATTTTCTTCACAGTATCATGCTATCATTCTTCCTGCTCGTTCCCCCTCTCCCCTCCCATCCCCTGTAATCTTTTAAAAACTCGTTCTTCTAGCAGATATTGGATTTGAGGTTGCAACCTTCATAATACATGGCAAGGGTCCTAACTTGTGATGTGATTCTTGTACTAATAGCCTGCACAGATGTGCTTGGTAGACAGATAGGAAATGTAGTGAGTCCCCAACTGAAGCTGTAATGAAAATAGTTAGCCAGGTTCAGTATCCCTTTTGTTGATGACACTTTTTATCTTTCAGTATCCATTTTGTTGATGACACCTTATATTTCACTTAGTTACAGAAATCATAACCAGCTGTCAATCTGGCTGGGCTCTGCCAGCTATTTTATGATTAGTGGTCTTAAGTGGTTTTATACATTTAATCTTTCACAAGCTAGGGAGACAAAACTAAAAATACTTGATCTATCAGGATTGTTCCTTATGTACCTAAACATATACTGGTTCAGGGTTGGCCATATCAAGGATGAGGAGGGAGAGCTTTGTCTTTAGAAGTGGAGAAAGGGATTTGCCAGTGGCAGAACTACCACACAAGACAAGAATGTGCTGGGAGGCTATAACCTCTGTAGCCTGACACATCTACCTTATAATGTCTAAACAATAAAGTCTTTTTACTGTATGCTCAGCAGCAACATAGTGTTTTTTAATGGGATTCTATGAACTATTTCCCTTGCACGCCTGGGGAAGAAATGTCTCTGTCACAATATTTTCTGCTTGTAATATTATACCTTTTCTTTCTCCTGTCCTGGAGATGGGCAGACAGTCCAGACAGCTTGATGTGATCTAGTGGCATAAAAGTATGTGGATTTCCTGGGATTACCACTTTTTAGGGATAATGCATAAAAGACTGAAAAAGAAAAATCTTAATTTAAAAAATGAAAACACCAGTTAGACAACTAAGGTTATTATACTCCTGCTTCTACCTACTTACCACAAATTTAAAGGAATATCAGCTTGAGCATTATCTTGGGCTCTTTGCCAGGGACTCTAATTTCCCATTCTCATACCCAGCAGTGACCGTGAAAGCTTTCTGCAGTCATCAGGATTCCAGGATTTACCATTATCTGCACTTAAGTAAGAACTGGTTAAGTAAGTGAAGACATGGAAGGAATTCTTCAGCCACTTATAAATGTTCCTAGACAATGGAGATGCTTCAGCTGTGAGAATCTCTCTCTAGAAGATGTCAAATTCTGGCTTATCGTCTTGATAAGAATATATTTTAGTCACATTATTAGAGTACCACCATAGCACACTGATGATGAGATTGTCAAAAATGTGAACTGCAAATAAGTTAGAAGCATGAACAGCACTGGCAAAGACATAAACAGCAGTTGCAAAGTTCTCCATCATGCATGGATTTTCCTTTATGTATGACCAGACCACCTTACAAAATTTCCTGCTCAAAATTATAACTTTTTCAAGTGTTACGTCAACGTGCAATGAGAAAACATGAAAAGTACCATCCAGCTATTGTCTAGAGCCTTCTCTTGCAAGCAAATGTGACACAACAAAACAGTGAGTTCAGTAAACTGGGACAGATACATAAATTGTTTAAAATGTTCTTGAAGTCTGAAGGACTCTGTGACTCAGATTTCAGAGAATGGAATTATTAATCAGTGCTCATATACAAGAAGAGTCCTTGTTCAGAGTGACAAGATTCAGAATTTACTCTTCCCCACTGTAATCACTGTTAAATGTAGAGCCAATTACATATAAAATATTCATAGTCTCTGTTTGCATCCCCTTTGACTTAGACATGGAGATATTCCAATAGGTTTGATGTTTTTGAACTAATGCTCATTCATGTGCCAATCCCAACCCTGATCATGTGGTCTCCTAGGATCTTAGGCTGAGTTTTAGGAATCTCTGCACTTCTTACCAGGAAAAACTGGTGTCATATGTTATGTGACACTGTTCCCAGGAGTACTCCTGATATCCGCAAGAGTTTATGTCTGGCTTCTTGGAGGCAAGAAGTAGCAGAGATTACCTCTCTGAAACAATTGCTCAATAGCTTCTGTTGACTGCTCTTCCTTATAGAGCATATCAACAATACAGACATTTTTTGCCATGTCTGTCAGCAGTTAGCCTTGTCTACTATCTGACTGTATCTTTTCACTTCTATTATTAGAATGGCATTATATTCTGTTATTGGTTATTGGGATTTCTGCACCCTTTGTGGAAATGACAGCTTCAGGTCTGCCTACATGACTTTTTGTTGCAGCTGATAATCTAAATTCAAAGCACATTTAAATGGTCCATGTTAGACAGGGGACACTACCCACTAGTTGGCATTCCACTCATCCTAGTAGGGCAGAAAAGATACAGGTATTCTTCTGACCCTAGTCTCTTTGTCTGGTATTACTTTCACTTTCAACTCATCTCTCTTCCTGGTACAGGTGTTAAAACCTGCTATACTTTTATATATAGGACCCTTCAGGTTTCATTTTCATTAAAGCTGTTCTAGTTTCCTTTTCTAATCGCTAAGTCTCTCTCCCTTATTCCCTTTCTCTTCCCCTTTGGGGAGGGAGGGGCGTTAACAGAGAGCATCTGTTACAGGTCTAAGGGGCTGCCCTGACCCTAAACCATGACAGTTGGCCTGGATGTATTTCATACCTTCACTTTTCTTTAGATCTGGAATTGTTTTTTAGACTTTGCATTTCTCTATATAAAAAGGCAGAAAGTGTCAAAGTACTTGGTGTATGCTGTTACTGCTGTGAAAAATCAAACAATCTGAAAACAGAGAGTTAAATGCTGTGTGTGTATATGTATGGTGCTTATCATGCCAGCCCTGTGTGTCATTATGTTGGCCTGATTAGACAGTGTTACATGTGGGATTATAGTCCTGGCTTGTCAGTAAAAGTGGGACAGAAGGATAGAGTTGTATAATCAATGCAAACTCATTTATTATACAAACAAGCATCTCTTCTTGGTCCAGATGGATTTTCCTTATGGACAGGTGGTGGCATGGACTTCCTTTGGGGCAGATGGAGTTATCAGGATCATCTGGTTTCAGAAAAGGTGAGAACTGGGTCTGTAATCATGCCCTTCCTCACTCCACAGTGGTGCCAGCCAGTTCCCGGTGCTGCATGTGAGCTCTCATTACATGCAGGGCCAAGAATAAATGAGATACCATAAACACAATAATGCTCTGATGGGTCAAATGTGGAGTCACTTTGGCTTAAAGAAAATGTGTTCAAAAGCCAGGTCCTGTAGGTAGACTCCACTCTTCCATACACTGTATGCTTGCTGCTCATTTTAGACCAAACCAGCCTTTTTAACCTGAAGATATGTTGCTATTAATAGTGATGTACAGCATCATATAGCAATAGCATTATACAGCACTGGCACCATGTAATTCAAATCATGGGTTACTTCCATCCAAGATTAATTCTCCTCAAGGTACGCATCAGATTTCCCCATCCTCCTGCACTTGTTCAGGATGAAGTCTCACACCCTCAGAGGTGAGAACCATTCTAGGTACCTGTCCATATTCTCCCATGCACCTTGCGACTCATGACCACACTCCTCATGACTCTGAATAGTCAGTTCACTTTAGGAAAAGCCAGAAACAGATTCTTGAGGCACACCACTATGGGCGTTCAGATTACTCAAGGATGCTGAAGGGACTGAAAAGCCATTTTAATAAGGCAGAAAGTGTTTCCCAACAGGAGAAGAAGGGAAGGTGCCATTTTTCATCCACAAATTGGCTCTCAAAGAGGGAAAAGCTGTAATTGTCAATTGTCTCCATGAGCTGGGTCCTGAGGTACTGGGATGGCTGCAATGTAGGGCCCTAATACCAGATTAGGCTCAAGGCCAGTGAAATCTCCCAGGCAAAACAAAATCAAGTGCTACAGCAAACTGTGTAAGTCAAAAACTGCCTTTAAGAGACTCTCAAATCTGATGCACAGCAGGAGATGGAGCATGGCACAGAGCAGGTAAGGGAGCAAACAGGCCAGTGTCGAGAACAAGTCAGTCAACATTGCAGGTAGCAAGTGATAAACAGGTATAATAACCAGCTTCCTCTAGCATGCTCTGATCAAATCTGTCATTATCTTGAATGCTTTGTGTTCCGTGTTGGGTGCCAAAAAGGCCTGTAGTAGGTTGACCCTGGATGGCAGCTCGGCCCTATACAGCTGCTTGCTCACTGCCCTCAGTGGCATGGTGGAGAGAATTGAAAGGGCAGAAGTGAGAAAAGTCATGAATTGAGATAAAATACAGTTTAATAAGTAAAGGGATAACAGAAGAAAACAAACAAACAAACAAAAAGAAAATAGGAAAAACAAACCAAAAGAACCCAATGAAAGCAATCACTTCCTACCAACTCACTGATGGCCAGCAAGCCCCTGAGCAACAGCCCCCGAGCAACAGCCCCCATGGAAAACTCCCCCGATGCGTGGGATTTTTTTGTGTGTGTTTGTTGTGGTGGTTGGGGTTTTTTTCCTTTTTTTTTTTTTCCTTGTTGTTGTTTAGTTTTTTGTTTGTTTGGGGTTTTTTTGTTTTGTGTGTTTGGGTTTTTATGTTTTGTTTTGCTTTGTTGTGTTTTTGTTTGTTTGTTTGTTTGTTTTTTGTTTTGTTTTGCTTGCAATCGTTGTTTGTTTGGTTTTTATTGATCTTTGTGATGCCACATGGTATGGAATATCCCTTTGGTCACTTGGGGTCAGCTCTCCAGCCTGTGTTCCCTCATAAACTCTTGCCCATCCCCAGCCTATTCGCTGAGGGGCAGAGTGAGAAACAGAGAAGGTATTGATGTGGTGGAAGGAGTGCTCAGCAACAGCTAAAACATCAATGTGTTATCAGTATTGTTCTGGTCATAAATCCAAAATGCAGCTCCATACAGGCTGCTCTGAAGAAAATTAAAACCACCCCAACCAGACCCCCTACAATACCATAACTCTATGCTTGTGGTGTCTTTTAAATTTGGATTTCCTCTTGGCCACAGCATGAGGAGGTTCTATGATGATGTCAGAAGAAAATGTTAGAGACGTTCCTGACCAGATCCTGTGGTGAGGAACAGAGGGTCAGCTCAGAGCCCCACAGCCTGGAATCATCTTTGGGGCTGTTTCCCATGTTGGGAAGCAAAGAGGCAGGTTTGGGCATGGTCAAAGGGCCAAAGGTATTCAAATGCCCACCTTGCTGCCTGCTAACACTTTTATCCATACAATGCAGCTTCTTGTCTTCTTTTTTGGATGTCACATTCCATACTGCTTCCCCTCAGAACTGGTGGCTGGTGTGCACTAGTGATGATGAATGTGGATCAAAATAAGTTCTTTCAAGCCTAATCAGTTTTACTCTTTAATTCACCTTAAGTATGCTGAAACACAAATAAATTATAGCTGATAATCTTTGTCTGCCTGCTCTTCTTGTGTTGAGGGAATTTTTCTTGGAACACTTAGAACTCTCCAAATTCAGAAAACTGTCCTCACTTTGAAGCCTGATAAAACACATGAGTTAGGATAATTACAGCAATGGGAGTGCATAAGTTTAAAAGCACATGGAGCATGTAAATATTTTGTACAGATTTTAAAGGAAAGAATAATTAAAGACATGAAGCTATCTGGAAAGCAAGGTAAAGTGTAATATAGATATACCAGGATAGAGAGCATCAGGCTGTCTTGATAGATCATAGTTTTCTAGAGAAAGGAAATTATAAGGATCTCATATGGCTGTCATGAATTTCTAGGGGAGTCTACCTAGAGCAGACAGTGGCTTTTAAAGGAATGCCTATGTCACCATAGTCCCTTTAGCTGACATAATCAGTTAGGGTAGATAAGAAGATTAAACCATTAGGCTTTCAAAGTGCCTTAAAATAATTCTTATTTTTGGAAATGCTATCGATAACAGAAAGATGTCTGGAGACAAAAGAGAAAGACCATCTTTGTATTGAATACAGATTTTGAATCAATAATATAGTTTATTTTAGAGATATGACTACTATTTTTGATCACTAGACATACAGTTGTAATCATTTCTCTCCTTAAAGTAATATAATAGCATTAAAATAATAGTTTTTTGCTGGTTATACAAGAATGAATGGAATGAAATGCACGTGTTTGCATATCTTCAGAGGTACTCTCTTTCTTGCAGCATATTATTGTCTGTTTCTGCTAGCTAAATTACAAGTTCACCAAACTTGGGTAAACTGCCATTGACTATCTGAAAAAAGGACAGAAAAATGGTCTCCCAGTGCCAAATCTTCCCAGAAATAAGCAAGGAAGAATGACATGGTCTTCCCTTCCTTACCTTTCTGAGCATTTTTCTTTATTGACAGTGAAGATTTGCCAGAGTACATAAGCTGGTACATTTTGTGAAATTAAAACTAGTCTATCCTTGCAGCTTTGAATCTGTAATTTGTATCTTGCTTATGGGTGGGGACAAATGGTAGAGAGATGGAAAAAGCTGTCCACAATATTGCAGGTAATAGAGCTTTCCTCAAACAGAATTGCACTTGCCCTGGTTCATTAGTTATGGTATTTGCAGACGGGCTTACACTCAAACAATAGCACTTTGCAATCACTTGATAGAAATATTTCTGGGAGAGATGTCTTTGCTTTGTAGCCAATCAAACTTCTGTTATGCAGTAGTTTTTAAAGGTCCTGTATTATTTGGAAACAAAAATCCACCTTTGAATTCCAATCGCCAGAACTTCTTATACCCTTGTCTGCTAGAATTAGTTTTAAGCACCTCCTTGCCCTGTCTGGACCAATAAAAATAAAATAAAAAATATAATTATGCTTTTTGTTCTTAAAGATAATGAAGGAAACAGACTAGTTTGCAAGAAATACACCTAGAAAAAGCAAGAAATATCAGTATTATGATTATATCTCAGTTCCCCATCACTCCTTTCCTGTTACAGATCTCTTCTACCAGCTTATGGTATTCCTAGTGATGATGCTTCTCCACAGACACATGCTGCCTTTCCGCAGGCCAGTGGAGACTGTGCCCGCACCAACAAGGTGCAGTCCCTTGTGGGCTGAACACAGGAGACAGAGCCAGGGACAAGTAACAGGGTTTACCGACAGTCCCTGAAACAGCAAGAAATGAACCAGGACCACAGTCCAGCCCGGGTGTCCGATGAGCAGCAAAAGGAGATAGACCCAGAGACAGACACACCTAGCAAGGTGGGTTGGGCAAGGGTGGGGTGCCCGGGTCTGAGCTGAACTGGAGATCAGGGTGCGTGGGTGAGGGTTCCTGGTGATGCTGGTCTGGGCAATTAAAGTCCATTAGTGCCCTCAGGGGTCTTTCAGTTTATAATCTTTGTGGTTTGTTGTGTTTGTTTGGGTTTTGTTTGCTTGTTTGTTTGTTTTTTGTTTTTATTCATCCTTTTGCTTTATTCTCAACCCTCTCCTTGATACCTTAAAGTTCATTTTGATCTCTTCCAGCAGTGTAAGTTAGCTTGTTTTCAGATCTCACAAAATATCAGTCTGTTTGCTACACCTCAGCTGGAGGGAACCTCCAACCCTCACCTGGAGGAAAATTAGCCATACAGAGACCATTGCTATAGAAGACTAGTGGCTGACAACAGAAAGGCCTGAAATCCTGCAAGCCAATATATTACAGTGTATCTCATAAAGTCAGTCACAGCCCCTGAGGGTCCTTTTACCCTCTGCAAAGCAGCAGCACTCCAATGACAAGCATAAACCTTATATCTTAATGCCTCCCTGCTACATGGGGGCCAAAATTATGATGTTTAGGACACTCTGATAGAGGGGGAAGCGAGTGGATGAGAATAATTCCTCCCTGATCTTGAAAATAATAAACAAGGCAGGCCTGATGCTTAGCAAAGGAACACCTTGGCCAGTCACAAACACTGTTCTTCATTTGTGCCCTTCCATAATGTACATCCAGAAACACACCACTAGGGCTAACATTATGATTTATAAAATCAGTGATAACACTGAGGGAGAAACATTTTTGCTTTACACAAGGAAAAATGGTTATGTGGCAAGAATCCTGCATCCTGATCCACTGGGAGAGGGGATTTGCAGTGCCATGTGAAATAGGAATGACAGATTAATTAGAGCTTTGGGTATTAATTATATTAGGTTTGATAATTCTGAAGTAGAAGCTGCACAAGAATGTTGTTCATATTTTCACTGGAGAGTATTCAGTAACTGAAATTTGTAAGCCACTGCTCGTACTTCTTTCTTTCATTGTCTGAAACATGTCCAATACATTGAAGTAAAGAATAATATTATGTATTACAAACATGATTTGAAAATAGTTGAAGAAATATCCTTTGGACTCCATTCCTTGCCCTTGTTGCATCTTATAGTATGGAAATGTGTAAGTATCCATAGTCATCTGTGGTACATTTACTGGTACCTCACTCGAAATTATGATTTTCCTGTTCCTGTATATAGTACATTACATTCCGAATGCTTTTAGAGAAAGCTATCTATATTGAAATTTATTCTATCGTTGCTTATTGGTATTGTAAAAATGGACAAACCATTTGTAAACAATGTTTAGGGGATAAACCTGTGTTAGTGCAGCACTGGATTTTTCTGTACTGGTTGCTGTTTTTTGTAATTGATTCATGATACTTAATATGTGTTGTCTTGATAAAACATTGATTAATTCATGCGTCCATTTTTTGTATACCCTGCATTGCTGGAGAAGTAAAAGAAACTGTCAAGGCAGAAGTAAAGAAATATTTGCATAACTCCCATAGTGAAAAATCAATAATGTATATGCGATGAAAATGTGTAAGATTTCCAGGAGTTCTGACACCATGACCCATGTTATGTTTCAAATGGAACTCTGGAAAGGCAAGAACAAGACACGGGTGTTCTTCAAAATGTTCAGAGTGCCTGACTGTGTCCTTTTTCACCTTTTCATCTTTGGAGATGCCAGGTTTCTCCCATGGAAAAAACCAGAAGGGAACTCATCCAACCAGCATGGTCACTTGTGTTACCAATAATACTTTTCCTTTCCAACATAAATTAAAAAAATGTAAACTGGTGGTGGCACACAGATGGTAGGTGCAAGATACAAAATGAAGTATTGAAGACATTTTGCAAACAGTATAGTGTGGTTGTAGCTTACAGTCTTTGGGTGTGCAAAAACCTTAAGAGACAGAATATGATACTGGCTTGTAAATCGTAAGCAATATCTAGCCTGTGATAATAAACAATTTTTAAGATAGCTGGAGTCATAACAGATGAGCAGAAAGAGATGACACTACAATATCACTTTTAGGAAGCGTGTCTTGTAAAGTAGCCCTAACTGTCTATATGCAAAAAAATCCAAAGATTTCTAAGCAAACAATAGAGAGTAATACAAGTTCCATCTTCATTATTTTAAATGTAGACTTTGACCTAATGAGTAGTCAGGAATCCTAAGTCATATTATTATCCATGAGCATTGTGGAGCAGGATATATTTTAGCTAGTAGCCTCTGGTCCAAATATGCCTGAATTCAAAGCATATATATTTAGACTTTCCAAACAACCCTCATGTTAGTCATTATAGTATGTAAAATGTGCCTTTCCTGTTGTAGTATACCATTAACTGGAAGAGGAATGTGGTCATAGTTGCCATGGTCATTACTCCCATAGCTGTAGTTGCTAAATGGTTGCCAGAGTTATTGGTTGTATTCCAGACAATTGCAGATGGCATACATGAATAATCTATTGCCTGTTTTGCAGATGTGGTACCCTGTAGCATACTCCAAGACAAAATTAGCATGAAGCTACTGTAGTGTCTCCAAGGGTGTATACAAAATAACAATCTTTCCTTCCTGGTTTCACTCAGTCTTTCAAAGATAGGTCTCATGGTGAAAACTCCTTGTACTATCTGTATCATTTTCAATTTGCAAGCCTGTAAATACTTTCTTTCACCACTTGAGAGTTGTTTGAAGTGAATTTAAGCCTGAAAATCTATCTGTTTTTCTTTATTATCTTTTGCAGACCCCTGTTAGATAATCCAGGAACACAACTGCTATTTTATAGAGCAATACTACAGATCAGTGGTCTGATTTCTTGGGTAGCCTGCATTTTATTAGTTCAGCAAAGTAAGAATGGTACCAAGAAGCATTGTTCCTCATTAAAAATCTAACCCGAGGACCAAGCTGAATTAGTGAGATGCCACAGTAGCAGGGTTGTGCTCTGTCCAGAATTAGATATGTTTCTCAGAAGAGGCTTTAATCTTTTATTTTTATGGTTAACTGTTACACTAGAGCAGCCACAGAACTGCAAGACTACAGTTGGCTCACACACGTGTTTTGAAGCCTGGCTCAAGAAGACATGATGGTCTAACAGTAGGTTTGCCATTATTGTGACCGTTTCTGACATTATGTCATGCTCCATTTTATGTATTCCCTGTTTAAACAATGAATAAGAAGCAGAATGTTTCTCTTCACAATCAAATCCATTTTCCATTTTTTATATTTGAGATTATAGATGTGATCATATATGATTATATAGATTTGTTAAAGAGGTTTGATTTGATTCTTTTCAAACTGTCACTTTATTTTTCTGAATCTCTGCTAAATAAAAACCCTGTATTAGATCTCTACTGGTCATGATAGCTAACATTCTTCAAATGTACAAATCAGAACCTTAGTATCTCTTTTTTTTTTTTTTTTTTAATTATTGGTTAGAATTATAGCTGTCACTCTTGCACTGAATTCGGTGCAAGCATTAGGGTAGTGTAATTTCTCAAAGAGAGATAAACCCCCCACAGTGTCTTCTGCATTAATATAACTGTAATCTTCTTACACACTGATCTTTTTTCTGGCAGTATCTGGCTCAATATTTCAGTCATTATTGTCAATGACACAGGACCAGTAATGAGGTGATTTGCTCAAATTAACCAACAAGCCCTTAAGAGAGAGTAAAACAGTCCCCAGGACCCCGGTGCATAGAGTCCCAATGACTAGATTGCACAGCCTGCTTTAAATTTCTACTTTCTTATCAGACAGTATTTTAAACACTGAATCAAAGCAATTCTTTTTTCAAGAGTAACTGAAACTGATGTTAGTATATATTTTGAGGTAGCTTCTGGAGGTCCAGTGTTACGTGTTTATACGTGAGTTCCTGCGAGTTATGGGATCGTTCTGCAAATTAACAGCTCTCACACTCAAGAGGCCAAGGTAGTTCTCCCTGTGTAACTGAAGTGGTTACCAGTGTAATGGTAAAGGAATGTAATAATTTTGGAAGACATGCTAAAATGCAGACTCACAGCTGTCTAGATGAAATGTTACCTTATGTTGTTTTAGTCCTAAGGTTCCTGAGAGAAAGTGAATAATAACCCCATACATACATGAGCCCTGTTACAGAGCATGTCAATACTGTACCAAGCAGCAGCAACCACTGTGTTCAAACCACCTTGGACTAGGCTGAATTAGAAGAGCCCAACTGCAGGGGGGGAGCTCAGACCATTTTTCAGGCACTGCTTGTAGTGTTGTCATGGATGTGTGTGAGCTGCCTGCACTGCTCTGAGCTGTCAATTGCATACTGTATTGCAGCACATTGGGGATAAATTTTCCTGTCTTCTCCAAGCACATAACCAAAAAGGGAATTTGCCCAGCAGCATTTCTTAAATGGTGAGTCCTTATGCTCTGAGGCTCATGGAGGGACTGACAGACACTTGTGAAATTTCAAAAGGCTGGAAAAAGACTGACACATAATTTTCAGTGTTCAGGGGTCTCACAAGGACAGAGGATCAACAAATATTTTAATTATTCTCTCAAAAAGCCAAGTAACTTGACAGTACATTGTTCCTTGTGCTTTCTCACTGCACGTTTTTGTGAAGCTTTGAATTCTGCTCTGAACCACATCCTTCATTGAGTGCTGACACTAATACAATTGCCATTTTGAACGTAAATACAGGATGCAGTGAGATGGCTTTTCAGCAGCTGCTAAATGCCCTCAGAACACAGCAACATCCCTTGATTGGCTTACGATCCAATCCACAGCTATATGTGATAAAGCTGTGGTACAGGTATTGCAGCTCAGTCTTTATACAAAGGCGGTTGTAGCCAAGAAGTGTGAATACTGAATGCGAGAGCAGAGTTGCAGGCTTTGGAGGAGCAGTGTTGCACCTGCATGTAATTGGTTTCACCTCAGGGGATGAGATGAGGGGATGAGACCACCTCACCAGGGCAATCTGCACTCAAGTATTCAAGTTATTTCAGCTGTTCTTACAGTTTACGGCATCACCTGCATAGTTGAGATCTGTGAAAGTCATCTTGCCAATTACTCTTCCTGAGCTTGGGTCACCTACCCAAGATGGGTCAGCTACCTGCCTCTGTCATGGTAAACTAATAAAGAAGGATGTAGGAGCAAGGCTTCAGCTGCTTGTGGTTCTTTTCCCTTCTCACAACTTTCTATTTTTGCCTTGCGGGACAAGATAATGACATTTAGCAAGAAACCAGCTTTCCGTGCCATGTAGCAGCATATGTGAGTTCTCCACAAAGATTACATGTGTGGTTTTTAAAGCATTCTCTGACTGTGTCATATTGAGGCCACAGCATATGCTCGTTCCCTTTCTGCTAAAGGGAAGGCAAGTAAACAACCACACATACAAGAACTGAGATGCTGAGAAATCAACCCATGGCACACAAGGATAATTTAAGCAGAGATGTTGTCCCAGGAGTGATTATTATTCAGGTCATTTACAAGAAATATGCTACAAGCACAGTGTGTAAGTTATTTTCATTTATAGGAATGGCAGGCTGAGCTTTTAGAAAATAGTTCTTAACTAGACTGCATTGTCATTCTGTGGAAAAACCAGCTAGTGGATCTCAAATTTGGTATTTAAGTTTCCCACAATTTCAGTGTTTATAATACTTCCCGGTACTAATAAATGCAATTCTCTGTTTTGGAAAATTCTGTGTGCTGGAAATAGAGAGGGAAGTGACATCTGGGAGATACTGGTTCATTGCCTTTAGACTTGTGAGGAAATTATTTAAAAAGAAGACTTTCACATCTAGCTTTCACATCCCTCACATTATCTAAACAAAATTCCCTTTAGTTGATGAAATATTTGAATAAAACACATTGTTGGCAAGGCTAATGGTTTGAAAATCCTGTCTGTCAAACAGGGATCCACCAGGGGAGGAATACTAAGCAGGAAATTTCTGCATGTTTTCAGCATGAGATTAAACTACAACAATATCCATTTTTGTTTTCTAGCCAAATCCACCCACAGTCCTATGACAAGAAAGGTACTAGATTTAAAAGGCTATGCAGAAAGTCTGCCTAGTCTGGTCTTGAAAACAGGCTCTAAGTCATGTAGAAGGGAAGGCTCAAATCATAGTAATAAATTCTACTATTCTGAAATTATTTAGGACAGTCAGAGATTATCTTTCCCTATGAAGAAGCAAGTGAATCTCACCATTTGATATTGTTAATGTTAGATTCAAAGATACAATTGTGAACTAAAAATCTGTCCTTTTTTAAAATTGAAATCCTAGATAGTTTTACAGCAATTCAGCCGAGTCTTGCAGTGTAACAGACCCTCTGAACGCTACTGATTCCAGAAGGATTGGGACATTATAGAAATATAATTAATCTAACAACCAAACCCAATAAATAGTAAGGACAAATCCATTCTGCATAACTCTGAAAAATCAGTCACAAAAACATTTAACCTTATGTGAAAGCAACATTTATTGCTGTCTTGTAAATGGTACTGTTTTAAGAAATAGCTAATCAATAGCTGTATTATGTGTTCCAGAACATGGAGTCAGAATGGGTTCCAGATGGCTGAGGGTTGGAGGTCTGGAAAAACAAAAGGCCTCTTGAATACCAGTTTGGAGGAACTTGCATGTTAACTGCATTAAATGCTGCAGATGTTTATTTATCGGTAAAAAATTATGTAGAAAGATTTGTTCGGATAGCAAATATGTTCTCCAAATACGCTTTTAAAGAAAAGAAACCCACATATTTTAATTCTGTTTCCAAAGCGCAGAAAAAAAATGTCCCCTTTAACTTCCTGTTTTCCCCTCACTTTAAAATGGTATCTCTGCTAATTTATCTACTTCTTTCTATGCAGAATCTCCATTTCACCAAAGTTCAAACCTGCCAACAATAGAAGGATTTCAGGATTTATAATATAGACATATTGATGGGGGAATTAAAAATGTGAGGGCTGTTACTCTACATTTTGGCCTCTTTTGGTAGTAGAAGGTGATATCTGGGTATATACATGAGCCAAATGCCCACTCAATTATTTTTTTTTTCTTGCTGTGTTTATCAAAGCTGGTAAGGATTTGGCAATAGAGGGGATGGCAGGGGGGTTGGGACTAGATGATCTTTAAGGTCCCTTCCAACTCAAACCATTCTACAATTCTATGTTTCCAGCTGGTGTTTTAATAGAGCATTTTCAGAGTAACTGAAGGTCAGCTATTCCATCTGAAAATCTTTGCTGCTATTTTAGCAGGCTCGAGTACAGCTGGTAACACACTGCATCCTGCTGCTGCTAGGGCAAGCCCATTTCCTGCCAGGAGTCCTGGAGTTTCAGAAGCAGCTCATGCATGTTATAAATCATCTGACATCCAGTAGAATAATCTAACATCAGGCTCCATAATTTATACTTTTAATAATTATTATAAATATCATTTGATGTCTCTTAGAAGTTGAATTGCTCTGTCAGGAACTCTACCAATAAGAAGTCTGTATCTGCAGCTCTCTGGGCACCGGAACAATCTCCCTTCAGCATTACATCCCTGGACTCTGCGGATCAACTGACTGCTGCTGCAACTGCCATTTGAGTTAGTCATTGTGATGTTCATCTGTATCTTCTTGACCATCTTCCCCAAATAGTGCATTCTCTGTTTCTGCTTCATTTTGCATTAGGTATAGATTTGTTTTTCACTTTTTCAATCATTGGTCATGAACTGCAAATTTTGCCTCATGATTGAGCTGTGATTTGTTGTTTGGTGTTGTTGGGGAGTAAACAAAAGCCTTCTGATATACTGACTTCTTATTCCAGTCTCCCCTTTGGGGAAGTAATTCAATTCTCTGTTTTACTTCCCAGACCTCAATTAGTGACTTAAACTGTGGCAACTTCCCACAGCTACATCCTGACTGCAAAAGTACATTTATTTGACATTTTGTCCTCATCAAGAAGGTTTTCAATAATCAATCTTCATTTAATAACAATCCTTATTTATTTTTCAAATGCACTGCAGCTTCAATTTAATCATTTGGACAGAATTATTGTTAAGCTTTCATTCTATTCCAAACAAAAATAGATTCCTCAAGCTATATTCCTGCACTGGTCTGACTCACTGAACGCAACTGGTTGTTATTTACAGCTGGCTGACAGTTATAATACATTTGAAGCCTTCACTATTGCAGTCTATCACTGGCAGGAAGCTTTTAGCAAATATCCTAGTGGGAGCCATAACAACATAGTTTAGTGATTCTGTTAATACTCAGCACTCTGCATCTCACTTCACGAGTTTGGTAGTTCCTGCACTACTGAGAACTCCTTTGCTCTTCTGAGGTAGCCGGGCTGAGCAGCATCCATCAGAGCAGCAGCACAGCAGTAAAACCAAAGAAAAGATTCAAAGACAGGGAACAAAAAGCATGGGTTCAGACTCCCACTGTCCTCCAAACAGCCTGCAGTGGAAGTAGGACACAGCAGCGCAGTGGCAGAGGTGCAGGCACAAATATCCTGGTGGCCCACTACTACTATGAACCATGTCTCCCACCATTTTTCAACAGGGTGTGAGCTGGGACACATTTGTAAAATTGTATTTAAGTTATTCAGAATATAAAGTGAAACCCAGAAGGACCTGTCTGGTATTGACTAAATATGACCTTTATCCTTTCAAATATTTTTCTTCTACTGATTAGCATGCAGTTTGTAATGTATTACTGCATGCTTCTTATGAACTACTGGAACTTTGATTCTTTTTTAGTTCAATATGAAGTGTATGAAAGGATTTTGTCTTACTTAACTGCCTCTTTCCCAATAATTCTTTTCTTTCACCGAAAGAAAAAGTTTAAACATGATGAAAATAGTGATGTCTCTTAGACTTTTTTTTTTTTTCATGTTAGTTTATTCACCATTAGAAATATAAGACAGCTGCCATTTAAATTTAACATACTGGCTCTTTTCTTTCCTTTTGTCCACTCTCTTTTATACACCTCTGGTTGAGGCAAATGCTCTATTCTTCTGTTTATATGCTAAGTTCAGGTTGTAGTTCCACTTAAAATAAGAAGCAATGGGAAGTTTTAGCTTGGTTGATATTTTTGTATGGTTTTAGACTAACTTAAGCTGTAGGAACTGTCCCTTGATTTAAATATAACAAGTTTTTTGCCTACAATCCAATTATCTATTCTGCTATGTGTTGTGTTTTAACATTGTGAACTTTGAGAGTAGTATAATTTCATTAGTTATCTGTATTCCATTTCCAATGCTGTTACTAAGTAGCTATATTACTTAATGCTTATATTTGCTTCTTTTAAAGAGGTGACATAACAAGTATTAAAATCATGACTGCTTACTTCAATTAAGTCATTAATGAGTATAATAATGGTTACTGTATAGAAGGCAGGAGAAGAATACTTAATGCTTTCTCACAATTAATGAATGAAGTGTGCTAAGCTGTATGAAGAACTGACAATTGCTAAATATACCCTAGGGCTTGCTGAGTGTCAGGCACAGTCCTCAGTTTATTACCCTAGCCCAGAGACTTAGTTAATCATCAGAAGAAATTTCTTTCTTGACCCATGTGATCCTACATCTCAAACCGGCCTGAGCAGTTTTTGTGAAAAAACATCCTATTACCATGTGAATATCCCAGAACAGTCTGGTGGGAAATAATGTCTTCATTGAAAATCCCAGTTTCCTATTTTTAAGGAATAGGAGCACCACAGGGCTGAAATAGCATAATATTATCCAAGGGCTGACATCCTATTTCACTTGATTTAGGTTAAGATAAGTGGAGTGGAAAGTATCTATTTACATCATCTCAAACAGCCAGGACAGCTATGCAGTTACATGTGTTTGTAAAAGGCATCGGTGAAAAAAATGAAAGAAAATCATGCTTTAACCTTTATATACAAAAAATTAAATCTGAGTCTTCCTGTAATCAGCCAACCTATTGTAGGCTCTTGGCTGGCCCACACAGTCAGGAACTTCTCTCTTCATCCAGGCTTTATGGCAAAGGTTACATTTGTCAGAACAAATCTCCTTTATTGGTACCTTTCTTGAAGTTCTCCTTATTCATCTCTATCATACTTGTAAATGACTCTGACATTCCTCCCCTAAACTAAGGACTGTCTCACGTCTTTCAACAAGAAGAGCTCATTTAGATATATCCTGCACTTGATTGTTCTATTATATTCGTTCTTAATAAAGAAGTAAACATTCCTTAACTCTTACTCCAGTGCGAAGTGTGTGTACCTGATGAGCTATGCAGTCTGTGTATTTGACAAGCATCCTTAATACAAACATGCAAATGAGATTTATCCATAAAGTGTATCACTGGCTCTTAGCTGAGAACAGACAGTATGGGAGTCACCTACTTCAGGGTGATACTAACATTGTGATGACTGAACTCCAGATCCTGTCTTTGAAAGGTGCAATAATAATAGTACAACTTCAAACAAAGCAGGCTTCTAGGTGTACATCAGGCACAGTGTCAGAAACAATCTCAAGAAAATAACTAGGGAAATAATGATGGGTCCAGGAAATTTCTAGGAGCTTCAGCTACTAAAGCTCTCAAAAAGAGTCATGGCTCAAGTTAGATAGGCAACAAAATCCAGTCCACTCAGCACTGGGATGCACTATATATGGCATATTCCATCTATGAAGGAAGGCAGTGACAGTTTTGCAGCTCAGCAGTTATTCATTGGTGACTATTGTACAATAGATAGATAGGTATAGATATATAGGTAGAATCCAGCTATCTACTCTGAAAATTTTTTTGTGTGTATATCCAAGTGTCAGCTTTTTAAACACTACAAAAAAAATAGTGAGATTTATTAAGTCAGTGGTACATCTTTGTTTCTCCTCTAACAGGTATTTTCAAAGTTCACTTTGCCATCATAATTTTAATTTCAATTTCAGTGTTAAACTGTTAAACATTTCCAATGCACGCACACCATCATGACTGTTGCACCCTATTTTACACTGTTTTGGTAACAAAACACCGTGGTAATAAATCACACTGTCCTATGGGAAAACTGAAGAAGAAAACAGAGACACAAACTGCTCTTCAGCATACTTATTTACTTAACCTGATTATTTGATTAAAATATATATTTATATATATATGTTTATATATATATAAACAGCTGGATCACAGAAGCAAAATGCAAGGGGTGGCAAATCAGAAAGTGGTCTTTTACTAAAGGTGAGGGAGGTGGTGGCTGTGGTGGAGCAGAGATTAATCAGACATTATGCCTCTGTAACTGGCAGAATTCTGAAGCAATTTCTTTATTTCTGCTCTTCCTTTGTTCCCTAGTAGCCACTATGGCTGTTACTTACGCCTCCCTGTTATCTTCTTTGTTTTTTCACTGTATATGGGATGTTTTACATCTGTTAGATACATTTCTGTTCTCTTTGTGATGCCCTAAAACCAGCTCTGCCCAGCTCCCAAGGCTGCATTCCTGCACTGTCATTGACCTTCTGTGGTTTGTATTTACACCCCAAAGTGGAGCCTGGCCTCTGCTGTTATCCTTTGCCTGCACACTCGGGGGCCTTTTTGATGCTACTGTGAAATCCAGCAGGCTTATGGCACACAGTGCCAGATCTTCAAAGGGGAGTAGCATCCCAAAGCTCAATATTAGCATAATAAACCCCATTGCCCAAGCTCTTTGCACAGTCAGTAGAGAGATAAGCTCTCCAAAGAGAAATTCATTGGCATTTCATTCCCATCTGAAGCTCTTTCTGAAGGACCTCAGCTCCAACTACGGACGCTAGAAGGAGCTCAAGATGTTCAGTCTTAGTGGGTTGTATCAGTCTTTGAACATACTGCCCACTATCCATCACCCCCCACCCATTGCCCCCACAGCCTTGCTAAGGAAGTGTAATTGTCCTGAGGAGCAATCAGTGTGGGATTGCTGTGCAGCACTGACTGGCAATATGAACAATAAAGCCTCCTATAAACTAGTTCAACCAAGGCACTGAATTCAGTTATTGAAAATGCAATACTTAAAGAGTACTTACAACACTGGTGTTCATTTCTATGCTTAATTAATGAACTTCTTGTCTCTGACTCTAAGCTTCCACCTTTTTTAACATCCGAAGTCCACAATCAAAGTGTCTCAAGCTTTGGGTTGGTTCCTGTGGATTATAAAATTGTTTTATGGAGGAATAATTTAAAAGAAAAAGATACAGCAGGTGTTCATATTGCTTCAAATTCATAAAACAATTTTGTTATTTTCTGAAATCTGAGCTAAATATCAATGTGTAACTTAAATTCCCACACACTGAAGTACTGCCAGTGCCCTTGGACTTCCAAGTTACAAGCCTGTCATATCACTTTTTACCTTGTTCCTTCTGTGGTAACAAATCTGCTCTTACATAAGAAATACCTATTGCTGGTTTTGATGTCAAAATCACCATCAATAGCATATTTTTAAATTATAGTATACTGATCCCTAGCAAGAGCTCACTGTTACTCCTGTCCTTTCTTTTTTACAGGGTAGAAGACCTTTTGTATTGTGCATCAGCTACATATAAAATATTGACCTGATATGCATCAACCTGATGCACAATACAAATTAATTTTAAGATACAAATGCGTAACAGCAGAGGCCTGACAGTATAAAAATGGTATGTTAGGCCAAAGGTCCTTCTAACCCAGCAACCTGTAGTAAGCAACAGCAGATGTCTAGTGCAGTGTACAAAAACCAGGAATTGTGTAGTGGTATTTTTTGAGAGCAATTTCCCCCTGCTTAGCCCAGTGTGGATATGACTTCTTGCATTTGCCCAGTCACTTGCTGAATCCACGTACATTTTTACCGTGACCAGTACTACCATTAGATTTTTTGTTTTTTATTTACTAATCGTGTGGAAATTGCGTCCTGTTGTTTGTTCTGTATCTGCTTCCTGCTTGCTTTATTTGAGAATAATATCCCTGTCTTTTGGATTGAAAAAACAATTGTCCTCTATTTATTCCCTGCACTGCCAGTGGCTGCAGAGGCCTCTGTTGTATCTGCTCCTCAGTGGCTTCTTTCTCATGCTGGCACTCATTCCTCACAGAGGTAGCTGAGACCCTGATCATCCCCATTGTCCTTCTCTGAACCCATTCTAGTCCCTGGGGTGGGAAAGTCATAACATCCCAGCATACCCAAGGTGCAGGCACATGGGTTTCATATATAGAAAAAAACACAATATTCCCCGTTCTGTTCTCTATTCCTTTCTTTGTCATTTCTAGCATTTGATTTGTTTGTCTGACCTGAACACTTCAGCACTTGGTTGATACTGTAATAAAATTCTCAATTCCAATGAAAACATGCTTTCCCTGAGTGACTGTAGAGGCCATTATTTTATTATAACATTTTCCTGTGTGAATCATCCTGTCTTTAATACTTTTCTCATTCTTGATTTTGTTCCAAACACTCGCAGCCTTTGTTACCAATAATTCAGTGATGATTTTGAAAATCTTGTTTAGCTTCAGATCATTTTCAGCTGCTGCCTGCTTTGCATGTTGGAAATACATATCCAATTATTTGATGTAAATCAAAGCGTCCAGGCTACTACTCAATTTAAATTCTGCTTCAAAGCCATGCCTAATTTGAATAGAAAAGGTGAATGTCCCCTCTTTTTATTCAGAGATATACTTTAATTCAAAAGGTTTTCATCACATGAGACAGTCCTAAGTTTTCCACCTTAGAAAATATACAGGGTTTTTGTAAAAAAAAGTCTTTATACTTTTTATCACAAAGGCATTTTCATCAGTATTTTTTTTGTCTGTTAAGTTAGATATATCATCTTTATTCTGATCCAACTTTGTTCTTCTCATTCCATGGAAGCCCTTCATAACCCTACACGGTTCCTTCAGTAGCATGTATATTCCATGTGGAATGCATTAAGTATGAAATCTGAATTTCTGGACTCCAGTTTTTTACAAAACTTATGTTGTCATCTGACAGACTGCACTTGGTCATGCTGCAATATTTTTTGAGATTCAGGCACCTATGAAGCAGTTCAGAGTTCATAGACCTGTACAATATTCTGTATTGTCACTAATTCTCTTGTCATTACCCCTCTTGTGCATTTAATCTCTTAGATAGAGATGTTCCTCTTCTGTTGTGCAAAAGCCTCTCTTGTGTCTGTGCCACAGAGCTGGAAACTGCAGCAAATGTGTTTTCCTTGTTTGTTCTGTCTTCTTCCAATAAGAACACCTTCTGTTCTGATCAAAATTCACCACTAACTGCTTGCTGATTATACTAAACATTCATTAAAGAAAAGAACCTGGGGAAAAAGGCTATCAGCAGTTTTGAAGGCATAACATGTGATGTTTGGATAGGGAGAAGAGAGGAAGAAATGAAATATTTCTTGTCCTGGTGGTAGTGGATAGGAGTCAGTGCACTGAAACGATGTTATACTTGATTCAGATTATATGTGCAATTATATGCTAAAGAAGAAGAGGTAGCAAAAAGGCTTTTAAATGGATATATATATTCCTTTATGACCATATCTCACTTCTCTACTTGCAGTACTCCAGTGGAGGTGTACAGCAGTATCAATCCAGTACATTTTTCCATTTAACTGTTTTCAGGCTTTCAAGCCAGTTAGAATATTGATTCAAACAATCCCAGGAGAATTAATTTTGTTTTTCTATTGAGTTTTTTTTTCCTCTTCCTTTTCTTGCAGTAGCATGGAGGAAAGTATTGTAATATGTGGGTGTTATGTAGAGGCTTATCATCTGCTTCAGTGAGTCTGCTCATTTTGCATCTAAGTATCCAGTTGCTAAAACCAGGAGTATACCTAGAGCCTCTCTTTTATGTCTCCCACTCTGTAAAACAGCTGATACAAGAGCAAACAGAAATTTCAAATTATTTGTCTAGATTCTTAAAAATTTCATTAGAATAAATTATAATGAATTCTAAACATAAATATATTTGATAATTGACACTCAAATAATTAGTATCTCCTTTTGTGTTGACAGATGTAGTGTTTGCATTAAAAGAATTTTTGTGTATGTGTGCTTCAAGGAAGGACCAGGGTTCTTAAATGTGGGACTTTTTTTTCCTCATGAGAAATAGTATAAATTGAAGACCGTGCTGGGATTATGAATAGACCACCAAACAGACTTACTAGTTGTAAATATTATGATAACATTCCTGGAGTTGAACATTACCCAGAACCACATGAGTCTTCTGTACTGATCTTCAGAGGAATTTACCATCCTAAGTTTTGGGTTATCCTTCTGGACTAACAGCTGATATAGGTGGCCACTGCTCTGCAGACAATAAAGCTGTGACGGTTTATCATAGCGGCGCTCTCACCTGAAGGCTCAACTAGGTTTATGAATGTGAGAATTAAAGTTTCTTATAGAAATGGTGTGCAAAGTTTAATATCTTGACTTTTCATCCTTTTTTATTTTGTGTTTCAGAACTGGTGTGCCCGCCATTCGATGCCTATTTCATATTCATATTTTCTTTGCTCACATGCTGGCTGTTTGCTGTGCTTGTCCTGTAGTTTGGTGTCTCTTCCTCTGAATGGTGAAGCTTAGACTGTTCACCCTGTAAACAGATTCATTAAAACTGATGTGACCACTAGCATAGCATAAAACATTGGTGATGTCTTTTAAAAGTAACTTTGTTTTACATAACCTATGTAATAATTCAACTATCCGTTTTTAAGAAAGACACGTGCATGCTGGGGTAGTAAGAAAAAAACCTGAGACAGTTCAGTTCCTGCCCACTTCAAACCTAGAAGCATGTATGTGGGAGGAAAATGCAATGCAAAGACATTGGCCTGATGGGCTTCTCCGCACCTGAGAGAAGCAGATGGAGGCAAGGATTTCCCTAGGGGGTCTGAGAGGACCATGTAGTCTTGCCAATGGGGTAAAACTCCCTTCAAGCTTACAGGTTTTTGCACTGCACTCTACAACATTGTGTGCATGTATCCACTTTGCTAAAGTCGAAAATAATTGAAAACAGGAAAGAGAAATAGCATTCTTAAGTAAATTCTGAAATGTTCAGTTTGTAGCAAGTTGTATCAAGGGAAATTAAGATCAGAGAACTAAGGTAATTAACACTTGTACTGCAGGTTTTTTCAGGACTGTCTCTTTAAAATCTGCCTTTTACTAGTGTGCTGTTTCATCAGTGTTCTATCCAGTATAGCGAGATTAAATGAGAATTTTGACCAGCTTCATTGCTTCTGTAAACAAGCAGATTCAATGAGTTTCAGCTTTTTCATTGACATAATTATCTAGGTCATCTGGAGCTTGACCACAGTGAAAATTAATGAACTTTCATCAGCTTTAGTGGATGTTGAATCCTGCCTTTGGAGCTTGGAATAAAGATGGAGGACGATGAAGGAATCCACTTCTGAGCATAAAAAGAACAGATAATAATTCTGTATTTTGTTTTGATCAGTTAATGACTGACTTGAAGATACAGAATTGAATGCAGACCTTATGATGTTACTAACTGTGTTATGAAGTGTCTTGATAGACATTTGTTATAAAGAAAATAGGAATAAAAATGAAATAAAATTCAATATTGGTAAAATTGGGTGACACAACGTAAAAGGGGGAGTCATTTGCACTTCTTAATTTTAGTTCTAAAGAAATACAGTTAAAAGTACTAGCAAACAATATACCATTTTGTGTTATTAAATAAGTCAGTGACATATCCTGGGTAAGGGCTTTAAAAGTCTGTTGGTAGCTAAAGAGGTAGATAGAGTCTTGGGGCCATTCAGGTCTATAAGCAATGAAAGATCTTAAATAAGCCATTTTTGGAGCGCTTAATAGCCAAAATAGTAATAATTTAAATAAATCCACGGTTATTGAATATTGCTCCACAGTTTTAGTTTTGTTATTTTTTATTTTAGGCAGAAATCCCAGAAGCTCTCAATAATAATATGAAACTAGACTAGTGCTGTGCTTCTAGAGTAAACCCACTGTTTAAAGTTACAAGTCTAAACTCAAGATTTTGTGCAGAAGAATAGTTTACTTTAAGGAGTTAATAAATGTAATCAATTTTAACTCATGGCCATATTTTAGCAATATCAGTGCAGAACAAAATGCATTACAGTAAAGTAATGGCATAAAGATTGTCTCCCTTTGAATCTTGCTGTTGTTGGTTCCCATCATCTTGAATGGATTTTGGGAATGGAGACAATACTGTATTTTTCTTGAAAACAATATCAATTTGCAGCTGTTAGGAAATGTATTCTAGTCTTGGAATTCTTATTTGACTAAAGATTTCCCTGTTGGAAACCTCATTATTTTATGAAATTATTTACTGCAACTATAAATACCACTAAGAATGCCTGTTGGGACATCAAACTGACTTCAAAAAGCCCATAAGCTTATTAGGTGTATTCAAAAGATTAGCTGCATCCATTATCTGTTCAAAGTCAATTAACTGACTTTTATTTAAACCCAAATCCTTTCTACAACTGTGCACATTTTTTGCAGTGATGATTACAAGACTAAACATATGTAAAAAAGTAGAAAAATTTCAGAATACATTTATATCTATGTCTCTCCGCATCACAAGCGGATCAAATCTATTTCCTTCCAATGTAGTTTGTAAAAGCTGTAAAAGAAATGAGGTATATCAGTCCCAAAACAGCAGTCTCTGGGTATCTAATATCCTGCCAGCACAGTTCTCCCAGTTTAAGTTGTTCTCTCAGCTGTCCAGTCTGATGACATCATACTAGACTTAGGCAGCTAAATGTTGAAGCCTAACAGATTCTCAATTACTCATCCAATCTCTTACACAGTTAACAATTATGTTTGGCCTTTTGATCTCATCTACAGAACTAAGGAGGTGTAAAGCTTCAAAAAGAAGACAGTAACTTTAAGTATGTGGGGGTGAAAGTGGTTGTAATACAAAAAAAGCCTGATTTTTAGCCTTATCTACAGTAATTTATTGTTTACCACCTTTCTCTTCTGGGCACATTAAAAAAATAAAATATATATATATATAGTTGTAATGCATGGGGAGCAAGTGTGATGGTATTTACCTGATCTAATTTCTGATAAACAGTAGAGATGATAACCCAGAATTTATAGTACGCAGTATATTGTATTCAACGCTTAACAAATTGTTTTTCAGATCTGTGAATAACCAAGATTTTTAGTCTCTATTTTGGAGCTCTTTGGTGATGTGACACATTTCCTTGCACTACACTTGGGACTATGAAGATCAAGGAATTTGGTAAGATTACTTTTGTGACTGTACAAATCTGAAACATTACATTTTTGTTTCTTACTACTAGATGGGAGAGAGTGAATGATTACTATAAAAGAGCAGTGGAACTTTTAGAGTGGAAACAGTAGTTCACCACAGAGTTTAACCGACACTTGTGTCTCATCAAAGGGGTATTTAAAATTCAGATTTTGCTAAAGTTGCCAAAGCAGCAGGAAACTTTAAAACCCCACAGAACTCAAGTGTGGAAAATCTGTGATTCTGCAGCATTTTCTAAAATTCAGTCTCTTTTGCATCAAAAGATAAACAAGGAAGAAGTTCTACAGTAGTAGGCTTGTTGAAGGACTGTCCTAAAAAGTATACTCTTCTTCTCTCTCAAATTGTACAGGTGTAGCATTGACACCCTTAACAATCAGATGTCTGAGATACATTCCACCAATCTATGGGTTCAGGAAAAATTTAAGCCAGAAACTGTATGAACTTGTAATCTTCTCATCCCTTTCTAAGATGAGAAATTAAAAGATGACCCTTAGATGTGACTTTGATCAGGAACAAGGCAGTTTTGATATCATATCACATCTCAGGCTTGTACTTCATAAAGTACAGCCCTGCCTCATGCCATTCTCAGAGTTCTGTGCTGACAGAGCAGCTCCACAAGTTTGGGATGTTGAGGAGAAAACAAACGCAGTTCTTAGGCTTGAATGAAACATGTATTTACTAATTCTAGAACCTCGAGAATGACTAAAACCATTTCCTTCTATTAATTTGACACATTTACATCTTCAGGAATTAAAACCCATAGATACAAAAGCAATAATGATGACCTGAATTTCTGAGCTACTGGAAATACCAGACCGGAACTATTCTTTAGCCTTTCTTCACTTATTCTAAAGAAAAAGACACACACTGAACAGTCATCTTCCAGATCTGCATTACTTTTTGTCATGGTTTAAACCCAGCTGGCAATTAAGCACCACACAGCCACTTGCTTTACCAACCCTCTGTGGGATAGGGGAGAGAATTGGAAAAAAAAGTAAAATGCATGGGTTCAGCTAAAGATAGTTTAATAGAACAGAAAAGGAAGTTAAAATAATAACAATAATAACAACAGCAATACACAAAACATGTGGTGCACAGTACAACTGCTTGCCACCCACTGACCGATGCCCAGCCAATCCCTAAGCTATGGTGCCTCCTAGTGAACTCCCCCCAGTTTATATATTGGGCATGATGTCATATGGTATGGAATATTCATTTGGGCCAGCAGTCCTGGCTGTGTCCCCTACCAGCTGCTAGTGCACTCTGCTGGCAGGGCAATACGAGAAGCTGAGAAGTCCCTGATCTAGTATAAACTCTGCTTAGCAATAACTAAACCATCACTGTGTTATCAACATTGTTGTCATAGTAAATTCAAAACACGGCACTATATCAGCTAATAGGAAGAAAATTAACTTTATTCCAGATGAAACCAGGACACTCTTGAATATTTTCTTTAATATGAAACTAGGATCCTTTTATAAAAAGTTACAAGGTAAAATTCTTTCAAGTAAAGGAATGTCTATAGCTTTGACAGGGTTTAAATATGTATAAATTTTACAGGGATGAACGTCTCTTTAATTTCCTCATAAATGACAAAACAGGAGCTTCACAGAATGGCTAATTATCTGAAAAAGCTCTTGTACTGGATACAATAATTAGAAGTGTTAAATTACCTTTTAAATTTTGGTAAGTTGGGAGATTGAGGCTCCTAATGCAGTGGGGAAAATCTGCTTTCACAAAAGTATGAAAATTGATAATTTTAAAATAAAAAGGTAGGTAGTTTTGTTATCACATGGCAGCTAGCACTAATACAGGTATGAGAACACCCACACTGATTGTACTACCTGTTTGCTCATCACTGTGTGGTAAGCTTCTCCCATTTGTCCCAGACAGTTATATTTTTCCTTGTATGAACACTCCTCAAAAATGATATGCCCTGAGTCTCAACTCAAACCACTATTTGGCTTCCTGAGAAAGCAATATAAAGAGAGCCTGGAGTGCTTCAGTGGTGGTTTCAGCTGACAACTTTTTTGTATCCAGAGTATATAATCAGTCATGTAAACCAGGGGATAAAAGTCCTAAGGTTTAGCTTAGGAATGGGAAGTCACCTCTCCAATGCTACATCTTGCCTGTATGGAGACCCTTCTCTTTTGTCCAGGACATCAGCCAAGGTTGCTTAAACCTTGTAGTCTGGTCTCTCTTCACCACACGCTCCACTAGAGAATCTGAAACAGATTAATTAAGTCTGAGGAGCCAGTATTGATGGCAGTGGCTCCTAGGAAAGCCCTGGGTGTTCCTAAGGTGTTGGAACGGGATCACTGCAAGGTTTGTTTTCACCAGACTACACCACCATACAGTAGTAATGGATTGTGCTACTGCATACATATATATTTGGAAGTGAAACGAATATCTAGCAGAGTATTTATCCCACTTAAGATATGCTATAGCATTGGTATTTTAGTGAGACTAAAGATTATATATGAAAAGCCTGAAAAGAGTATTAAGACTTGTTAATAATATCTGGCTAAGCACTATTTTTCTAATTCCTGTGTAAAGTGCAAGGCTATTTCAGATTTCTCTTACTGTAGAGGTTTCCAGAATACATTTTTATCATGAACACACTTTGTTTCTTGACCAAGACTTATTCTATTTTTATGCAGCTTCAAATGTTTTTAAGGAATAGCTACAAGAGACAAAAATAAGTGGTGAGAGAGAACTGGTCCCTTGTAACTGTGTGTGGTTTTAATCTTGCTGATACGCTTTTAATTTAGGATTTCAATTACTTCATATTTCCACCCCATTCTCTTTTAGGAAGCTGTGGGGTGCACTGGGATCCCCACCACAGCCCGTTGGCTTCCTTCCTGGGGCTGCCACTCGCAATGTGCTGGCTGACAGCAACCGTCCCTGGGTCCTTACCCCAGGAGCTTTTCTCAGTTCTGTCACAAACAGGGAACCCAGTGCTAGAAGGGGCTCTGGCTCAGCCTCGGTCTCTTTCTTGCAGATAATCGTTGTGTGCTGCCTTTCACAACAGTGCCCAAGTCACCCCCAAATTAATGACTGCTCACAGTCTGTCTGTTGAAAAGTGGTTGCAGAGGCTTTTCTCTCTCATTTCTGGCAGTTCAGAACCTTGTTCCAGTTTCTGCGCTAACCATACTCTCAGCTGGATTCTCTCTTCTTTGACTTAATTTTGATCTGTTAACCTGATTTCCCAAGGGAACAAGGCTTACGCAATCACACAGCCCACAGCTTTCAACCTCATACTTAAATCTGTTTCCCGAATTAAACAATTAGATAAATGATCAGAGGTCTACCTGAGAATCAGTTGCCTGCAAGACTGTAAAACCCAGTAATTTGCAGGAGGAGTGACAATTAATGTAACTAGGAGCTGTCCTGCCTTGCTTGCTACTGGCCAATCAAAACATGTTTTGCTTGGCGAGAGGTAGAATGAGACACTGCTACGTAGCTCAGGAACAGGGGAGGGGAGGCTTTGTCTGCGTATGGTTTGGGGTGGAGAAAACCCTGTGAGGTCATCGACAAACAGAGGTGTGGATGGAAATACTAGAAATGTTGGGGCAATAGAAAATAGAAAAATGCAAGAGATTTGTATTTTTAATTCACCAAAGCTCAAAGTGTAAATTTTCTTAAACTGAAGTTGAAAGTCTGTAGATGGCTTTATAATGTTGCAGTAATGCACCCTGATAACAAATCAGGAAGGCAATCTTGATAGAGGACAGCAGCAGGGTTACACGTTGGCCACTAGAGAGCAATAGATAACCAGTAGTTGTAGGCTCGGCACAGCAAAACCCGAGCACCCTCCCTATAGCCATGTAACGCTTTTAAAAATACAGATGTAGAAATTAACATCATAATGTAAAATTACCCTCTTGATACTTCTTAATAGTCCTAATGCCCTCCAATCAAACAAAATATCAGGAGGGAGCAATCTGGTAATTAGCAGCGACCTGTATCTTAAGAAACCTCTAGAATGCATCATCTAATGTAGCACTTTGCTTAGCTGCTTGAAGCAGCAGTGTATCATACAGCATTGTGAGCAGCTGCAGAAATGCAAAGCAACAACTAAGCTGGTTCCTTCGGTCTTGAAGTCCGAGTCTGCATTATGGGGACTGGGAAACTTTCAGAATTGAAACTGCTTTTGCTGCTGTTTTACATCCTGAGTATTGTCATTGTATGTACTTTGTGCTTGCACAGTTTGGAAAACACAGACTGCATCTTGCTTGCCTAAGTGCTCCGAGTAGTCTGTTTCCATGCTGGAAACCAAAGTGTTCCACTCAACGTAGTTCAGCTGTACCAAGTACATTCACAGAATACATTCCCAAAAGAAGCCCCTTCCTTTCTGCTTCCAGAGTTCAACAGACAAGACTGTGCTGTTGTGTTACTGCAGCCTACAGAGTGAAAAACCATGTCCACCTGACTGTAGTTATGATAATGTCCTGGAGGGGGAGAGGAGAAGCTCTTCTGTGAGGGTACTGCAATAGCTCAGAGATAACTATTGTCTCCATAAAGGCTCCCCAAAGTCCCCTTTTTAATTTTCAACTGGGATTATTGTTGATTTTACAGGTTTGTCCAGTACAGTGCTTTTTTTTTTTTTTTTTTTTTGTGGGGGGGGGGAGTGAGGGGGGGCTTGTGAATTTAGTAATATATAAAGCAAAACTGTTCCAAGAAAGGCTCCTGGAGCACCTGATGAATCTCGTAGTCTGTTTACACACACTCTTTATTCTCTTTCCTCCTGAGCCTTCTCCAAACACAGGTTTTTCATAGCTTTGCAGCTGAGGTGTGAAGCTGAAGCTCTACAGCAGCAACTGTTTACCTGTGGCTCTCCTGGATCCACAAGCCACAATCAGCATTTGATATCAGATAATCCTGCCAGAAGGTGGAAAATTATGCAGGCTGACATGAGGACAAGCAGCAGCAACAGAGGCAGAATTGTGGTGAATTCCTGGTATGTGGGTGTCCCACAGCATATGACAGGACAAGCCTCACAGGGGATAGCAATGGTGCAAAGGATGCAGGAAGGACATCGTGTCTTTGCTGCAGAAACTATGACCAGCTGTGAAATAGAACAGGCTGCTTGCTTGGGTGCTGCTTCTATTTGCCAATTAGAAGCATTACCACCAGCATCTCCTACTTAGGTAGCAACCCTTACCATCACTATGTGAAAGCCCTCCCTGTAGAGTCCTCAGCAGGGATGCTCATAAGTGCACAACCAGCACTGTGGGGTGGGCGAGTCACAGGACAAGTTGAGAAAGAAAAAAAGACCTTGCAAGAGCTGGGAATTTAGAGGTCACCAAAGAAGACCTACAAATGGCAAACAAAAGGGGAGTGGTAAGATGGTAACTGCAGCAGAATTACTCCCTCTCTGGTAGTTTAAATAAGTTCAGGGCTGGATACTAAGAGGGGAAAGAGGAGCTATGATCTGATCGAGTCTGACTTCTGCAAAGACAGCATTCACATGACAGGAGAAGGAAGGTGTAGTAAGTAGTTTTGAAAGCAAGGTTAGAAAACCAGGGAAAGGATTACATTTATGTAGCTGGAAAACAGAGGAAGATGCAAATTGACTCTAAAGCTTTCCATAACAAAGCCTTCTGAATGACATTGTTTTGTCTGGTCTTAAGTACTGAATAATCGATTTGCATTTGTTACAGGAAAGTACCTTTCTAATTTCAGAGCTGGCTTTCTAACTTCCGACCACTTTTACCACTCAGATGTGAGTGGTAAAAGTGGTTCATCAGTGTTGTGTATCAGATAACCTATTCCATTTTACTGATACGAAGTATATTTATTGCATTCTGAACTGTTTCAGATACAGATACATGAACTGAAAAACATTTTGACTAGCAAACTCTCTCTTGAATTATTTCTTGTGTTACAGAATATAATCTTTTACCTTAGAAATGTTTCTAACCTTTCTGGTTTTAAAGAAAACAATTTGGTAAGAGTCACTCACTGTTACAAAACTTTGTAACTGGCCCTTGCCAACCAAGGCTAGAAAACAAAGTATAGAATTACAAGGGTAAATATTTATTCATGTGCATGAGGTGTCCCAGCCGGACTGGGTCACACTGACTGTGGTTTTACACAGGATTCTTACACTCTTCAAACATTCAGGTACAACATGATTTGACTAATTAATAAGACCAACACTACCAGTTACTAATCGTATTAAAACTTTGCAAACCAACTGTATTTCTGCAGCATTCTTGCTGCTTGTCTATAGAGCCAGACATCCCTGGGGTCAGTCTTGCTAGAGTTATTTATCTATGATGCCAGATGACTGGGTGGGTTTCAAAGATGTATTAGAAGGACTAGGATGATGCCTTTATCTGGGTGGTCCATGGGTATCCTTTATCCTTCATGGACAGCTCTGTGCTTCCAAGAAGCAAAGTCCTTATTTCTAGGACTGGGATGTCCTTTAGTTTGTTTTAGTTTAGCATGGACAATACCAAAAGTCCCCAGTAAAATTCCACTACCTCCATACATTGCCATGTATAATGTGAACTAATATATACTAACAAAGTTAACACACTTCCATATTATACAGATTGATACAATAGTTAGGGAAGAGAATTTTTACCTTTGCAGAGTAGCTGACACAAGTCAGTAAGTGCAAATTGTCCCTGGTGGCTTTCATGGGATCCATATACACAATTCCTATCAATAACTGTTTGCATTGCATTGTCCACTGATGATGTTTAGCCCTTTGTTATATCAACAGTAATCTTGTTTGTTTCAGTCAGAAGCTTACTTAGTTGTTCTTTATATGAACGTTTACAGCAAAGTACCCTTGATCATGCTTTTTACCTTTCACTGAGACTTTTCCACTGGTAAACCACAGACAGCTTTCAAGATATGGTCAAATAATGAATTTACACAGCAGATAAAAGATCTTTTGTTCTCTGTTCCCTTTCAGATCTCAGCATACAGCTTGTTTTTCTGAACTCTATTAAGCACCGAAGTGGGATTTTCACAGAACTGTATTATAATTCCAAGATTTTTCTCCTGCACAGTACTAGTCAGCTCAGAGATCACCATTTTATATTTGAAGTTACAATGTTCTTCCCCACTGTACATTACCTTTATCTCTGCAAAATGTAATCTGCCATTATACTGCCTAGCTATCTATCCAGTCTCATAAGGCCCTTCTGCAGTTCTGTGGTGTGCTTTTGTCCTTAAGTCCCTGAATAGCTTGGTATCATCATAAGGCTGTCATTCAAGTGCCCAGCTCCTTTTCCAAGTCACTTTATGTTGAGCAGACCCAGGCAGAGATCACTACAGCAGTGAGTTTGTCACCCCTACACTACAAGTCCTGCACACTCACTTCACATTCCTGCACTCCATCTGTTAACAAGTTATTTGTTCAAAGACATTGTCTTATGCCATTATTGCTTAGTTTCGTTGAAAATCTTTTGTCGAAAACTTTGTAGAAATCCCAATAGGATCTTATCCACATTTAAAAAATGTTCAGTAAACTACAGTGTCCCAAACTCCACCATTATGAGTGTTTTCTTAGACTGCCAATCAAAAGATGTAACAGACTCTGAAGGCAAGATCTCATTTTGGAAGTAGAAAATTAATAGTTGAGAGGATTCTTTTTCCCCAAAGTTCAGCATTTGATAGCTTTAGCTTTCCCTTTCCTTTCTTGTGACCTCATGAGCCTATCCCAAAATCCAAGATCCCTGAAGATCAATGTTCTTGTCTAGACAATATTAAGGATAGGTCAAGCCCTGTTTCAAATCATTCCAGTACAGAATTCATCAGATGATGTAAGTCACTGGTGGTTCCTTGTATCACACAGAATCCATGCTAACAGAACAATCAGCAAGTGATTTTAATTTTGAAGTCATGTACCAAACAGCTCCATTTGAAAGATACAATCTAGAAAGACTTCGGGCCTTTTGTTAAATATGGTTTCCTTTTTAAGTGGAGTGGTTAGATACTACAGTGACGTTGAATGTACCGTCAGAGGACAAGATTCAAATTTGACAACAAATAAGTTTATTTAAAAAGAAATTCAGATTTTATAGGAAGCATTTGAAAATATGGAACTACTACGTCGTTGTGCTACTTAACTGAGCAATCTCTGAGAAATGTATGCCTATACCATATATTAACAAAACACGGTGGCATCAGGGGCAATGTAGACAGATTATCGTGAAAAACAGCTCTTCCTTCGAGTTGTTGTCCTGTCAGAATCCTTGAAGGGCGGCCAGCGGGCAACAACCCGAGGGCGCACTTTTTTTCTTACATACTCTCCCGCCTGCCATCTTGCAGGTGTTTCACCACTAGCCCAGCTCTTCCCACACAGCTCGCATTGAGCTCCCTGCGCGGTGCCGGGTTCCACACGGGTGACAAGCCCCTACGCGAATACAAGCTCCGCTCCCCCGACCACTTCAGCGGCGCGGCTTTGCCCGCTGGGTTCCCCGCCGGGCCGGGCCGTGCCGGGTCACGCCTGCGCCTCCGCTGCGCCCGGGGCGCCTCAGTAGAGCTCTACACGGCGCCGCTGGCGGGAGCGGCGGCGCGGCTCTGGCCAATAGGGAGGCGCGGCGCCACAGCGGCCGCTGAGGTCAGTTCCGTCGCTGCGGCGGGCGAGGGGCCGTGCTGAGGCGGCGGGCTCGCCCTCGCTGGGGTAGGTACTTCTGGGAGGGGCGGGCCGGGCCGGGCCGGGGAGGACGCGGATTGGCGTTGTGCTTTTTGTGCGTTTGGAAGCTAGAGCAGCGGTGGCGGCTGCCGGAGCCCGCGCCTGAGGGTGGCGGGCCTTTTGTTTCCTCGTCCTCCTTCGAGCCAGGTAAGGCTCCCCCCAGCCCCTCGGCCTGTGCCAGCCGGCCCAGCGCCGCGGCTGTCAACTGCCCGGTGCCGCCCTGCCCGCGGGGCATCCGGGGCTCCCAGCGGCGAGCGCGGATTGCGGACTGGCGGCTAGCGCGGTGCTGCCCCCTGCCGGCCGGCGGCGGTGCGGGTGGAGCCGCCGCCTCGGCGGCGGCGGGCGGAGGTCTGTGCGGCCTGCGGAGGGTTCGCCACCCGCCCGGCCGTCCTCGCTCGCGCAGAGGCGGCGCTCGGCCTCTAGAGACGAGTCCTGAGCGAGGGAGGCCTCCCTTTCCCGGAGAGGCGGCAACACTTCTGCCTGGGTGGGCTGGATACCCAAGAAAAAGGGATTTATTAGTGTTGGCTGACGGGTGCTGCTGGCTCGTGGACGCCATCAGGCTGCTTTAGACTCTTCTGGGCTGTAAAGCTGTTGTCCAGGTTTGTCATCTTGGTCTTCTTCCTGAAGAAAAGACGCTTTTGGGTTAGTAACTGTTACTGAGCAAAACAGAACTTTTATGTATTTTCTGTGTAAATTGTGTTCTCTAGGTTACTTGGACACAAGATTAGCTTAGTTAAATTCTACATTACATTTTGTTGCAATAGAATCTGCCATAGAAAAGTATTATATTGGACACAAGATAATTTAGATGTATAATATGACTTGAATTTCTTCAAAGTAAATGATCCAGTATTACTATAGATGTAGCTGAAGTGTCCGGAAAGAAACATTTCATAAAAAAGTGTTTTATTATTAAGACGACAATTGGTATTTTATAGGATTTTGCTAGTATTCTGTTCTGCATTGTTACTACAGTAAATGGTTCTAGTCAAGGCCCTTTTCTTGCACTTACAGATAGTATGTGCCTAATTTTAGCAGGAATTTAGCATTTACATCAGTGCTTTGAGAACGGGGCATGAAGGAATATGTACTTTTAGTGGGATTTTTCCCCCCTCCTCTCCCATTTTCTTCAATGCCATACTTCCTTGCTTTATTGCTTGCAAGCCTGAAAGCTTAGAGTAAGGTAATGGTAAATTTTAGTCAGCGTGCTTTGGATACACAGATTTTTGAAAATGGTTACAAATTGTGTGAAATGATGAAATGTACAGCCTAAATTTAAAAGTTGAGCACACATCTAATGATAAACAACTGTATAAATGTCTCTGAGCACTCTCTAAAATAGTAATTTTGATACAGTAGTTATTTGAGAAGGTCTTCTTGCAATAAGCTAAGCAAGGCAACCGAGCAATTGAATGGTATGTCAGAAATGTATATCTTTTAGATGCAAATAAAGCTAGGCCTCAGTCCTACAGCCACAGAGAAGCAGACCTCCATAGTCCCTATATGTACCTGACTTCTTACTATGCCATTGTCACTATGTTGGATGATTTTTCACCTCTGCATTCTAAAAATAGTGATTTATTTTTAATTGGTATTTTGTCTAACTTGTGATATAAAGTAGTAAACATTTTGAATGTAATGAATTGTTTTCTGTAGAGTGAGATAACTGTATATTTTATAATAAAAGTAAGCTCTGAAAACCTGGTGCATGGTCTTTGCTCTTAATTCTCTGCATTGATGTTCCTTATTCATGTTGATGGAAAAAGTTTATGTGAATTTCAGATACAAAAAGTGGTGTGACTGATTATTGTGAAACAGAATGTCTTTTTAATAAGTTACTGTGGATAAAATTTCTTCGGTGTATTTGAGTAGTTTGTTTTCAATAGAAAATCTGTTAGTATTTAGTGTACTAATTAGTACAATATGTTATACTTCAGTGAAGCACTTTTCATCTGTCCTAGTCATTAGGACTAAAATTAATGACTAATAATTGCAGCTATGTGGTTGGATTAGTAGAGCAGTTTACTATCTCTGTTAAGCAGAGTTAATTGATGTCAAATGGATAGTATGTAGCATATACAGAATTGAAACATGCGCACAAGGTAAGATTAGAGATTTAGATTTTTCATGGAGACTCAAATAATACAGACTGTATCTTCCTGATAACAGTGATGCACAGTGCCTTCCAGGTCAGTTCCAAGTTTTCTCTTAGAAGACAATTTACATGGGCTTTTCATTAGCAAAGCCAGGCCTTGATTGTTGAATGCAGTCTTTGTACTTGGTGTGCGAGATGTGCATGCTTTGCTGAATTAAGGTCTCACCTATTGGATCACGTGTGATAAATGTGTGCTGCTTGTCACACTCATTGATAGTAGCATATAACTGAAGATAAAGGGAACTAAAATACTGGAAAAGAAATACTTTCTTTGAAATGATGAATGAAGTATTGGTGTATTTGAAGTAAACAGGGCTTTCAGGAGTATAGAGTAACAGGAAGACACTGGCAATTCCTGACTGACAGTGACCACATCAATGGTGTGTAATCTACTGCAGTGCAAAAAGAGTTGTATTGGATGAATTTTGTACAGTCAGGCTGCAGAGCATGTTTCTGTCTCTTTTGCTTGTTTTTAAGTGGTCTGTATTTTCTAACCTTTATGTAAATGTGATGCCCCGTGTTTGGAATCCCTTTTGACTGCTGTGGCTCTATTGATCTCTGTATCTTGAGCAGGAAGGTTCAAGATACACTAGTGTTGTGTGAAAGACTGGAATCTTTCCTTTTATTAAATGTATCACTTTTTAATGTCACTGAATTGCAGATATTTGGTTAAAGGAGTGAATGAGAAAGCTTGGTTTATATTCCTTCTGTTGTCCCTCTTCCATGTACCTCTCAGCTTCTGCTTCAATTTTTTTTTTTTTTTCCAAAACTGGGGCCTCTAAATGTTTTCAGTTTCTCCTAATTCAGGTACTGTATTGTATTTCAGAGTATTTTTACACACTTATTTTCTGAATCCATTCCTGTAAAGACAGGACCTAGAATTGATTTTAGCGTGACTAGTATCCCTTACTCCTGTCTTCATCCATCTTGTTCTTGTGTTTGCCATTCAGAGTCCTCATAGACTTTTGGGTCTTCCTTTAATAGTATCTTTGGATTGGTCCATGCTCTGCCTGTCATTGTAACTTGAAAAATCCAGTATGTACTTTTTAAGTAAATCTTCTAAATCCTATTCCTTTTTCACAGCATCTCTACTCTCCCCTCCCCCCCAGAGTGAATGGATGCTGAATTTCACCACTTCTCTGTGTACACTTATGGTCTCCTTTTTCTGAAGTAACTGAAAAAGCAAATTTTTTTTTACATAGAAGAATGAAATTACAATGTATTTTTGGGCTTGTTTTATCCAAAATAATGATAAAGTGAACCTGTTTGCATCAAAACTTTTCTTCAAGTGTTTAGGAAAGGTTGGTGATAAAATAAGTAGGGAGACAACAGTGGTGTCATGTAAGCATCACCTGGGTATTCAGTTCCTTTTCACCTTGTACTGGGTCTGGCTGAGATGGAGTTAAGTTCCTTCATAGCAGCCTATACAGTGCTGTGGCTAAAACAGTGTTGATAACAAACCAGGTTTTTTTGATCTTGCTGAACAGTGTTTGCACAATGTGAAGATTTTCTTTCTTCATCCTCTCTGCTTCAGCTGCAGTGAGTAGGCATGGGGTGGGCAAGAGATTTGAGTGGGCATGCTGCTGGGACAGCTGACAAGAACTGGTCAAGGGCATATGCCATACTGTAAAATGTCGTGCTTAGCAATGAAAACTGCAAGTAGAGGAGGAAGAAGGGGGGAGGTGTGTTGGCTTCCAAGGTGGCTGTTGCTCTGAGACTGGATGGGCATTGGTCTACTCCCTGCCTCTTTCCTTCAGCTATTAAACTGCCTTTGTCCTGACCCATAAGATGTCTTGATCTTTTTCTCAGTTTGCTTTCCTTCCTATTCAGGCAGGGGTGGGGAGCCAGTGAGTGGATTTATGGCTGCTTGGCTGTTGACTAGGATCAAACCACTGCACATCTGAAATGCGGTCGCGGTAATTCCAGCAGCATTTGAAACCTGGGTTCTAGCAGCACAGGTCTGAATGAAAGCTTGGTTCTGGGGTTATATACTTATTTGTTTTCACTTCCATATACAAAGCTGTTTGAGATGGGAAAGTTTAGAAGGTTTATTAGCTCATTCTTTGAATTAGCCTCTGTTAAATTTTTCTAGTGTCCTTTTGGCCTGAGCAGCCCAGATCTGCCTGGTAAATTGAAGCATTCTTTAAATGTTTGACAGTTGTTTTTGTACTTTCTGTTTAAAGATGGAGGATACTTTATCATGTTGTCCCATAAGGTGAAGTTTACAGTGTTAAAAAAAACCCAACAAACCCACCTCGAAACAAACAAAGGCCAACAAACTAAGAAAACTCTTATGTGTTTTTAATATCGGTTTTTTTGTGGTCAAAAATGTTGATGGCATAAAGAGATCTGTGCTTATATTTTGGTTAGTTCATATGCAGGGCAGTTACAGCATCAATGGATAGCTGTTAACAGCAAAAAAAGGCAAATATTGACTTAACTTCACCCTTTCAAATGCAATTTTACTTCTTTCATAAAGCTGTATAGAAATTATCAACACAGCTTTGGCCTGGATCTTGAGCTTATCAAGATCTCTTACTGTCTTTCTCCTGAAATAAACCAGTAGATCTGAGCGCATGTATACCATCACATTTGTGTGTCAACAAGGTCCATCTTAAGTCTAAAAACTGATATAAACAGGAGAAGAATGGTCCATTTGAGACTACCAGAAGCTTTTTTCTTTCTTCTTTAGAATCTGGATAATAGAGGTCATAATGTTACTGACATTAGAATTGCTTAAAATCCCCCCTATTTTCCGATGATGATACAGTAGTTGTGTATACTTTCCTCTTTCCTAGGAGGCTGCCATTTCGTATCAGGATATGGAGATGTTTCATATAGGGACGTACAGCTGTCTGCATTGCAATGAGATGGGATTACTACAGTCCTAACAACTACCTACTGAGGAGTTTTATAGGTGTGCAGCCATCCATTTGCTAAAGAGTGAAAAGCCCATTATGTTGTCCCTAACCAGTTTTCCAACTTATTTTTATTGTTGTGTGAGGTTACGTCAGTATGCTTGCTCTTTGCAGAGCCCCATCCATAGGACAACATTCCTATAGCAGATAGGGATATTGACAGGTGGAACACAGGGAGATGCAAGAAAAAGTGTCTGGATCAGATGCTTACTCCAGTTAAGCATTATGGAGATGTACCATAGTGTAAAGATTTTTTCAGTCACATAGGATTGCTGTCATAGGATGATACTTAGGTGGGCTCAGTGCTGTGCTTTTGGAGCTCAAATCAGGCCCTACTCTCTGTAGATAGACACGGAAGGGAACTGGATTTCAGAAGCAGAAGCCTTCTGTAGGATGTACTGAAATCTAAAGGCATCTAGAAATAACCTCATGAAATAGGGTCTATATGTGAACCCAGATCTGTGCAGCAGTATGTCTGCAAGTACAAATGTTTGAATAAAAAAAGATGTTGAGTAGATTTTTACTTGTTGCTATTAGCTTTGGACTTTGTTCTGGTTCATGTGTGTCTCAAAAGGCTAATTTAGTTATTTTCCAAATAACTGTGGTCTCATAGTCTTGGCAAAAGCTTCAAGTCTGAGGTCTTGTTGATGTTAAATACATAAAAAAGCCAGTAAGAGTACTGGATCCTGGGCGGCCAAAGATACTGCACGAGTCTGTGTGGTGGTTTTACACTGATACTACTGTTCTCCCTCTGCCTTCCATTGCATTGCTTATTTTGCTTGATTGACACATTCTGTATTATCAGGATGGAGTGAATTATTTATATGCTTGTCCACATTCATGGAATGATTACACTGTGATATTAATAGAAGTGAAAGTAATTAATTTTGCAGCTGCAGATTGTTTTGAATTCATTACTTGGAGAACTCTTCGAGTATAAATCCTATCTTGTTATGAATTAGTGTTCAGGACTGTTTGGATCTGAAACATTGGCACTGATTAGAGAAGAATTTCCTTCTGTACTTCAGGAATTTCCATGCCAGCTTAAAAATCCTTATATTTGAAAACAAACGCATAGTTGCATGTTTCTAGTAACCATTGTAATCACTCTCTTTTTTTTTCTGCTGGGATACACAAATGAGTGGCACTTGCAGTATTTCATAACATCTTTTCCAAAGTTAATGCTGTACATGAACTGAAATAATATTCTGCTGATCAGTTCTGTTACCAAGTGTCTTTCCTGGTTAGGTTTATAAATACATTTCTTAAATGTAAAATTTTTCATGACATGGCATGAACTCTTTAGCTTTTGATGCGTAGCAGATAATTTTATGAATTATGAACATTTGGAATAAGAAAAAACATTAAAGGATTATTTGATTGGGTATGTTTTGCTTAGAGTTAACGGTTGTATGTGCAGAATAGAATAAGTGGTGTATTGACAGTAGACTTTTACTCTGTAATTCAGCTGTAGTCCACTAGGAGTTCAATTATAAGTTCATTGAATTTCAGTGATCCGGTGAATTTTAATTGACTCAATTTTCTGCTTTTTATTCTTTAGTGCTTCAAGATGACTGAATAAAATTAAGGACATGGAATATAATATGGATGCAGTTGCTTGAACACCATTTCTTCTAAAGTGTATATTCTGCAGATTGGTGGCCTGAATCATTAATTCATAAACAGCATACGCACAACTAATATCAAGAGAACGTCCTGTCTCTTGCTTCTGTGTTTGACAACACTGGTGCAGAGTCACATCTTCTGAAATGCAGTTGAAAAAAATGAGGGAAATTTTACCAAGATTGTACCCTGGCCAAGTTAATGATAAAAATAATTCCTTAACTACATCCCCAAAGCAATCTGCTGAGGATAAAACAAGTCTGTCAAAAGGGGATGATGACCAAAGCTGCTGTTACCAAGGGACTGAGGCTGAAAACAGTAAGTTCTCACTGATAAGCTGTATAAAATGCAGAAGAGTTCGGAAAGTATCAATGCAAGATATAGAAAAGCAAAAGACGCTTGGGTGGACTGAAGACAAAAATTTCACCTGCAAGAAGTGCAGTAATGTTACACCACCAGCTTTTAATTTTGTTCCTGAGGGTGCCAATGCTGTAGATTGTGAAAAATGTGAAAGAAAATCCCCAAGTAAAACCCAGAAAACATTTAAAGTTAAAAACTTCCTGCCAGGTAAATACTACTGTGATAAATGTAGATTTTCAACAAAGGATCCTTTACAGTATAAAAAGCACATAGGTCAACATGAAGAAATTAAATTTATTTGTTCCCACTGTAGTTACATATCCTACACCAAAGGAGAATTCCAGAGACATTTGGTGAAACACACTGGAACTTTTCCATATCGGTGTGAATACTGTGAATACGGTGCTGTTAGACACGACTATATAGTAAAACATACAAGAAGAGTACATGAAACACCCACAAAACGGCTGTCAAATATGATCATAAACCACAAACAAAAGAGGCTGAGTGAAAGAACTTTATTTGCAAAGCAGAAATATGATAAAATTCCTTTTCAGAATGGACTTTCACATCTGTCATCAAATACGGTTTGTGAAATCCCAGGTAAGGCAACTAAACCAGCCCGTTCGTCTCATGGTGTAGAATGTAGCGTAAACACAGCATCAGCCCAGGATAAAACTGTATTGGAGGTGTCTGAAATAAGTGTATGTGAGAATCAAAGTGTAGAAGTTGAGGTTTATTCTCCAAAAACAGAGCCTTTACAACCCGGGATGCCTTTAACAGTAATTGCACCATCTGAACTTGTAGTTCCTTCTAATTGTTTAGCTCAGATAGTAGAGATTAAAATAGTCAATGGAACACAACAGCTGGTTCTTAAACTAATTCCTATGAAAGAAGCAACTTGCAAACCTGTCAAAGGTGCTGAAGAGGAACTTGAGAATCAAAGTGTAGAGCGATCTGCAGAAGGGAAAAAAACATCTGTGTCTCAAAATGAGTTGCTAACCATGGAAGTGAATGTAGATAAGTTATCCAGTGTTAGTAACCAGCTTAATTTGGGTAGTACATATGACAAGAATTCTGAATGTCTTTCTTTTTCTGATTCTCAACCCTCGGACTGTAACTCTGTATCTATACAGAGGGAAGATGCATCAAAATTATGCTTTCATTTGGTGAAAGGTATTGATGTCCATTCAGGTGTTATAGAACTTTGTTCTCCATCTCTGGTGATGAACAGTACTGAAAAAAAAAGTGATCTTAAATCCTCAAGTTGGGAAGTAGGTGGAAAAAATAACTTGCATTGTTATGAAGAAGGTGTGGATATACCCCCTCCAAAATATTCTGCTCTTTCTGAAGATAAAAGTTCCAAGAACATTTCAGTAGAGGCTGCTCAGGAGGGCAAAAATTCCACTTCTTCAGTCCTCAACCAAAAGGATACATTATCTCTAAAGAAGGATAACAAAGAATGTACAAGTGTCCCTGTCAGCTCTACAAAAACACAGTTAGCTGGTAACAGTTTTGATAAAAGATCTGCTATGTCTTCTGAAGCAGGAAAAAACTGTCATGACACTAAAACTCCACCTTGTGAGGGTGTGACTTCTGGCTTTAGCAAAGTTAAGAGAGCTGAAACTGTAAGTCAAAAGAACAGTCATCGTCTGGAATCATTAGAACTACAGAAGACGGAAAATAAAGGCAACACTTTTGAGGGACCTGTTATTTCTTCTGTATTTTCTCTTAGCTCTGGGGCTGAAAATGTTCCCGAGGACGTTAGATGGGATGATGCAACATACAGTAAGAAGTCAGCAACATTGCTGTGTAGAAAGATTGCTCAGCTTATGTCTGCTGCTGAATCTAACGTAAAATCCATGCCTTTGAGTTGTCAAGCTTCTGGTAAAAAGGTGCTCTTCCCTCAGAAAAATTCAGCAAGCTGTGAGAGGGTTGTTTCTGTCACTGAAGTGGAACAGTCTGCATCTTTCCCTCTAATGAGTGGTGGAGATAGTGTGATCAGTAGTGAAGAGCAGAATAACGATCAATCGCTTACATTTGCAAGAACATCTAAAAGCAGACTAACCAAAAATTCCCATGATGTGACTCCAGTGTTTATCCCCAAAGGGACAATGCTGAGAGTGCTGAATGCTACTAGCAGTCAAAACTCGAATGGAATAGAAAAGAGGAGTGAAACGTCAGCTCCTTCTGTCTGTTGCAATGAAATGTTTCTGCCTCGCCCGGTTCCTGTCAGCATTTCTGAGACACTTAGCAGTAATTTGCCATGTTTGCCTAATCAGAGTGAACCAAATGCTGAGTCCCGAAGTATATCACTCAGGCAAAGACCAAAGCGAGAGGCCAGTGTTAAAAATAACAGCAAACAAACTGGTGTACTGTTTCAGAAAAGCAGTGATGTGAGTAAGCAAAGCAAACCCTATTCAAAAAGTCAACTAGGTCCCAGAAATAAGGCAAAACAAGCAAACTTCAGGGAACTTCCTAAAAGGAAAACAAGAACTCGGTCGGAAACCATTTCAAGTTCAGACATGTCGTATCTGTTGACAGCAAGACGTCTTCGTCTTGTTCCTTTGAGAATGAATCAGTTGATAAAATGCCCTCGTCGTAATCAGCCAGTTGTGGTACTAAACCATCCTGATGTTGACTCGCCAGAGATCATTAACGTCATGAAGACTATCAACAAGTACAAAGGTCAAGTCCTGAAAGTAGTTCTGTCAGAAAGGACAAGTAGTTGTCTTGGTGTCAAACGTTACCGAAAACGTCTTACTCTTCAGAATGCTGAGACAGGAAACCAACCAAAAAAGCGGAGTATGCTAAAAATGAAACTAAAAAAGACACACAAAAACAACTACCAGGTGGTGGAAACCTCACCAGCTGAAACACTTCAGTGTCTCTTTAAGTGCTGGTTTTGTGGAAGAGTGTATATGGACCAAGAAGAATGGATAAGTCATGGACAGAGGCACTTGATAGAGGCAACCAAGGGTTGGGATGTTCTTTCTCTTCCAGCAAAAAAACATTAAGTGAGAGACAAGGGGAGGTTTCCTCTCATTTTTAATGAGTGTCACAAACTTGTTTGGAAGGGAAGATTGAAAAAAATGTTTTATTTTGGCAAAAGGTCTCTCCTGTTAGCAAAGCAGAAGGAGAGAGCAGAGTTAAAGAGACCAAGAGAAGCCAATAGTGAGGATTAAGCACTACTTTGCACTCTCATGTTTGAAATTTGTATTGGAGGTCAACTTCATCCATTCCATTGGAGAAAATTGATAAAAAGATTTGCTATGCAAACATCTTTCTAATTGCCATTCTCTGTGGTAGGATAGTGTGCTATAACCAGTTTGTGCTAGGCCTATATGGATTAGTATGTTAGTGACATCTTTGTAAATTTAACGGGGTTTAGTTTGCTTTATTATAGCATGGTGTTCCAGAGATGGGGCACATGTGTACTGAAAAGCACCTTTGATTCTCTGTGAGCAGCAAGTGTATATATACCATAGGCTTTAGTGGCAAATTAAGCACCGCTCATAAGAAGTAAAACTTAAATGCAAGCACTCTGTTTCGGTGAAACAAAACCAATTCTGCTGACAAGATACAAAGGTGCAAATGAAGAATCTGTGGGATCAGAGTTCCTTGCACTAGGTCAGATAGCACTAAAATGTTTAATTTTGTTTAGTACTTAGTCTTTACATAACCAGTATTGTGTAGATGTGAGAGAGCAGAACACTGTCAGCTTTCTGTACTGTCTTTGTGCTGAACAGGCAGAGCTGGAGATATCCCTAAGCTTGGACCAGTAGGAGAGAGAAGCTTTTCTCTGTATGGTCTCAAGGCTGTTCTGAAACCTAAGGAAGTAATAGTGAAACATAAACCCTCTACCACCGTGTGTGTAGCCTGGTAGAAACACATTTGCAGAATTGGGCATTTGGGTAGAACTCTAGCTGGTGGGTTAATGCTTATTTACAGTGGGAACTTGCTGAAGATGAAGGCTTTTCCAAATGAAAAAACCATGTTGCACAGCTTTTACATTGACAGTGTTGAACCAGATTTTCAGTGCAATCTTTCATCTTTCTTAACCAAGAATTCAGAAGTTGTTAGAATATATTTTTGGTAGGCCTCAAGTGATACAAGCATGTGCCTAGTTACGTATGTATATCTAATGTGTATTTACTGACTTCAGTGCAGTAAAACCATTGCTCAGTTGCTTAAACACTTTCCTAAATCAGGGCCAAATTTCAAGCTTTTTGGGAAGAAGAGGGATCGATGATACTGAAATACGATGCTTCCGTACATGAGTGTGTTTTTCTTCATCTCGTCAGTTTTAAATAATATAGAATTAACTATATCGAAGCACATATTTACAATTAAAATCACTTCTTACATTTTTACAGATAAGAAAATCAATACTGACTCTAATGCTGGATGTGTGTTCTATGTTTGAACTGGGACTGCTCTGGAAAAAACAGTAGTCTAACTCTTTTCAGTGTTGGTGTGTTTTTGTAAACAGCTTAAACTGGGAATATTTTTTTTATATATACTTCAAGATTATACATTGTTTTGATAAAGTATGTATCATATCTGTGTTAAAATGTAAATATTTTAAAATGACATCTGACTGAAGCTTATTTTCAAAACCAGTTAAAACATTGCTTTCCTGTCATTTTGCAATACAGTGTTAAAATCCTTCAGATAGTTGGTGCTTTAAATGAGATCTTTTTCATTATGAACACATGGAAAATTTTTGTATCATTTGTATCAGACCTATTCCACAGAACAAACTTCCTTTTGTCTGTTTTGTCAATAATAATGACGGTTCTCATTTTGTATTCAAATGGAATTATATTTTTTTAGATGGGTACACTAGAGGGTTTTGGTTTTTTTTCACTTCATATACTTTGATGCCAAACATAACAGTACTATTTACATTTTAAATTGTGAAAATAGCTTCCATTTTAAAATCCTGGCATATCACATATAATAAATATTGAAAATGTTAAGAAAAAACGTGGTTAAATTTCCTCCTTTGTTTTAACTCCTTCAGTCCAGGTTACTGTTTGAATAGTTTTGTTCCTGTAGAAACTACTAAATAAATAGTTTTGAATATGCTTTGTAAGAATTGGCACTGGCAAAATTAGAACATTCCTCATGAAAGCTGTACTGGAGGGGCGAAAGGGGAAGTGTTGCTGCTCAGCTTTGTAAACTCTAGGTGATTTAAGTATACTGATAATGCTTGTGTTTTGTAAATTTACTATTTTAGTAAATATCTGCAAAGCTTTGTATGTCACTGCCATAATCCGCTATCTAAATTGTTAAGATGTTTTTTTCCATGAGTTTGTTAGAAAGTATTTTTTCTGTTTTAACATGAAATCCTTTTTTGTAAGTTAAATTGTATGGTATCTATGAAACTCTTGAAGGAGATTACATCATGCCTCTTCCTTTTTTTGATATCTTCCAAACTCTGCTTAGGAGCTTCTGTTTTGTTAATTTTCATTCTTATTCTGTTGTTATATTATCTAATAATAATTTCCTTCAAGTTTAACAGTTGCAGTGGTTTGAGAGAAATTATTATAATGAATGTTCTCTTGCCTTTTGATGCAGCATTGAGAAATAGAAATGTTGTGAGGAAATAAGTAACTTTGCAATTTTTTTAGAGCTAGTTTGTGCCACTACATACTACGTCATAAATTGGGTTGGAATGTCATCTTCTGGGTTAAATGTTTTTATTCTTCTTGCTCCTGTTCTCTAAGGTTAAAGTAACTGAGGTTGCGTTCTTGGTATATTCGAATTACCTAGTCAAACTTCTGAGTGTGCTTAGAAAAGAAAATTGTGGATGCTTTGCAGAAAAATACTGAAGTTTGCCTTTCATATTTATACTGAATTTAGTTAAGCCTTCCAAAATGCAAATTATATGAATAAATATTACCGTATTTTTTGCTGGAAAAGTATCACCTTCTTGTCTTCTTTGATATACAATGGGACATGTTTTCTTGTGAGTTTGAAGAGCATCAACTGTTTGTGCTGATGATTTTTAACTCTACATTTGCACATGGTGTGAATTCAAAGGGATTGTTTGCAAAATGGTCCTACTGTGTAAGTGTTTGAAGGCTCAGATGTGGAATACAAGTATTTGCTACTTAAGCTAAAGAATAAGAGTTAGTTAAGTAATAGAATTTACATAATTAAAGCTAGCTTTATAATCTGCTCCAATACCTATGAGCATCAGCTGACACCCACTGACATCAGTGGCTGCTGAGCACAGCTTGTTACTATGCAAACATACATGCACACGGAATGAAATTGTTAAGCAGTGAGTACTTTGACTGATAGCATTTCACATTTATTTTTAAAAGCAAGAGTATGATTTTATATGATTGTAGTATGCTTTGTTAGGTTTTGCTACTAACAGCTTCAGTGACATTTAGGTAAGCAAGATAAGAGTTTGGTTTTTGTCTCATGTTAGAAGGTTAAGCAAATTGCTCAATCACTGTCAGATATCAAGAGGCAGCCTCACTTAGCACTTTTCTGTGAATTAATACAATGGCATATACTTGTATCTTCAAAGTTAAAAACAGATTACAAGAATCGAAAAATGGAGTGAGTCTGTATTCTTGGAGAGAATTTTTTTAGTGGAGTGTTTAGAATGCTCCATAACATGGGAAGCTTCTCACTCAAAGGCTAATCTGAGTTTTGAGGCACTTAAATAATTGTTTTATTTTTATCTATACAAAGAAACTGGTGATGTTAAGGCAGGAAACATCTTTTCTGTGACTTAAATGGATATGTAAGGTAGCATTGTTCTCTCTGGATTCCTGATTTATCCTTTCCATCAATGAGTGTGATGGGAACATATCTGTAGAAGTCGATGATTTCTTTCACAGAATTAAATTTCTGTGGGAAAAAGAAAAATTGTAATCAGTGACTGGAAATGAAATTGCTAGATGGTTTTCTCTATAATGTTAAAAAGATTTGCAAATGACAGTATGAGAAATAGGTAATATTTTGCATAGAATTCTAATTAGATTAGATGGAAGCAATCATAAAAGGAAAAGCACCAGGTTTTAATCCTCTTATTTCTTTGTGTGTCTGTCTCCTGCAGGAGAAAGCAGCTGACTGCTTAGGGTAAAATGGGAGCATGTCTAAGCCCTGAGAATGCAGTATCACCTGTGAAAGTTTGTGATACCAGATGTGAGGATAGGTTTTTGAAAAGGGGAAGCTGCTATAAATCATTACTGACTTCACCCTGTCAAAAGTTACACTTAATTAGAAGTATATGATACTTCACACTGCAAGTTTCTTCGTACCTTTTGAAATGTACATTTTATTTTCCCATTCAGTTTACTGATCAATTTTTCATAAAAGTCCCTTTAATGTATGGAACAAGAAGGGTCTCAGCAGGGTTTAGTCTTGTTCTCTGGTGTTCAAAACAATTACATCCTTCAGGCCCATTCCTAAAATAATGGTGCGGTTCAAGATTCCTGAACTGATCAAACAGCAATGGAAAGCTATCCAAGATGTTTATCCTCATATGTCCTGGTGGGAGTCTCTTAATCCTGCCATTCCAACAGTTAACAGTCCTTCAGTTTATATAGTTCTCTTCCCTGTGTGTAACTTCTAAGCCTTCATCACACCACTAAGCTGTCATTGCACCGCTGTTTCTGCTCTTGAGCTATTCTTTGACTCATTTGGATTAAGCTGTGCTCTAAGCTTCTGTGTAAAACACAGAGTTGAAGAGGGGCCTACTTCTGCCCTTGATTTTAAGTTACTTCATTGTGAATTGAGCCTGATGCTGCAGAGATGCCAAAACCACGTGTTTTGTGTGTGGCAGATCTATTTTTGCAAAGGAGGTAAGAAAAAGACATAAATACTGTGTCATGATCAGCTTTAAATGTGAGCAAGGTTTTGCTTTCATTATCTTTAAAAGAACTACATACATGAGAAGCAGCAGTGTTACGGTTATCTCTGGATCTTTAATATTGAAAATTGACTGGAGTAGAGGAAGGCAACAGCCAAGTAAAGGATGCTCAGGACAGCAGTTTTGAATGTAAATGCCTAAATTTCACATACGTCCCATTTTGCGATTTGATCTTTATGTCTTTGTGTGATTTGGCCTCTAGTGAGCTCAGTTAAATATTAAACATTAAATTATTAATTTTAACATTAATTAAACATTAAATATGTATGTAGGTGTGAACATCTGTGGCTAAATTGCTAGCAAAAGATATAGCTCCACTAACAGACTTAGTGCTCCATTTTTTTCCTGTACTTTTATTTATTATGTTCAGCTTGATACTAATTTAGCTGCATGGAATCTCAGTTACTTCTAACATAAACAAAAGTCTGATGATCAGCACTTTTTTTTCCCCTCCCTTACGGCCTTGTAGGGCTACATGAGAACTAATAATGGAAGCACTCATGAAAAGTTGCATGAAATACATTTAAAAAAAAAAAAAGAAATAAATTGTTAATTGAAAATCTTGGATGCTACAAAGAGTTAACAACTTTTAAACTGTGTATGTAAAAAAAGTTGCAAGAGGATAGGGAAAACTTTGGATAATCACATTTATGTGTTAGGAAAAACATATTTTTAATGGATGAAAATAGACTAATTAAAAGGTGAAAACACTGCAGAAAATCTGTAAGACTGAAGCTTTGAATAAAATCACCAACCAGGGAGAAATGTTATAGGTCTGCACCTGTTTGTTGTATAGTTTTCTTTCTCTTTGGCAGGTGAAGAGGGACTATTCAGCTAATCTATATAACGTAGTTGATCTGTCTGCATTGCATACTGCAAAGTGTGGTGTAACAAAGGTTTTCACTGTGGAGGGACAATGTAGAGTGCTCAAAAGCCTTTTAACAGGCATTGGAAAATTATAAGCAACAATTTTGCTGTAATTCACAGTCTTACAAATTGTTTTCCTCCTCCTGAGTTAAGAATCTTAACTGAACTGCACAAGTTGAAGTGATGGTTTTCAAGAAGGACCATTTTTGGAGAATCCTTTGAGACTGCCTGAGATGGAAGTAGCTCTTCTGAGCAAGGTTGGTGCCATTGATTATTCTTTACTCAGAAGTGCTTCATACCCAGTTAATTGTATTTTCACATCTGCTGCTGAGAATAATGCATAGAAGCAGGAGGCTGTCATCTCTGTGGTTCCCTCATAATTCACATAGCTGACTAGCAAAACAATTCTGTAATTTTTCTGAAATGATCTGCGGGAGGAGTTCTGAGTTAAAGAGAAACAATAACTCAATATTAAAAAAGAGGGCTTAAGATCATGATTTCAGATTTGGCCCGGTAGAGCCAAGTCTTAGATATACTGTTGGTTGCTAACTCGATGCTTCAAATCCTTATTCTGGAATTGTAAATTCCCACTTCGACTGTTGTCAGTCCAAATCCACTGTTTAAGATAGATAAAAGGAAGGAGAACACAATTCCTCTCACCTCAGGAAATACCGAAATATATGACTTTGTTCCAACATGTGCACATAGAGTATCTAAGTAAAAACTGTTCATATATTATTCAGGTAATTCTCTAGTTGCCTTAATTGTTAAATCTGGTAAAATGATTAAAATTTAGTTTTATCTCTTTATTCTGTAGTGTACCATATTTCAGTTCCATTTTGGTTTTTTAGTAAGTCTTTGTTTATAATCTGAGCCTTCTTTTTATTGTCAGGGCTGTTACAGAAAGACTAAACAATGTAAGAACCATGGAAATCTAAACTTGATTTCTTCTAAATCATACTAAAAACTTGAGGAAATCAATCTTCCCCTTAGTTGGGTTTCTGTCTTGTTTGCATAGTTAATAACCACCATAGGAGGTTGTTGCTTTGCTGTTTTGCTGTGCAGCTGAGCATTCCTTAAGTGGCTGTTGGTTTTTTGTTGGTTTGCTTTGCTTTGCTTTTTGAGTGTCATATCTTTATGGAGATGCCTGTTTCATTTTTCATGTGGGTTTTCTTTGTGTGTTTGAAAGACATGCAGATACTGTATTTGTTATTTAACCATATAAGTAAAATAAGAATTAGACTCTTATCATAAATATAGTTGAATTTAATTATTTAAAAAAGCATTGCTAATCTAAAGGGATTTTCTAATTGAAATTTACTGTAACTGAAAGACTGATTGGTAGGGACCCATGTGATTTAATTGCTTCTGAATATCCATGAAAACTTTTGTCCTATATCCTCATTTAAAAAAAAAAGGATAAATTAATTCCTCCCTTTCTATGTGAGAGACAGATGATAAGAAACGTTATGGAGCAATAACAGCATTTAAAATACGTGCTTGTATTATAACAAGTAAAAAATTATGCAAAAATAATACATATACCTAGAAAGAGAGGACTTCTATTCCACCTTTACTTTGCAGATGTTACTTAAAGTAGATAGAAGTACTTAGGAAATTTTCACATTGATTTAAATCTCAGTTTGAGTATGGTGTATAAAATTTAGTTTTAAATTATTATCTTGAAGTTACTTCAAACTTTGAGACATGTATTAGATGAGAGTATTGCAGAAGAAATTTTAATGAAACAGCAAGTTTGTTACTTGGGAGAGTTTCTAACTAATCTTTAGTATTAAAAGCTTGTGAAGTGTGACATAAGAGAAATAGATTATAATATTAGATGGGATTTTACTTACATCATCTCCTCTGAGCCCTGTTCCCAGCGCATATTGTTGGCTCTCTTCCAGAAATCGTACTTTAATGTTGTATACTCTTCTTCCATAATAGACAACCAAAACATATGGTTCAGTATTTGATTTCTTTGAACAATTTCTAACCAAGAATGTCTCATCCTGCATGACACAGATTTAAATTATGGATTGTATGGTTAGTTCACCACAAAACTTGTAGGCCATTGTGGACAGTTTACAGACATTTTCTTCAAGAATTTACATCCCCGGTTTCAAGATAAATAGTACTTACAGTGTTTTCCTGCAACAGTGCCTTCTCCGCTTCATGGCGATCACATTCTCCAATGTACCATTCATATTTGTTTAAGTCCTTAATTTTAAGATAGCATAATCAGTGTATAGAAATTAACCACAGCTGGCAGAAGCAAAAGCCAGTGAAAGAGATTATATCTAATATTCCTTAAAGCAGGGTTTATAAAAATAATTCTAATGCATCGATATTGAGAAGTCCTGTTAGAAAATCTGAACCAGATTAGACATCTACATTTTTATTCGTGATTTTCAGGAGCTCATATTGGACTGTTTTCAAGGGTGATGAATTACCTACAGCTTTCAGACCATTTAACTTCTTAGAGGAATGTTTTCAGTAAACAGTGGTGTGTGTGTGTGTGTATGTGTGTGTGTTCCCTATAGTGATACTCCTGTTTTCTAAAAACCTGTCTCTATGAAGCGAAGAGTTTTTTACCGTTTCAGTGGGTTGGGTAAGAGATTGCATTTCCTGATTTACAAGTGAATGTTTTGATTTGTTGTTGCGTTCTTTGTACGGTGTAGGAGATGGTGTCCTCTTCACTGACAAATTCTCTGCATTTAATGTGGACCCTGTAAAAGTAAATTCAGAAGGAACGAAGTCTTATTTTTTTAAACTTCAGTTAGTTTCATTTTACCCTATCAGTTTTCCTAGTAAGTCTGAGAAAAGCATTTACAGTTTAGAAATACAGTATTGTGATATTAACCTTTAAAATTTAGAGCTGTCAGTCATGAGTGGTCTTGTGTTAACACAGCACCAGTGATTTCAGATTTAAGAGATTTAACACATTAATTTCCTGATGTTTTTTAACTGATATTACTCTGCTAGGTTCTTGTGCACATAGCAAAATCTTAAACTATTAATAAAATAGCAAATGCTAAACGAAATTATAAATATGGAAAAGTGTAACGGTTCATTCTGTTCTACTTTCACCTTTTAAGCTCCTTTTTTTGTTGTTGTTGAATCAGAGCTGCTGTTATGCTGAATCTTATTAAAGCCCCTTACTATCCACTTGCCAGCTAGCATTGTTCCTACCAAGCTGTTGAAACCTTAAAGGATTCAGTGGTTTTGCCATGCTGATGAATTTCAGTCTGCTTTGTGACTTGTTTCAATTAACAAGTTTAGGACCAGGAGCTGAGGTTGCTCTTGCATTAAGAAAAAGATGAAGGGGGTCGTCCCCAGCTGTGTGTTCCTGCTCCATACTGCGCTGCTGAGAAGGCAGCTGACTGAGGGAGCTTACATAGCTGAAAACTGTCCTCCCAAAGCAAATATGACTTGCTGCCTGTAGATTTAGGGCTGCCATTTACCAGCTGAGCCCAGCTTGCCAAAGCACTGGGGAACTATGTGAGTGCAGGGGATGGGGCAGGAACACAAAGTGTGGGGTAATGTGGGGAGGCTTAGGCTGAGTCCAATGAGGATGCAGCAGAAACAGCCTGAGAAAAGCAAGGGCTTGCTTTTGATGTATGTCACATGCAGTTTACAGGTGTTTGACATGGTAAAAAAATGGGTAATTGAATATAAACCCCATCATATCCTGCTCTGCAACAGAAAGCATTTGTGTTTATTTCATGCAGTGCTGGTGGGAGAAATGACCCAGTGTCTATTGTAAGAGTAAATGAGAAAAATGTGATTATCAATGGCTTCCATCTTTTCCATCTGGTTACTGTCACAAGAGACAGTATTGTTTGCTAAGCAGTATTTCATTATGTTTTATCTATTGTTCATGCCTTATCAGTTTATTGTTTTTCTGCCCATATGTACAATATGACAGAATATTAAATAAATTTTACTTGTAAGACATTCTTTTACAGAATAATAGTAGTTTGTACTGTTTCATGCATACATGTGCTATGTTCTGGCTTATAACATTACACTTGTTTTTAACGTAGTAAACAATGCCCCCACAACCATCTGTGATCTTCGGGCAATCAGTCTGTTCAGAAATGAAAACACTGTTCAAAGGGTCCAGGATCAGAGATGTACATTTTTTTTTCTGCAATCAGTTTGAGTTATCAGACTGTGAATATGTCACTGGATCCTCATTTTGGCACTTAAATTCACATTGTGGTTTTGCTGGCTATCCTTTCTTATTACTTTCTTATTAAGAAGAGCCCCCAGTGCTAGCACCATGTTTGCTTTGTGACTGGTGCTGTGTATATTCTGTAGAATTTTATTCTGGTATGTCTGAAGCTTTGGGACAAGAAGTGGAAAATTCTCTTGCAGTGCTCATGTACTGGGTTGTGCTGGGATGAGGTTAACGACAGCTTGTTGAAAAATTGAAGAATGATGTTTTAGATTTTTTGCACAGAAGATAATTTGTTTTCAACAATAAAAGGTATAACTGCCAGTGAAAGAACTGTAGAATCATAGAATCATTTAGGTTGGAAAAAACTTCAGATTGAGCCCAACTGTAAACCATTGAGCCAAACTTTAAACTCATTTACTTACATAGGATTAAAAAAAGGAGGAGTTTTGTATACGTATAATCAAATCAATATTTCTTCTTCAAATATTTTTTAATCTGTGGACTTTAAAGGCAATTGTAAGGTAGCAGGGGGAAAGGCTCCTTGCTTGTTCTCTGCCCATTGTTTCAGGATGGCAAGGAATTTGTAGAGGGAAAAGGAGATTGTGCTGTTGCAAAGAGCCTGAATGACCAAGAGTAGTGGTAGGGATGGTAGGAAGTATCTGAAGTGCAGATGAGTATGGGGCATCTAGGAAAAAGACTGAGACTTCCTGAGAACAGCAGCAAACAGAGACCTAGATGAGCTTGGAGGATTCTGTAAATAAAGATTTATAATAGGTTTCCAGAGGAAGGCATGTGGCATTGCACTCCCAGGACAGGAAGGATGTTAATAACCAGAAGTGGCTCAGGGGAGGGCCACCACTGGCACTGAGGAGCTGGAGCCTGTGAAACAAAGCTGGGGGAGGTGGGCTTGTTTAGCCTGGCAATGACCAAAGTTAAGGTGAATCCTATTTTATCTCAACAAATAATAGCGTTCATATGTTCTTTCTGGTGGTATTTGCTTTTACCATAAATTCACATTATGCTGCTCATAGGTTCGTGGCACATCTTGTTTAGGTGTTGGACTTTTTGTTTGTTTGTTTGTTTGTGAGGGTGTTTTTGTTGTTTGTTGTGTGGTTTTTGTGGTGTTTTTTATTTGCTTGTTTTGGTGTGTGTGTGTGTGTTTTGGTTTGGTGTGGTTTCTTTTACTTGTTGTTTGTTTCTTTTCGTTTTTGTTAGAAAAGGGCATTTGCAGAGGCAGTTAAGGGAGAATATAAAAGTGTAGCGAGTGTAGTAAAAGGCAATAGGAATTTACCAGCATGGATTATTCCTTCAGTACTCAAAGTCCCTGGGTCTCCCAAGGCACAATCTCTCTTTTTGAGGAGTGGAGATACAGGTGAGCTTACTTGGCTGTTGCATTTTAGTGACATTCAAAAAACCATCTAAGGTATAGATACACCTCTTTAACAATCAATCTGTTTATGAAAGACAAACATAACAAAGTCTCCTTTAAAGCATCCTTTATCTTGAGTACACAGCTCTGTGAGAAATTGTATTTACATAACAAAATTGTGTTTTCTTTTGCTTACACAATTCTTATAATGAAGTTTGGCTAACAAAGGGATTTTGCTTTTCAAAAGTCTTTAAGTACACACTGGGGTGTTTTTCTGTCTCTCTTGGGTTTATGGAAATACCTTTTAAAGCAGGTGTAGTTATATTGAAAGGTAGGGATTAGCCACATAGCAATTTTGGGTTAAATGCTGAGGCAGACATATTTTTCTAAAAGAAATTGGGCAGAGGGGTTGGTGGGCAACAAATACAATATGATTTGACAGCAAAAATCCAACACAACTTTTAGGGAGATTGTAGACGTATTGACTTCAAGATTAGAGAGTCTGTGCATATGAATCTAGTGAAACTACTCCCGTGTGTTGGCTTCAGTTCTGGCATCTTAAAGAAATCCAGGGAGAATGAGCAGAGAGACATGGCCATGGTTCCTGGCAAGCCACACCACAGGGCATTTCTTGGCAGGGCACCCCACCAGTGTTAATGTTGGCTTCTAATACATTCCCTTAGGTAAAACCACATAGTCCAGAGGAAGTCCTATTTCTAACTGTAAGTATTAGACAGACCTACCTGATAATGGTACCTATAGGTACTTCCCTCTAGGAATCTGGGATAAATCTAAAGCCATTTCTTCAAATATCAGTTTGTTTACACAAAGACATTAAACCCCTAGTAGCTGTTCTGTAATGTCCTGAACATCTGTCACTTTCATTTAGCCCAGCTTGTTGCATCTCTGCCTGGAAAAGCAGAGATGGTTGTGCTCACTGTATGCTTTTTCTCTGTAGGTATCTCTTTATATGCCCAAGCAGTTTGCCTTCTCTTCCTCTCCCCAGTGTCCTTCAGTAGCTCATTCAAATCCCTGTCCTTTGCAGACCCCCATACCCAGAAATGGTTTAACACTTGCATTTGAGGTTTCTTAGGCATTTCTTAGTTTGAGCCAGGCATGAGGTATAGCCGAGCAAGTAACTTTGCTTCTTCAATACTATTGACTGTGCCATTGTTTTGCTTGTTTTCTGATTGCTTTCTTTAACAATCCCTTTGCACAAACTCCATGGATGGAAAATGCCCAGTGCAGACGCATACACAGAGAAACTTGGATCTGTTTCTTACTCACCCACACCTGCTTTAGTCTTCAAAGTGGTCTCTCTTTCTTACCTGAGCTGGAAACATTTTTAGAGCTCTGTAAACATTGAAGGCTAGGAAAAAGCAATGAATGAAATTAACATCACAAAAATATTTCTGTTAGTGGCAGTATTTAAGAGTCAAATTAGAGAATATTGCATAGCTGTGCTTCCCCAAAATACCCCTTCTACTGACTGCAGCTTTGGGCCTTCCTGGGTTCTGGGTGGTAACTTAGTATTTAGCATCTTTTGACAGATTTATTTTCCATTGATTTCACCAGCCACTTTTTGATGTTGTACAAATTTTTATTCTCCACAAGAACGTTTGGTAAGAGTTTCACATTTTTACTGCATGTGCTTTAGTAATGCACAATTTGCTTTTTATCATTTTGAGCCTGTTCCCTGCTAATTTCACCTGATGTTCCCACTGGAACAGTTGTTCCCTGCCCTTTCTTTTTTTCTAGACCGCTGCTGAGTACCCAGCTGGTATTTTATTGTGCTGTTAATTAGAATGGTTACATTGGGAAGAGCAGTGACCAAATAACTTCACATAACCGAGCCACTGGTACCACACAAGAAGAAACAAAATACCAGTGGTCACAAACACTGTCACATTTACTTCAGACGATAATTTTATCTTGGAGAAATGCCATCATTGTAAACAGGGCTAGATGAGAGATTCAATATTTGTCTAGGAAAGATGTTAAATCATTCATATACTTTATATGCTTTTGGTTTTGTTGAGTACTTTAGGGGGAAAGAAAGGTTAGAAAAGAAAAATAGGAGCAACTCTGGCAGCTTTCTACAGAAGAATAATTGGCCTTTGAAAGGCCAGGTATGTATTCTTTGCAGAATATAGAGAAAATAAGAGTGAGAGGAAATTCTGAGGCTGGAGATGGCAGAGCTTCTTTATACAGTATGTTTAGCACTCTATCACAGAAAGTGAGGCAAAAATGTAATAAGGTAGTATGCTATTAAAGATAAAAATTGAATATGCAATTACAATAGCTTGAAAGCAGTTCCCAAAGAGGGTTCATGTCATACATCAGGGCAAAAAATAAAATATCACTACATGGTATCAGAAAGTGGTATCATCTTGCTTTTATTGCATAGTGAAATAAAATTTTCCTGGGCAGAATGTTTAGTCCTTGAAGCATCCAGTACAAACTCAAGAAATTCTTCTATTCCTACCTGGCTTCAGGATGATGCTTTGGATTATACTGTTGTGCTTGAAAAGGTCCTGAGTCTGTAACTGTTAATAAAAGGAATAAGAACTTATTATTTCCTCTTTGTGCAACTTTAACAATATCTAGCAACTACTGTGGAATAAATTAACTAAATGTATATATGAGGGTGAGGGAGCTCAGTAGAAAAACCTAATAGACTGCAGTCAGTCTGGTTTAAGTAAGTCAGCTAATGATTTCAGTGGGTAACAATTTATATTAGTACTGAATGTTACATGGTGAACGTTACAGGTTTTGCTGATGCTAACTGCAGCTTAATGTAATATTAAATAATGTAGCATGCTGTACTAGAAGTATATGGAGGCTTCATAAGTAGTTTTTATAGAACAGGTTAGATAGGCATTGAATGTATTAATGCAATCAGTGCTATTTCTAGGTGAAAATCAGCAAACTGTGCCTTAATCTGCAAAAGGAAATGCTAGAGGAAATTATGTGCTCATTAACACAAAGGTATAGACAGCAAAAAATTACATAGCCTGGATCTAACTTCAGAATATTTCAGAGTAATGCTTTTTTTCACAAACCTTCATGCAAAGTGAGTGGCTTAATCCAGTTTTTCAAAGCTGTATGTACATCTAAAAATTTGACATGTTTTTAGAACTTTTTTTTCCTTAAAAAATACTCTTGTTTAAAACCTAAAACTTTTAAAAAGCTTTCTTTCAAAATTCTCGCCCGCAAATTATGGGAGATGGCCTGATTCTATATAACAGTATAGATGTCAGGTTCCTACAACTGATTATTTTAGCTGAAATTTTAATGGTAGAATATTTTGTTCCTGAAATATGAAGTTAAGACAACAAAAAAATATAATTTTGCTAAATACTAACCTTGTTCTCTTCTGGGTGCCTATATAAAATGATAACATAGACAATAAATATTTTTCTTTTGAATACCAACTTAAACTTGCCCCAACAGACCCAACTGTCTTTTAATTTTAAAACAATTTATAGACATTCAATCATTAATACCTGATCACCTTGTCAAAAACTGATCTCAGTCCACTGGCAACAATGATAACTGAATTTTTAGGAGTATAGGTGAACATAGGTTTACCGTAATGATCACCATTTGTATCTATTTATGACTATTGTGCATCAGTTTTAACTCACAGTATGGTTTTCCTTCATTGATCTTGTATCAAGTCAAGAGGTTGATTTTGATTAATTGGAGATACACTATCCAGAGATTAAAATCAGACATTTCAAGCACCTTAACTGATAGTATTTCCACTGTCATGGCAGATAATTCATTCAAAATCACTGTGTGGAGAGTCTTAATTCAACATATTATGGTGTTACAAAGATGTGGGTGATAGACAAGTGTCTAGTGACCAGAATTTGACTAGTAAGCTTTCACTGTATTCCTGTATTATTTTGATTCACACAGGAACAGTAATTATTTTTTGTTAACTTGAAACACAGAAGACTAATACATAAATATTAAAAGATAATTTTTTCTCTCTTTGTAGATGTTGCATCTTGATGTAGATTTAGCAGCCTTCTGCAGTACTCCTGATGTTGCCTAAAGAGTGATGAGTAAAAAAGCAATAGTCCCTTCCCTTGATCCTCTTGGCTGTGCTTCTGCTGATACAACTTGGTACACTGTTAGCCTTTATGGCTACCAGGGACCCACCAGTGGCTCATGTTCAGCCTATGGTCCCCAGGTCCTTTTGAGCAGAGCTGCTGCCAAAGGGATTAGACCATCGTGGGTTTTGTGTTTGTCCTTTCCAGTTTCAGGAGGCTTCTCTTGATCCTTTCCTACAGCCTGTCTGGGTCCCAGTGAAGGGCAGTCTTGCTCTCAAGCCTATTGACTTGCTGTTTGCTGACCAAAACCCTGACAAAGGCACACACTGTCTCCTTCTCCAGGTCACACTGAAATGACTTATGTCTTCAGATCTGTATGAATGGGAAGTGATCCAAATTCAATTTTATCTTTTCCTTGTTATGAGATACACAATATTTCTCCTTAAGTTTTAGCCCAACTAAGAGCTTGTTAGGAGCTGCAGTATTTGTGCAGCTGTACGGTGCCCAGCCAGAAATATTAATTACAGATGTAAGATATTTATTGTTCTTGGGAGTGTTTTCATATTTGGTTTGTAATGTCAGTATCTAGGACAAGACAAAGTTTTTTGAGTTAAAAATATTATCTTTCTTGCCCATATATCATTTTTTTAAGCATTAAATGTTAATTACATTACTGTAATCAAACCATGTTTTATAATGATCTTTCAAACTAAAAGAGTTTCTAACCATGGGAGCAGAGAGGTTTGGGGCAGCCTTCCAGTCAGAACTGTGGAGAAGAAAAACTGAAAATATTTGCAAGTTAGAGCTAGACCAGTCCATAGATTTGTGCTGCAGCCCTCTGTGGTAGGAAATGGCTAGGCTGAACGAGTATAGATTCCTTTCTTTCCTCTGTTCCTTTGCAATGAGATAAAAACCCAATATAGTAGAAACATATTAGTGCAGTAAATAGAACATTTAGTAAGAAACACAAGATTATAAGAGCTTTGAATTTTACGAACATCCTTTAACACTCTGAATTAGGATAGGGACTGGATCCCTTAATACATCTTATAGGAAACCACTTGTTTTAACTAAACCCCTTAATTGCTATACCCATTTCCTCTGCTTTACCTCATTGGCTTGAGCAGAAAGTGAAGTAACTTGTTAAAAACTTTTTTACAGAAACTGAGATCTGAAAAAAGAATAAAAAATCACTTGCCTTTACTAGTATCTGTGTAAAAGTTACTTCTCTCTGCTTTATATATGCCTATAGCTGCATTCCCAGCCTCCCAGCTTCTGCCCTCTGGATGCAGACAGCTGGTGCAGAGGTTGCCAGTGGCAGGGCTGGGAGGAGAAGTGGTCAGCTTGAAAGTGGGGAAAAGGAAGGAAGAGCCCTGTTAGCCTCTGTCAAACAGAACTCGGAACCACTGGTTCAGCATCGCCATTGTTGAGAGCATACATGTCTCAGTGATGCCTGGTGCCTAGAGCTGCCCTTTGTGGAGCTTCTCAGAGTGGCTGACAGGAAGGTGGGTCATGAGCTGGAGGATGGGGCTAGCGGGAGGTGAACTGGGGCTTACAGAGCTGCCCATGGCTTGGGAGGTTTGAGGACCACGGAGTGTGAGCTTGGGCAGGTAGACTGTACTGTGCAGGGTTGTGCTGGGTTTAGAAAGCGGTGGGGACTATGCATCACTGTGGCTGTGCCCCGCAGCTTACTGGGGACAGAGGTGAGGGCTTTGGCTGGGAGAAGCCACAGGACCATGCAGGTGCCTGAGCAGCAGTGTTGGTGGCCACTCAGCTGCTGTCAGAGCTATTTCGTTGGCAAAGCTGCTGTTTGTCTGAGGGGATGGATTTTGCAGGGCTTGTGAGAGGGCCTAGGGAAGGAGAGTGGGGAGAAAAGAGAGAAAGGAGCTGGGGGATAATACCTGAGGTTCATTCTGGATATAAAGTCTGTCAGATTTTATTTCTCATATTAAAAAGAGTCATCTTATTTTTGAGGTAGCCTTGTATTCACATCGCAGTAATACTATGACACTTCTCTACTGACCCCTTAATTTCAGTTTTCTGCTTTTAAAAATCTATGTCTCTGAAAGAGTGTGTCTCTCCTGCTGCTCACTGATCATAGGCATTCAAAGCATCTGGCAGTTATGAGATATGCTTTTATGTAGCTACTTGCAAAGGTAGCTTTGCACTGAATTTATATTTTTATTTCTGCAAGCAACTTTAGGAACTTACTGCCATTCAGAAAGGAGCAGTATTGAAAATACTACACGCAGTAAAACCAGATACATTTATGACCCACAGCTAATACGATTCTTACAGTATTTTTATGTAACAGGCTAAAATACTGTTACAAGAGAGGCTGTGCAGCCACGGAATATGTATGGTTTTTACGGTCCTAATACGTACAAAGTTGTTTACTTACTTTGTTTAGTTCCTTAACAGATAGATGTCTGGAAAAAAAAAGAATTATGTGCAAAACATTGAATTATCATAAAATAAAAATAACTTTGAGTACTTAAATACTTTGATTACATCATCATTGAAAATTAACAGCCCTTGGCAAGGGAAGGATTTAATTACTGCTGTAGAAATTCAGAGGCTGGTTATTTTTTTACATAAATTATTTGCAGGAGAAGGTTATGGACTACCATAAAAAGGAACAGCATCCACTGAATGCATAATGGTAAATGAGAAAAGTCTTTAAGGATTTATTCTGGGAGGAGGGGAGAAGAGATAGGGATGATTACCAGTTTTCTTCAACAGTTTTCATCTCATGCCAGAAAGTCTTATTATGAACCTTAAAGCCAGCTACAAATGGAGGTAAGTTCCTTGAAGATTGAAGAGTTTCAAAAATGAAACCTTCACAGAGGCAGAATGACAAGTGCAGAGGAAAAGAAGAATGGAGAATGCTCTTCAATGCCCTGATTCAAGGAGCTGTTTAGGTATTTGTCTCCTGATATGCCTGATCAACAGGGATATCTTCCTTCCCTTAGGAGGTTCATCAGAAAATATTCTCCTCCCAATAAGGGACAATGTATTGATGTCTGTTGTTAGAGGTCCTGGATATGATGAACACTCATGCATTTTAGCAGCATGTATCTCATAATAAAAGAGATAAAGGACCAGATTTTAGAAGTTATTTAGGAACATATGGTGTGGATAAGCATCCAGTAGTTTTTTTGAAGGCTGCAGGATTTAGTCACTGTTTATCTTACATCCTGGACTGAGAAAATAACAACAGTGCGTTATTTTGCTACATCAGTCAGAGGGAATGCAAAAGGAAGACTTGGTATTGAAAACCCTGGGAGCTATTTTTCAAGACTTGTTCAGTGAAAAGGAGTCTCTTCATTGCTCATGTGCTGAAAACATCAGCGTGGAGGGCTAAAGAGGCAAGAAATTTGGGAATGATCTCTTAGGGGAAAGTTTAAGGAAGGCCAGGAGAAAGGAGAGGACGTGTTTTGGGTTTGGATAGTTGTGTTAGCTTCTGCAATTTGTTAGTTTGGTCTCCAAGGTCATTCTTTGACATCTGAAAGCCTATATTCGGGACATGGAGTGCATGTTAAATTTAAGTGATAATAAAGGTGTGCTTGCAGGGCTGGCCTCCACACAAGGGGACATGCCACTCGTATGGCTTGCTTAGCACAGGCACGCAAAAGTTTAAATCACACTAAAACTGTCAAGATACATTCCAGGATCCTGCACATAGCTCTTTTTTTTTTTTTTCATGAAGCTATTTATAGATTGTATAAATAATGATGTGTTTAATTTTATAAATCTTGTTGGAAAACAAAACCTGTGCTCATAAATCACATCTGTGATTCAACATCTTTGCTTACAGCCTAGCAGATAATGGCTGCAGCGTTGTACTCCAGCCTGCAGCCCAGATGTGTGCTTTCTCCCTCCAGACCTGTGACTGAACTGAAGATGGGTGAGAAACATTTCGGATGAAGTGCTTTTGTGAGAAATTTGTAAAAGCCTTCCCCAGATAATGTGTGGTTTTAGGCTGTGTCGCTCCTTTCATACTCAAACAACCTAGAACCGTACAGAAAATAACAACAAACTATTAGAAATATTTTGGTATCTATAACTGCAATGAGAAATAGAGTTTGGTGCTTATGATTTTTGCTGCTGCCTTTTACTTCTAGAATAAGAAGTAATATGTAGTTATATTACAGAATTTGGCTTTATAATAGGACCTTTTAAAACCAAGTGCTCTGCATACTGATGTCTGCTGGCAAACATGGCTTATAGTAGTTCTCCCAGAGCTTTCAATATGTGTGCTGCCCTACCAAGGGAGGGGAACATTCATAGGATTTGGAACTTTGCAGCTGTAGGTCAGGTCACACATCTGAATATGTAGCTACTTCATAGTAATAAAATGTCTTAACAACCAACAGCTTTTGGAACCTAATCCATGAAAGAATTTGAGCACCATTCAGGGAGGAAGAAAATAACCCATACTTAAAGCTCATTCCTTAAGTACACATTTAACTTTTAGCAGACAATTATTTCATTGATTTGTAAGCCTTTTCTTTTTCCCCCATGGGATTTGTAGTGATCTTTGTAAAATGAAGCAAAATTCCATCTTGATAAACTAAAGCTGAAACCATTTCAGGAAGGATGGACAGGACTGACACAGTTCAGTTGTGCCCAAACTTATGGTTGCAATAGCTTCTTTTTGAGAGGCATTTGGTGGCCCCTGGACGTATGTCATTCCTCTTCTCAGTATTCCTCTCTTCCCACCACCATCCCCATTTATGAATGTGCATTTTGGTCACACAGCAAGAGCACGTACGCATCTGGTTACATGGCAGTGAGCAGTATACATACATACTCATCTGACTGGATATGTGGTGCTGTGTGAAAAAAGCAACCTGACTCATAACCTGTCATATGCCACGTGCTTGTTCATACAGCTGGACATAAGTTGTTTGTATATAAGGACTCAGCGCTGATCCACACTGCCCTGTCAGGATGCTGAATGATCATGGGTATGATAATGGAGGAGGGCAAGACAAAGGGCAGGAAGCAGATCATAATCTGGATTAATTGGTCTCATGAGCTGGAGCAAGACTTCCATTGGTCATTTCTTTCACTGAACGTAATGTCCTTGGGATGTGGAGTGTATTTCTGTATCTGGTCTGGTCAGTGTATTTCCTCATCTTCACCAACTGTGCTAAGGAAGTGCATTTTTTTCTACTTACAAGTGGCTGCAAAACCTCTAAATGTTAGTAAGAAAAAGTAGGACAAACCTTAAACCAAGTGTTCATGAAAGTGCTGCCTACTTTCTTACTCCTTCATTTCTTTATCATTATTTTGGAAGTTTTTTCTTTAAAATGCTAGTGTCACATTCCTCATAATGCCACTTCTCTCAACTATTCACAGCTGTCTAAAGAATAATTTATTTTTTTTCTTCAGTAAAAGCAGAGGTGCAATGGAGGCAAAGTCTTGTGGTTTGACTGGGAAGAGTGTTTTGGTTCCCAGAGAATGAGGATGAGGAATGTGCCCGTACCTTGTGACTTTTGCTGATATTGGAAAGGCGTGAGCTTGGCCGAGTGTTTTCCTTGTGTGAAGGAACTGGCTGCTTATCTGAGGCTCTGGAGGAAGTGGCTGATACTGCTTTGGCAGTGTCTTCAGAGGCCTAGAGAAGTCAAAGGAGAATTTGAAAAAATATTAGGAATAAAGGAGGTGCAGGAACTGTGTTGTAAGTGAAAGCTCAGGAAGTAAAACACTGGAATTTCCCAAGAGCATTTTAATGTATTTGTGCTGAGCTTAGCTCAGGTCCAGAAACTTCTTGGGCCCTTCAGTAGCAACAGTAATTTTTGATAATATTCTACATTTGCAAGACATGAGTGTACTGTGTTACATGCCACATAACACCGCTTTCATGCCCTTCATCAGTGTATGCCAAATACCGCTCTTCAGTGTTGCTGTATCTGGGCGGATATGTCTGTGTAGAAGGCCCAGCCAGGGAACACTCTGCATTTGAGACACACAGGGAAATATGCTCTTCATCCTCAAAACCTCACAACTAACACATGCCTAGTGTGTTCTGAAAGATGTGGGCACACCCCGCACATCCAGTCACAGCCCAGCTCCAGCTGGAAGCTGCAGCACAGAGACCTTGCGTGAGTAAAGGTAGAGGTGCCTCCATGCTGCAGACCTTTTCAGCAGTGGGCTCCTGGGGAGGGGGCCTTGTGGCTTTCATGGGACAGACCAAAATTAAGTCAGATGAGAGAATTAAGAACCATTCTGATCACTGTAACACAAACGGCAACAAATAGTGGATTTTTGTAGAATAATGGAATTAGCAAGTTCTTTTTTCTGTGCTTTTACAGTTTTGGATTTGTGAAGTTACACTGTCCTTTATGCTCTTATTTTGTATTTTAACTTAAGGAATAAACTGAATATATCTGTACGGCTTATCATATTTTAAACATCTTTATAGGTTTTACAGCAATCAGTGTAGGCATGGAGCTTGTTAGTCCTGGAAGGATGTCTTAATTGTTGCAGTTACTCGGGTTTGAAAAGATCAAGAAAATACTAATTTTTTGTTTGTAGTCATAGCATAGAAAAATATATTCATGGCATATAGCTTGGTCCATACTCTGTGGGAGTAAGTGGTAGTATTCCAGTTGATTTCTATGGACATGATTTATACTTGTAGCAAAAAAAATATAAATTGACAGGAAGATTTAAGAGGCAATGAAGTCAATATTATAATGGTGAACAGAGCCTAAGGCACGAATACAAACTGAGGGAAGATTTTTTTTCGCTAACAAGTTATATTGGGGTTGAACTAGATTCAAGATTTCTAGGCTTCTGACTTGGTCATAAATTCAGTCAAATTGATTTTGAAGATGTAGGCCTGAGCTCCTGCTATGAACACTTACAGTTCATATTTTGTTTTCCCTGATTTAATATTAGAACCTAAAAAAATCCAGAGCCAGGTAGTAAAAGGATGGTGGCTCACTTCTAGTCATCTCGTTGCCATGAGCAATACGTATGGATGCGAGTGTTCATTAGCACTGAGTTCCCCAAGGACTGTGGGTAACTGATCTCTTAAGTGATCTTACCGTGGGGGAGGGACAGGGTCCTGGAAAAGAAAGGAAACAAAAATCTGTGTAAGTTTTTTTCCTTGTTTTACTAAGAGAAATGTAAAGAGTAGAGATTAAGCAGACATGCCTGTGTCAACAGTCAAAGGGTTTATGTACTCTAAAGCATGTAACATCATACTTTAATATGACGGTTTAAAATCACTGGGGGCTAAAAGGCACCTACATAAACCATGAATGCAAGGGAAGTGAGATAATGTAGGACAGCAGATATGAGTTCTCTTATTCTTTAGTCAGTAATAGCAAAATTGCCTCCTGCTTTTAAAAATATATTAAATGACAAAACAACCTGTAAAATTTTTAATGGAGGAGAGATTTTGCTTACCTGGGGTCCATGTATTTTCATTCTTTCTCCTAAAAATTATGAATAATTGTTAATATAGTGCTGCACATATAATTCACGAAATAAAGGTATAGCCTCATTCTTGTATTGTTATTGCTATTGGCAGTCCAGCCCCATTGCCTGCCCCCCCCCCCGAGCTTTGCCTGAGTAACTCTGCTCCAAGGTCATTTGCTGTCCCCACAGCATTCATCCTACCTGTCACATATGTATCTCCATAACTCCATAATAAGATAATGTTCCCTTAAATGTTCCCTTAAATGTTCCCTTAAATGTTTAACCATTCTAGAAAATCTGTTGGCAAAAACTCTTCTGTGCTGTTCATGCCATCTTGTGGCAAAGACACTTAATAGCACTGGCCATGAGAATAAATGTTAAAATGCATTTAATAGTAGTGTACTTATTATCTAAAAATACAGTCCTCCATAAACACTATTAGCTCAGGATGTACTAAAACCATGTATAAATTGCATTCTCAAACTACAGAGTTTAATTTACCTGCCTGCATTGTCTTTGGTTCATCTTTCTTAATGTCGGCACCCATCTCATGGAGGCAGACAAACATGTAAATACAAACTACTAAATCCTGGTGAAATTTGAAATTTCATCTAAACTGGCAAACTGTTAGTAGGACCTTGCATACCGATTTCTGCAGATTTTGAAGCTGGCTTACTCAAATTTCTCTCAGTTAGGCTATTTTACAAGGTACATCAAGATTTGGTCACAAGAGTCAATCTAACCTTTCATTTTGCAACCTTTATAGTGCTTGCTTTCTTATAATCTGTAGGAATTATTTGGCTCTATGTTTTGTATTATAGCATGAATTAAAAAGGAAAAAAACCAACTCAAACAAATTCTGTTTTGCATGGAATTATTTGCATTATTTTTCTGGCTGACCAAATGGAATACTCCCTGAAAATCAGCTGTTACAACAAACGCAGAAAAGATTGTATTTTCCTGGATTGACAATTGTGTTCTTTTTCACCATATATAGCATATGGTGCAAAGATTTGAAAATGTTAAGAGAAAAAATATCATTCCTTTTCAAGATTAATCAGATCATAGAATCATAGAATGCCTTGGGTTGGAAGGGACCTCTAAAGGTCATCTAGTCCAGCCACCCTGCAGTGAGCAGAGATATCCCCAACTAGATCAGGTTGCTCAGAGCCTCATCCTTCAGTAGCTGACTTCATGGGGTATTTCTACATCTAAAGTATATAAAATATAAAAAAAGTATATAGAAATGTATGTAGAAACCTACTTTAAAAATAATCTTATAATTGCATAAAATCATCAGTCAAAGGTTTTAATAGTTGGACACTTTATTAGGTTCTTGAAGAATAAGATCAGTCTGTCTCTGATTTCACCACAACAAACAGAACAAACGAAAATTAAAGGTACATTTGGGATTCAAAATAATAGGATTTGGAAGGAAATTGACAGTTAAAGGTAAAGCAGTGGAGAAAAAATATATGCTAGGTGATATACCATATAGTTAACATATTCTTAGGAAAACATTGCCAGATAGCTTTTGTAAATAGTCACCCTAGGATGTAAATCCTTAATAGGAATTGCTAAAGTTGGTATTATGGTTTAAACATAGTTATTGGATTATACTTTATAATCATATAAAATGCCAGAGAAGGATAGGGATCCAAAAATCATTAGATCATGAGAAGTAAAGCATAGCAGGGATCTTCCAGCCTTTTGATGGAACAATTCAGGAGATACAACCTTCCCCCCTACTTATGTCCTTATAATTGTAGAGAAAAGGAGAACCTGATTTTAAATTGAATGGCTTCCCCCTGCCCCAAAAAACAGAGCTCATGAGATAAAATACGCTTCTTTTGTAAATAATTACTTTGATGTTAGATAGTTGAAGCAGTGGTGCAGAATTTGCAGTGTGATTATTTTGGAAAGCAGCTGTTTTTCTGAAAATCATGTCTATTTTATCATCTGCAATCACTTCTTATGTACAAAAGCTAAATATGGAAGCTACAATTTATATTTCTGATTGTAGAAATGGGTAGATTTTTTTTATTATACCTCTAACACTTGGCACGCTTCTCCCCTCCAGAACAGATGCATGTTTCTGTTAATAAAGCAAAATAAAGATGTGATGTTAGTCATCATCCTTGAAACTGTGGCTAGTAGAAAGAAATGGTGCTGGTCCTGACTGAGCTGCTTCTAATACTTGGTAGATCCTCATCAGTCAACAAGTGAAATTGGGTGGTGAGGACACTGGTGCAAAGTGAAACAGGAACAGCTCACAGGAACTTTTGTGACCTTGTACAATCAAATGTTACATGGCTAAGCCTGCATTTAATGTTAAATGATATTACAGAAAAGGGGAAATCCATGAATAGGGTTTAAGATCTTTACTTACAGGAGAGTATTGAGGGGGTTGAGATGTGTGCTCGCTTTTCACTGAGTAAGTGGTACCTGAAGGCCTTAAACAACGTGTATCTGTAAAAGAGGAAGCAAAAGTAAGCCTGAGTAATTCAGTAATACTATGTTTTAAGAAGAGGAGGTTTTAATGTTCAAAATATATCTTTCAGGTCAGATTTTTGCCATTTTTATAGCGTTTTATTTTTTGTCCTTCTCAGAATTTATCCATTATTTTAGTAGCTGTATTGAGGACATAAGCATGACCTTGGTAATAGCTTTATGGTTAACCTCCTCACAGCAGTTAAAAAGAAAAGCCTTCATAATATGGTAAGTTAAGGCAGATATTTGACCTAAACTGTGAAAAGATTACTGAAACTTGTTTCTTATTTGAACCTTTTTTCTTGGCAATGTCATTGTGTTATTCTGATTTTCCAAGGGGTATGTGGGATTTACTCTCTAGTGAGCTTTTTAATTTTTACTTTTGCTTTTAATAATTACTGGACACATGGCCATCTAAAAGAAATGGACACTTTGTACATTAGCATGTGTTTTTGAGTCATTAATCTGATATCTCAATGACATTGTTATTTGGCTATTGATGGCAAAACAGCATGAGTTTTGCCTTTCTGAAATACATTTGAAGACTTTTCCTCACTATCCTGCCACATTAGAGTTACTGGGCATAACACACAGGCAAAAAGCAGCTTTTTTGTTTTAATGTCTTTGCTTTGAAATCCCAAAGAAAAATGGTGTATTTTTGGTGTTTCAGGACAGTCTTACATAAACAGAAGATGCTGACTGCTGACTGTAAGTCTTTACTACTAACCAAGATAAAAACAGTATTTGGAATTTACTTCAGATTTCCAAATAAAATGTGCAAATGAGTCTTTGGAAGATAATGTAGAATATCTGGGTGTTCAGATTGACAAATTTACTAACACTAAAAGCCATCTATTTTTTTAGACCTTAACTCCCACAAATATCGGTAGAAAATCTTTGCTGACTCTGAAGTGAACTGGAGCAAGCTTTCATACATATATTGATGCTGTATGTTCTGGTATTTTTTGGTTTTGGTTTTTATTCTTCCTCCTCTAGGATTTTCCCTCAGTTTTTTAATGATTTAATACCTCCACAGAGTGTTTATAATGGCTCTGAGCAATGGGTAGCTAGGATGATATTTCACTTCTGTAAACTGGATATTAATTACCTTTGTATGTTTGGGCATTAAATGGGACTTAGAATGGCTTTAGTAAACCAAAACTTGATTAATGCAGCTATCTTGCAAGGTTAAGAATGCCTGAGAAATACACTCAAAATAATTTATTATTACTGCTATTGAAAGTGGCAGAGAACGTCTTTAAAGAGAATACTTTATTTCTTCATCTGTAAATTATCATCTGGAGGAAAGTTTTGTGTGTTCTTTAGTATGTTTTCCCTCTTAAAGATTTGAAGGCTTAAATAGCAGTGGGCTGTTCTGAAAAGGTTGTGGGTTTGACCAGTCAGTTTTTTGCACATTCCAGGTGGAATGGGATCATAGAATTTCTCTCATGAAGGTAGTATTAAAATTACAAAAGCAGCATGTAATTACTAATTTAACATAATCTAATGGAAATAATGGTATCTGTTGAATATATCCAGACAAAGCTCTTCTCTGTTCCTGCCCACCAGTGTTTCATATTTCAGTTCAACAATTTAATTAAAAAAAAATCTGTACTGAAAATGCCAAATCTGTACTGTTCCTATGTACCACTAGGTTTGGCTCACTTTCCACAGGCAGACAAGTTACCTGCATATTCAGATTCTTGTAGAGGTTTGGCAGGAAGGATTCTCAAAGCATGGATAGCCTCCAGAGCCGAAGAAGTTACAGTCTCATAATCACTTTCATCCTCTTCAGATACCTTGGAGGAAGACTGTAAGTCACTGTTGCCCTTCATTGTCAGATCTTTGCTCTGGATAACACAAGTTAAATTCAAGATTAATTCACATTTGGAAATATTTGAATACCAGAACCAGACATTTTGCTGCACAGGAAAGGTTATGATGGAAATTGAAGGGTTGGAAAATAATTGAGGAAGGGTTTTGAGCATCTAAATTTTATATTTAGATTCATAAAATAGCCATTTGGGAGACAGTTTAGGTATCTCTGAATTTAGTCTGTCACCACTCTTGAAGATATAATGAGAGTGTTTAATGTTATGATCATTGCAGACATTTGGAAGTGTGACTTTCATAATAATATTGTCCATGTGGTATTTGTATTGTACTGACTGTTTACATATGTCATTTGCAAGAATATGTTTTGTAGCTCATCACAAATGTCACTTTAAAAAATAAAAACATGCACTGTTTTGGGCAATTTGTTTGAGCAAATGTGCAGTCCAAGAGAACTAAATAGCAAGTATGTACTGAACAGTGGAGTTCACAGAAACGTGGTGCTGAGAGTGACTCGCAATGTCTCTGGATGTGTCTATACACTTGTACTAGCTTTGTTCAAGGTTATTTTCTGGAGTACTGCTCACTGATTACATGTTGGAACATAACTGCTGGCGTCCTTCAGGACAATACATGCACAAATAGTGCAGAGCTGAGCTGAGTGCTGAGTGAACTCAACTGAGAGTACCATGTGCCTTTGTAAGTCATATTTTGCTGTCAGACACCATATAGGTGCACCCACACACTCGGATTTTACTTGATATTTGTTTCACTCTCTTCTTGAACTCACTAGTAATGGGGAATCAATAGCTTCCTGAGGTGTCTTACTCCATGAGTTAACTGTCCTTTCAGTTCATGCTTTTTCACCTGACTGCTACAAATTAAACCAATTTGGTTTATGCTCCAAGGACACTAAAAAAAAATTGATTACCATCCACTTTGTTTCAACCTTTATTATGCTTAATGCCTATGATTATATTTCCTTTTAGTCTTCTCACTAAGCAAGTTCAATTCTTTAAAGCTTTTGTGAGTTGCCAACCAATTTAAAAGATTTTGAACCTAGTATCTCCAGCGTTACTTTCCTGTGAACTCTCTCCAGGTTGTACACACCTTTATTACAACATCAAGGAGACCTCCAAGAAGTGTTCTCGACAGCACATTTCAGGGTAAGGTTTGCCTTTTTATAATTGTACATAAAAGAAATACCACCACAGCCTGGACAGACCCCTGCAGAAAACCTGTGTTTTCAGGCTCTTCTGCTGCATAACTCTTTCCAATTCAGTAGCAGACTACTGTCAACTAAGCTGAAGTTGGGTATTTTTTCAATCGGTTGTGCAAACACTTCACACATTTTCATCCAGACCAGATTTCCAGGTTTCTACTTGTGAGACTGTCTTCTGGGAAATGTCAAAGACCTAACAAAAATCAAGATATATCACATCTACTGTTTTCTTTCTCCCCATTATGATCATATTTCTGGTGAGATGGAAATTACTTTGGTATGAGGAGTTGATGAGAGGTTCTTCATGTTCACATTAGCAATTTTTAATATGATCAGACTTACTATTTCCAAAAGGTGCTTTCAGACTGGCTTTGTTTAATAGTCTCTTCAGGTATTTAGTGAACCCTCAGGATTTGCTTTCTTGTAAGAAATTGAGGTTACCACTGTTCTTTTTCCATTGCTTTAGGAACTCAGAACTCCTTGGAGAGTTCCCAAAGATAATCAATTAATGTCTCAGAAGTTACTTCAAATGTTTTAGCCTAAGTAAATATTCTCCTGGATGTTTTATCCCTGTTCTGCTCTGCACTATTACTGCCTTCTAGTTGGTATTAATCCCATACAGCATCTGATTGTAATTAACCTTTCTATGAAACCTGAAGCAGCCGAAGTATTGATTGCATCGACCTTCTTTAGTCATCCTTTACTTGTTCAGCTTGCTTATTAAGTGATAGACCTGTGCTTTCTTTTCATCTTTCTCTGATTTGTAAAGTATTTGCAGCCATTTCTTACATACCTGAGCTGAAATGAAAAAACCAGCTGGGAAGACACTGAAATGTTTGCTGTTAGCTTTCAGCTTTCGTTTGCATTGGTTACACATTAAACCTCGAAGTTTATGACTTACATACATGTTCAACTTGGCTCCTGTTATTTTCATATGATCTTATGATAAGGGTATATTTTAGATTCAGAATATAAATGCAGAATTGATTAGTGAGTCACCCACCAAAACAAAGTTCTCACATATACTTCCAAATTCTCATGCTTTATTTTGCATTAACAGTGAGGATTACATTTTCTGTTACCAGCATTATAACCAAGATGATATTCACACATATCAGGAAGTGAAGGAAAATTAAGATTTTAGGAAGAACAGTGTGATACTTACAAAATGATAGGTATTAGCAGGAGTAGTTCTTCTGTTTTCTTTATGAAATGGAGAAAAAGCGTCAGCAGGTGTCATTATGTAGAAAATGATACAATTACTAATAACTTATATAAAGGAATAAAAATCTGCCAACTGCAAAGTATCTTATGGGCACTAAAACAAAGGAGATGAAGCAAATCCACCCATGAGACTGTTGACCTGTACACTGCATGAGGAAGTAGCTGTGTGGAAATGGATTCACAACCACTGGTATGTCTAAGCCCGCCCCTAGAAAATACCCAGAAGAGGATGTTGTTGAACTCCTCTCTCTCTTCTGTGTTTTGCTGCTTGGTGCACATCCATGAAGGCTCACCCTGGTGAGCTTTGGGATCCTGGTCTGGAAATCCCTCTTCTGAATAGGAACATATCTTGTTCCTTTAGTGACTGAAGAAAATCTGACCTCCTGCTTTCAAGACTGAACTGGAAAATGAGTTGTGCTGATGTACGTTCTGTAGTAGCACAACTCTTGCTCAGGAATTGGAGTCCTGGTTTCAGCCCGAGAAACTCCAAATTCATATTTCCCAAAACTAAGAATGCTCCAGCTACCAGGCTATAAACTATCCCAAGTAGTGGCTGTCTGCTTATGGAAGTTGTCTTATGGTATAGCCAAGAGACCATAAATTACAAAGGCCAAAGAGCTGGTGAACAGGAGTGAGTTCACTTGAGAAGTCTCCCAAGTTCTGCCCCAGTCACCATTTAATGCAAAACAGCCATGGTATGTCCTTGCCCAGTATGTGCACTTGTTCTGGACTATTGAGGCAATCCTTGCTTAGGTTGTCTGTAGCCTCACAAATCTTGCATCTGTGGCTACATAATAGCCTGATTTCAAAAACAGAGCATAAAAATCCTATTATACCTAAACTATAAGATATAATTACAGCATACTGTAATGCTTAGGAAGAAGAGGGTATTGTGGACTGAAACCCTTTTATGCCAAGGAGAAAGATAAAACCAGACCCACTGCTTGCCCCAGTGTTATACCCTGTGTTGAAGGATGGGCAGCATCCTGCAAACCTTCCCTTTCCAGCTGTGCTTTGAATGAAGCCAGTCTTTAGGTAGAGAGCCTCTTTACATTTGTCACTATTGTTCCTTTAAAGCCTGAATACTGCATGAGCATGGTATTGCAGAGTTTTGTATACCCCAGCAGATGGCATTGAATGTTCATTTATCCAGTATACTGAGTACTTTTACCTCTGCTCAGAAGGTCATTCACGGCGGGGGCGGGGGGGGGGAGTTATTAATGCAAACTAGTAGTCTGGTGCAAATTAGAAGTAAGCCCAGTTCAATCAATGACATTACTGAGGAAAACTGATGCAGGCAAGGATAGATAGGTAATGACAATATAATAATGAAAAAAGGCAGTCAGTGTCTTAAATCGTAGCCTTTTTATTTCTGTCAATAAAAAGTGGTTATTCTATCCTCTAAAATAAGAAATGAATATCAGTGGTAAACGTCGAAGCTGTTAGCTCTGCATTTCATGGCTTAATGCTAAAAGGAGACTATCTGACACATGCCTTTGGGGTGATTTATTGATATCCACCATACTTTTACAATTTGATGTCCAGATTAGTTTATGCTGTTATGCAGGCATAACCAGAGTTTGGAGGAACACTAGCCCTTCCTCTCCTTTTCTTCTAACGCCTCCTTTGCACAGTGTGAGTGAAGGGAGCAGCAGTGTTGCTGCTTTCCTGCAGGTATTCCCTTTACATCAGGTGAATGGCGAAATATTTCCTCTGTCCTAGCTAAGGAGTGCAAACAGCTAGAAACTGCTCCTCCTCTTATTTAAGGATGACACTTCGGTAGTGAGTACGAGTATTTCACTACTAGCTACACTGCACATATCAGGCCTTGAGAAGAGCTGCGTGCCAGCCAGCTGGTGGAAGGCTGTCAAAGAAACTCACCCCTTGGGGAGAGACTCTTTCTGCTGTTGACTATATATATTTCCCTGGAATATCCAGTTTCCTGGCTTCTGGTGCACTGGGTGTTGTACAGGGATGAAAGAGGGCAAAATCTTTGTGCCAGGTAGTTGCAATCAGCTGGACCTTCTGGCATCAATCTTTTTTCACTGCAAGCTAAAGACTCAGAGCTGGCAGAAGTCAGTGTCTCCTCAAGCTGTAAGGACTGATCATATTTTATTCAGGATGAAAATTCTTTGTTGCTTTGCTACATCCTCTGTGAAATTAGTAAATAGGGTATATCAGCTATAACAATAACGAGGTGGTGTATTCCTATGGTATATGTGTGGGTGTGTTTCTGTCAGTTGACAGAAAATGCCTGATGTCAAAGGACAAAAGAGAAGAATTTAATTTCTCTAATTTGCAAGGAAATAAAATTGTGTGTGTTTTGTGGCAAGTTTGCCTGCTTTTCATAGTGACCTAAAAAAGTCTGTTCAAAAGGGTGACAGGTTAGCAATTTGTACATGAGAACTCCATGTCAGAAACAGCTCTTTTTTAGATGAGAAGGCAGAAGGTAAATTTGTTGCCACTGACTTCTGTGAGTCTATGAGTGCACAGTGGCTTTTTTAGTTACTGTTTGTGGTGTTTCAGCTAATAACAGAAAGTGATAAAGTATTGTGTGTGATCCTGACAGGGTGGATCCTAACTACTTCAGCAGAAAAAAAAAGAGGCTGGAAATGCTGCAAAGAATAACCTGCACAGGAATTTTCAGAGTAACTTTTTTCTGTCTGGTCCAAAAGTACGGTGTAAAACCTTGTCAAGTATATGGACATCTTCCTCCAGCCTCTAGAGGGGTTAGGTAAGACAAGTAGAAGCTTCCTAAATTGCATACATTTAATTCCAGGACCCAGCAGAAGGCTAGGCAGGCTTTGCTTCAGAGGCTCTTAAAAAGGCATGTGAATAAATGCCAGTTATGGTAAGCTTTTGTGATGTGGCTAGCTATCCACAGAGAATAAAAGATTTGCAATAAGATGATAGGCTGCTGGGATTTATTTTTCCAGAACTGCTTTTTCCATGCCTAGTTCTAAATCTCTTGTATTATATGGATATTGAATGCATTTAAGCAAACTTCATACAACACAATAAACATATGATATACCAAATACATTTATCTGGCTAGTTGTGCCCCAATTTAGTTACTTTTATAAATTTTGCATTAAATATCTTTTAGCTCAGGTACAGTTGTGAAATATGGTATCATTTTCCATTCATTTAACTTTTACTGTTACTTTTTAACTTCCACTCTTTACTTCTGAAATCAATGTAATTTAAACACTTGCTTACTATGGACCATGATCTGTCATGGAATCAGATTTAGAGATCCTGTGTCATTGTACTGTTTTGGAAGAGCAAACAGCAAAAAGAGGGCAGACCTTCATGAGTCGTGGCAGAGAAAAAAGGAAAGTTCCCTCAGTTGCTTACTAGAAGTCATCAGCCAACAGAGTCAGTCAGAGAGACTGAGAAGACTTATTGATGGCTTTTTGCAGTGTACAACATGAAGCCAACATTTTTTTGGGCACTCTAGAAGTAAACACCTTTTTGCTTTCTTCATTAGTGGGTATCCAGTTTTCACTTAATGGGTATCCGTTTCTTTTCCTTTTTTCCTTACAATTCATTTTAACTTTTATGATCTTACAATTTTCTGAACCATCACACCTTGCATGTTATATCGCTGACTGAGTAATTAATGTGGTAAAAAGACATGCTGTAGTACTTCCTTTTTCAGTACTGAAAGAAATTTACCTTTTGGATGTATATCCAGATTCATTGCTGCACATATGTTTGGGCAAGATCTAAAGACATTAAAAAAAAAAAAAAAGAAAAGAAAAAAAATTCACTTAAACATTAGAAATTTCCATTGTTCTGTGAAACTTCTGAAAGAGTCTAGTGTAACAGAATGAGTGAAAGATGTGAGGATAATAATTAAATCTGAGGAATGATTTGGTAACAATCTTGGGTCAAACTTTACATTTTTGTTTACTTAGAGCTCCAAGTTTGGTGCAGTGACAGAGAGCTCTACTCATTTTGCAAGCATTCATTTTAGACAAAAACATTGTAACAGCCTTATTGATGCTTTAACATATTCAGTATATTGTTCAAGGGATGAATTTGCTTAGGGAGATAGGAGCTAAACCTCTCCTTTAGCATGCAGCTGTGCCACTGCACATGGCTCCCTTCCAATTCTGCCAGCCAGCAGAATAAGTATAACAATTTCCCCTAGCCCTGATGTGGTACTCTTCCATCCTGCAATTGCTCTGCCATAGGGAACACATGAGATACACTGAGTGTGGAAGAAACACATAAATGGATCTTAACCTTACTCTACTGTCCTGGATGATGGTTGTCTCACCATCACCCTCTTTACCCACTTGGCTGTATCAGCCTGTCCAACAACATTTATGGATCATTGCAATAGTAGTACGTAGTATTCAGAAACAACAAGAAATATTTTGCAATGAAAATGTGGCTAGGGATCACATTGGGATGGCAATAATGCATGCTTATGTGTCTAAGCATCCACGCTTGGAATTGCCCAAATTTTGCAAAATACCAACAGAAATCTTTGAGTTTGAACTGCCTCACTCTTAGAATTACAAAATAATTTAGGTCAGCCGCAACTTTTGAACAAAAAAGTGAGGCTGAGTGGTTTCCTGTTCAGTGAGCAGGCTGTAAACCACACTAGAGACATCTGGTCTTTCACTGTCTGCTGCTTTGAGCATGGACACATCAATAATAAAACTTTTATTGATGTTACTTATCAGTGCTTTAAAAAGTAATTTATTTACTTACTTATTTTTTGGCAAAGTTGTCTTCCTGCTGTTTGAATCTGCTGGGCGATGTACTACTGTTTTTCTGTTACCTCTGAAAGAATTGAACAGAGTTTACTGTTTGCAAGTGACAGTGAGCGGGCAACAAGTGGGAGTGTGAGCAGAGTTGAAAACAAATTTTCAAATCTGGGAAATGCATCTATGGAAATGATTCCTTTCTCTTCTACCTCAAACATTTCCATTCTTTGAATATTTTCCTGATTTTCTTGTTGTTTTCAGCTATTTGGAAAAAAGAACAATGATTTCCCGCTGGAAGAATAAAATGCTGGAAACTGAATTCCTGCATACAACATTGTTTTGATTTCTTTAGAGTAGGGTACTTATTAAATTCTAGTATAATCAAATAGGAATTAGAAACCAGGGTCATCTAACCAAGATTTCTATTGCTAGTAAAATACTTGCTAAACACCAGTGATGTAGCTATCAAAGCAACAGAGATCTGTTCTCTTGGCCTCTCTACTTCTGCTTCCTCTTGAGCTCCACGTAGAAACTGAACTCCTTATTTTACTCATGTAAAATAATACTTATCTGTAAATCCTTGAAACAAACACAGATGATTTCAACTTTTACCCTTTGACTACCAAGGACTTCAGTGTTTGCAGCAAAGCAATTAGGACTATCTCACCAAATAATTCCTAGATTGTAAAGATGGTCATGTACTCTTGAACAATGTCACTTGGACCTGATCTTGCCCAAATTCCTTTAAATTCACAGATCCTATAATCAGTGTTGCCAAAACAATTTACAATTTTCCTTTATAAATATGCCCACAAATCCTATTAAAAAAACCCAACCACACACACAAAACAAACAAACAAATAAAGAACACCAGTTTAATCAATATTTGAATGATATATTGATAATTTTTCTGTCAGTATGGAAATACTGAAGGGCAGAACTGCAAAGATGCAAATTTTAGAAGAATGAAAAGATACTATTTTATTTTCAGCTGTGGAGTTAGTGTGAGAGGTATGCTTGACCAGTTGCTATAGCTGTAGAGAATTTTGGTTAAATGGTTACATCTGTACTGCTGAGTTCCCTAGCATCAGGAATACAAACAGGTAACTGACTTCTCTATGCCTTTTATCATTTTATCATTCATGCATAACTTTTTTGTCCTTTCAAAGAACAATTTCATTCTTTGCAAAACTCTTCCCCCAGCTCCCCCTAAGGCAGTGTGTATTACAAATGCAAAAGTCTATTGCATATGAATAGTATACATACAGTGAACATAATTTTTGTGTGTTTGAATTTACTGCATTCCTCCCTGCCCCTTCTGGTGACAAATTTCCCAACATGCACCTGAAGAGTGACCTTCTGTAAGTTCTCCCTTGCCTGTAGCAGGGAACTATTTTAGTCTACTTGGTTGCTTTTTTGTCTGCATGTGAGATGCAGCACCAAGGTTGAATACCTCTTTTGCTGGCTGCCTCCATGAGTCCTTCATAACATAAATGTTACTGGTAACTAGTAGCATAAATGTCTCAGAAGTACAGGAGTTGTTAGAAATTTATTATGGGTTCAGACTGTGAGGACATTCAGCACCTTTTGGGTGGTCTGTGTTAATAAAATCCCTATTTTGCCTAAAAAGATTCCAAAAAGTCTTTTTCACAATTTTTGCTTTAAAATACATTGCACTAAAATACTGTGCCATTTTAAAATTCCCCATGTCTAATTATAGGGCCAAAACATTTTCCTTCACAGGATTTTCTTCATTCTCTGGTCAATGCTACAGCAACATTGCTCCCTCCTTCTGCAAAAATATAATATTTTTTTTCCTATGCAATTTCAAACACTTTCACCTCTTTTAACTGAAGGGTAATGTGGAATTTCATTTGACAGACTATGTTCTGTATCTTTTTCCAGATATGATACTCATTCTAGACTGACCAGATACAAAATCCTAAATTGTGTGTCCATGATAGTGCAGCTTAGAGCAGTAATACCCATTCAGCTCAAGATTCAAGTTACATTATGCATATCCAGAAGTTATACCGGGGAGAAAAATCAAGGGTAGGCTTTATTTTAAGTGATGGTTTACTAATACTTAACTGCAGGCAAATTGTAACAGAGCACCTACAGAAATACGGATGACATTTACATTAATGTCAACTGAATTAATCTTGATGGGTTCTCTTGCAATAAATTATGAGTAATTTATGATGAATTTGATATATAAAACTTTCTGTTTCAAAAATACTAAAATTTCTAAGAGTCATGAAATAATTAGGTAAATTTTAAGACACTCCATTTGAAAGTTTATTTACTTCGCAGCATTTAACGGGATTATGATTAGGGCAAGTTTTACTTGACAGGAATAAAAGGAAGCTAAGTCAATAGCTGAAGTACAGACGGTTAAAAGGGAGAAATCCATTTTGTCTTAGCTGTGTTCTCTCTCTTTTCTTCTGTTTCAACAGTAAAGCAACAACAAAAGTAGCTATCATATTAAATAGCTCTCTTCTGACTGCAATACTTTAGATGAAATAGTTCAATATTGCCTGATGTTTTGTTCAATCAATTACTATATTCCAAAGGTCCTGCCATGCTTATGCATCAAATCCTTCTTCATGAGAGACTGAAAATGGCACAATTTGGACCCAAATATTCAGAAGCAGTTCCTTATTGGTTAAATATTATTACAGTTATCTGGTGTTGTAGCTATTTTTGCAGTTATTTGCATATTTATTTGGTTTTGCAGAAATGTTTGAGAGTTCCTATCATAGAAGAGATCCTCCCTGTGCCAGTTGAGTCACAATCATAAAATCAGTCCAAGTACCAAGATACGTAAAACAGGAGTAAACGGGTAGATGCAACTAACAAATGGGGTATAAAACAACAAGCTGAAGGTAAAAAAAAAAATTGCTAGCAGGAAAGGAACAAAACATGAAGCATGCCACTATGTGCAACAAGAGTTGCCTTTCTCTGGATATGGGATAATTTGCAGTGCCCTGTACTGGCTGTGTCTGGGGTGGAGTTAATTTTCTTCAGAGCAGCCCTTAAGGTGCTGTACTTTGGGTTTGTGACCAGAACAGTGTTGAAAACACACCCATGTTTTGGCTGTTTCTGAGCACTGCTTGCACAGCATCAAGGCTTTCTCTTTTTCATATTCTGCACTCCCAGTGAGCAAGCTGGGGGTGGGCAGGAGGATGGGAGGGAACACATCTGGGATGGCTGATCCCAGCTGACCAAAGGGATATCCCATATGATACGACTTCATGCTCAGCAATAAAAAAAGAAGGCAGTCACTGCTCAGTGATTGCTTTCACAATACTTGTTTTCTTTCTTTTGTTTTTCTTTCTCTTTCCTTTGCTTACTAAACTGTCTTTATCTCAATCCACAAGTTTTCTCACTTTTGCTCTTTCATCTCTCCCCTGTCCCATGGGGCAGCAGGAACAAGCTGCTCCTCAGGACTTTGCTGACGGCGAGGGTCAGCCCGCCACATGCACACTGGCCAGCAGAGACGAAGAGAAGGAAGACTCACTTGATCTTTCAGCTGTCACAGGGGTTTCAGAATCACAGTTTTGACGCAGGCATATAAGCATTGTCTGGGTCTGAGTCAAAGGCGTAACCATTGTTCTGAAATATGTCCCAGATATTGGCCTAAAATGGAGCTTTTTTTTTTTTTTAAAGGTCAGTTTTGTGAATCAGTAACAAGAGCAGCATCGTACTCAGTGTTGTGACATTAGAAAAAAAGTCTGTAAAACAGATGCTTATGTGATTAATATATTTAAACTACTACAGCTGTGGTCCTCCAAGTGTGTCATGTAGGAGGAGACTTGTTCTGTTTGGGTTTTTTTTACCTAAAGTAAATGTTAGGAGTATAATAATAAATATTAAAGTCTATATTCTTATAGCATAATTATGTAACTGAACACTTGCAAAACTATTTAAAAATTATAAGCAGCACAATTCATTTGAATTATTTTCTTTTAAAAAAAGTGTTCTAGGTTTCCCTGGCAACCTTTAAAATTGCATGTATAAACACACCAACCAATCAGCATAATATCAGTTCAAATAACCCTACAGAAACACAAATACAATGAACATTAGCTAATTATTGTACTGCTTAAATGCAGATTTTAGAAATGTCAAATAGAAACATTTTGCTAGTGCCAGACTGCATTAACAAGCTGCAAAATGCCAGCTCTTTGCAAGTCTACGTGCAAAATATTAAAAGATATTAAAACTAGCTTTATCAGGGAAACAGGGACCCTGGCAAATGTGTTATGAAACCCACTTCCCTAGTACTGGTTAATACAGGTATTCAGGCTAACAATTAGGATATACAGAACACGCTTTCATTTGTATTACTGCCTCATCTGCTGTGGAGTTGCTGTAATGCACCGTATGGAAGAGAATAAAAAGAGAAAAAATGATAAGCCGTTGTGACTGAAGAAGAGGACAGCACTATGCTAAGGCATGTTTCAAGCCAAACGTTCATGATCTTGTAGGAGAAGAAAATATTTTACTCAACCTTAATTGCAAATACTCACAGAGACTGGCCCTTTGCTGTTTGAAAACTGAGATTTGTTTTTCTGTTGTTGTGCGTGACACCATGCTGTGCAGGGAAATGCCTGGAAAAGATTTGGTGCTTGGCATGGTTTTCTTCCCATAACTTTTTTATTGAATCAGACAAAATATATTTACACAGCAACGGAGTGGTTTGGGACACTTAAGTGAAAGGCTGCAATATAATCTGAACCACGCTGCAAAGATTCCTTGGAAAGGTGCGGCATGGAAAATTTATTCCTGAATAAAATAATATGAACCACAAGCTTGCCTCCTCCTTGCCTTGCCCTTCCTGTATGTATCCTTAGTGGTATACATTGTACAAGGCAGTACAACCCAGTCTCAGTAATGGTATGTACTTGTTTTAAGTGTGGCATCTGTCACATCAGTCCACATTCTTGAGAGCAGGATGCATTTAGTCAGGTTCATGTAGTTTGAATTTCTAATCAATTGTCAGGCAGTGACTTGCTGGCTGAAGAGATGCTGTCAGGAGAGACAGGGGCTGTGGGTACCTGAAAAGTAACCACAGACATATGACACTTGGAAGAATGCTAGTAGGAGTCTTTGGTACCCGTGGTTACTGTTCATACTGGTGTGCATGTTTCTGCCAAGCCTCTTCTTATCTACCATAGCAGCTTTGCCATGGCACGGCATAGAGCTGGGAGGTTAGGCAAACAGTAGATTGAAATAGAAATGCTTATTAAGCGTGTATAAAAATGGCCTCTTGGTAAATTTTGCTAAACTCGCCTGAAATCATGTATTCTATGAGAAGATGAGGAAAACCACAAATGAACCAAATCTATTTAGTGAATATGGTTTTCACATTTTTAGGCCCAAGCAGCTAAGCACTAAAGTGAGTGGGAATGACTGAGGGAAGTCTTTAATGCATGTAAAATGGTTTATAGTATTATAGTAACATCATAATAATAACAAAAAGATGCTCTTGACACATTGTGGTTTGTGATCATAGAAATGGGAGTTATTCAATTACAATGCCTCATCTGAGTTTGGTCCTGGGGTGATATTAATACTTTGTAGAGGTTTAGGATTGCATCACTACAACTACTTTCGTTTCTACATTTCTTAGCTTCTGTGCAACACCTTGGAATTTTTGACATCTAGAGTAGAGAGTTCCTTCTGGAATAAATAGCAAAGATGTGAATGGGAAATGAATGTGGTTTACTTTTTCATTAAGATCCTGGTCATACAGACAGTCTCAGAGGACACGCAACATTTGAAAGCATTCCATGAAAAGATAATCTGCCTGCAAGATATGTCTTTCAGAATGTTCATATATATATATATATATATGTACAATTATTTTCTCTTTTGCCTGTCTCTTCTAAGCAGTACAGTTTTCAGACTTGTTCTGTGTTGTTACCTACCAAGTTATTTTTACTGGCTTTTTAAGTCTGTACCTCAGCACACATTGCTTAACTCTGCCCTTGCATTTTGTACAGAAGAACACAAATCCCAGTTCACCCAGGAAAGTCAGAGGGAAAAATATTTAACTTCTAAATCCTCTCACCAGTGCTTGAAATCTTGGGGTTACCATCTGCCAGACCTTTTGGGAAATTGCTTGGTGTGAAAAACAAAGCGAAAGCCTTCTAGCTTTCCACTTGCCTCGAGAATACCTAGGTATCCCAGTCTCGGTGGTCAGAGCAGCTGAAGGTTTATTATCTCCCTCCACCTCTGCAGATGAGCAACATCTTGGGAGTAGACAAGAAGCCAGGCAGATGACATCTCAGAGGATGTGGTTCAGGCTACAGCTACTTGCCAGAGAATGTGGGGAGGTGCTGTGCAACCCATCACTGCCCAGGGTGGTGTCATTACATGTATACCTCTTTCTACCATATACCAGAGTCTGGCAATCTTCCCCATAGCCCTAGGCAAACCTGCTGTTTCAGCAGACATTTGACTCAGAATTAAGTGCCTGAATCAAAATTCTCTCCTTATTCTTGTTATGCTGATGCTTTGCTGCTTCTCTAAAACAGCAAACCATAAAACAACTTGAGCAGACCTAACGCACATGACAGGCAAGTAACAAGACAGAATTCAAAGAAAATGCTGCTTCTGTCCTTCCTTGTTATCTGCTATGAGCAAGGAGCTAATAGGTAAGCAGCTTTTAATTCAATTTCACTCTGAGTCAAGGTGGAGTAATCTGCATATAAATATAATAATGGAAGTGCTTGAACCCTCCCTCACAGAGATAGAGTCCAACCTAAAATATGGTTTTTAGTATCCAGGGAGAGTAAAATTACTCTGGCCAAGATAGGAGAGAAATATGCATCTAGAGAAAAGAACAGTGTACACTGAAGCATACCAGTTTACAGCTACTGCACTGTAAGCCTATATACACACCCTTAGTACCTGTGAACCCAATACTGTAGTTACAGGTTGCCAATGAAACCCAGTTATAGATGGATGAAAATGATTGCTCCAAGTATTCTCATGGGAGTGGTTTCCATGCTGTATTAGAGTAAGTATAGTAGTCACTCTTCCAAGTAGAAATGAAAGCAAGCAAGTACCTTCATAGCTGTCTCTTTCACTTATCTGCATACTGTTGGAGTTTTTGAATGATCAGCAAATAACAAAAGTAATTAATATGATGAATTGAAAGTAAAAATTTTTTTTAAATGTATTTTTTTTTAAAAATTACTTCTGTGTTTTGTTGGAAAAGCAGCCATCAACACTTCATAAAAAACAAAAGTCTTAATGGAGAACAGCAAATAGTAAACTAATGGTTTCTGTAGGAGTCTGACTGGAAAACAGTAGCTACTACTTGTAAATTTCATGGAATATTTTGGTGTCTTGATTTAGCAATCTGTAGAACTCACACTGAAAAGGCAAATGTAAGAAATGCTACCATTTGGGAGAAAGAGAAGGGGCTTTGCTGAATAGGTTATACTTGCTTATTTAAACATTCATATCACTCAGATTGGGGTCCTGAAATATAAATTACATGTTTGAATTAACCTGCTGTTGACTCAGTGTAGGTGTTCATGTTTGAAAAGACTAGTTTTTCTCTAGCTCTAGCTAAATGACCCTGAAAATGAAAAAAAAAACCCTCCACTTAAGATTTTTTTTTCTCCCTTTCTTTCAGTTATCCAACTTGATGTAAAAACTCATGTTCTTGACCAGCCCTAGACTGCCACCTGTGTCTACTCCTGACTAATCCCAGATTGACCCTCTTCTTGCTTTTGACTACTCTTGTAGAGTTGTACCCCACTCTGGAGGGTGTAAACTCTACAGAAGTTATGAGTGGATACCTGCTCAGTGCTGGGAGTTCAGATCATGCTGCCTGACAGCTACAGATATGTACGTAGGTGAAATGTTGGATGTCTACATGATAAGCTTACTAAAGGAGAGCGATGGAGTGGAATAAACCTTGTTGTTTCTGAAGCCTTTGTGACTAAGTGCCTGATTCTGGTAGCCAGCAAAGATGAAAAGCAGCCGCATTTCACAAACACCACACTGTTCCTTTTAGAAAAGATTTCTTAAATCATTACCTTCAACTGCAGCCTAATATTTAATCCTTATTCCAATTCTTCTCTTCCTGAAGGACATTCAACAGAAGCAGAAGCAGAGTGCAGGAGACACAAACAATTGTGTGAATAACTGGGCATGCTGGATTTTCATAATGGATCAGCACAAACTTGTTAGGTAGTTTGTGATGCATGGGGGTTTGAAGGTGATAAAACTTGAGCAGTCCTCAAATCCCTCCTTTGTGCGTGAAGTGGCCTTGGAAACAGACCAGGGACGGGGCTTGGCTCTATGCTGGGATAGTGAATTTCTTCCTGTTACACCCAATTGTTTATTTTTATTTCTGTATTTCTTTCTTTCATGTAGCAACTTCAGGTGCTGTCAGACATTGCTTAGAGGAGCAGAGACCAAACGTAGTGGTTTTTTTATCTGGGGAGAGCACAATGGTTAGGCTACTTGGTAAAAATCAATAGTGCTAACTCACTGGCATAACCTTCTCAAAACATCTCTGCAGTTAATGGCAGAATCATTAATATTACATCACTTCTTCAGGAAGCTCATTCATAATCTAATAATGAATGAGCTAGAGCCAAGTAAGTTTATGGGAAAATTCCCATTGATTTTAAAAGGGTTTTATCAGATTCCTATAATGCCTTTCTTTGCAGTAGTGATCTGTTATAAAACAGAATTGTAAATACACTGCTTTTCTGACTTGCCATTTTCAATAATGGTAGCATTACTGCATGCCCTTATCGTAGCATACCACAGAATACTTTCATATGCACATTGATATTGCATAGCTACATATTCTGGCTAAATTAAAGCATGCGGCAAAATTAACTGGAGTTTCCCCATGCAGCCTTAACATGACATTATAAAAAATGCTATCCTCAGTTTCTAATGGTCAGATACAGTGCCTAGTGAAACTGAACTCTGACCTCCATGCCCAAATCAAACAACACAAGGTTAAGCGTCAAAGAAACATGTTCAAAATACCTTAAAACAAAAAACTTCCACTGGGAAAGGCAGTCAAATGAGAACTGTAGGGAAGAAGATACTTCAGCAGTATCTTTGCTGAAAGCTGAAAAGTTACACTAGGTTTTACAGTAAAGCTTAATCCATTTACAATAGAGGAAGGTTTCATTTGATAACATCTATACATCCAAAATGATAATTTTTGGTATTATTTCCCCAATTAGAATAAGGAACAGGACCTAGAGAAAGAGGTCCAGGAGAATCAAAAGGAAAGCAACATTTATCCTTATCTTACCCTATCCACATCTGGGTTCTTTACCTTGTGTGCAAAATCCAAATGACACATAGAGTCAAGATATTTTTTTTTATTCCAGTTCTGTACAGTAAAGGATGCTAGGCAATAATTTGCAAAGCTGGCAGACTTTTTAAGAAATAAGCTGTGTCTTATATACAAAATAACAACAACAAAAAAGGAACTACAGTAAAGTAAATGCTTGATTAGTCATTTGGCACTCCTAACTATACATATGAAAGCAGAAATTTACTGTTCTCTTATCTTGAGGTTCCTGCTCTGCACCACCAAGGTCTGATGATCCCCACCCCAGTCAACTACACAAGCCCACCTGGTTGTGAAACCTCAAGTATTTGTTAACCCTTTTCTTTTGACAACGATCTGTCGTGGCCATGACTACAAAACTATTCCACAAATTCTGTACCTTGCTCAGTATGTGCATACACTTACTTTCTGTTAATAAAAACATCTGTTTCGTTGTTTGATTTTGCATTTGTATTCATATCCATCAATATTTATTTATTTTTTCCCATCTTGCTCTCAAGGTGTCAAGAGTAACCACAGAGATACTCTGTTTTGACAGAAACAGAAATTTCATGTTGGAGACATGGGGCTGTACTTTTCTCTGCAGATGTTACCAGTAACATCATCAGGATGCTAATGAAAGAAGAAGGAACACTTTGGCTGTTTAAAGGCTGCCAAATGTGAGCATGTGCTGGAAGAAGGGGAGATTATTTTATTTTTCTGACATGACTTAACATCCTAAAAAATGGTTTATAATAATGCATTTTTTCACTATCAATTCTGTAACATGGACCTATAATACAGTTCTCTTTAATGTTTCTGTAAGACATACTATAGTAAAAAAGGAACAAACTGAATTTTCATGATGCCCTCACAGGAAGGCTAGCTTAGCCTGAAGAGCTACTTCTTCCTTCCCTGCTGGAGAGAACTTAATTTGTTTATACTTTTTTTTTTTTTAAATGGAAGGCTTTGCATAACTTGATCAGCCCTTCCTGTTGAGACAGCAAACTCAAAGGTTCTCCTCTGACTATATAGGGCCCTCATACTTTCAGTTATCCCACTGCTACAGTATTATTATTATCTCATGAGACCTCACCTGGAGTACTGCGTCCAGTTCTGGAGCCCCTATTACAGGAAGGATATAGATGTGCTGGAATGTGTCCAGAGAAGGGCCACGAGGATGATCAGAGGGCTGGAGCACCTCTCCAGTGAGGACAGACTTAGAGAGTTGGGGTTGTTCAGTCTGGAAAAGAGAAGGCTCCAGGGAGACCTTATTGTGGCCTTCCAGTATCTGTAGGGGGTCTACAAGAAAGCTGGGGAGGGACTTTTTAGGCTGTCAGGCAGTGATAGGACTAGAGGGAATGGATTAAAGATAGAGATAGGTCGATTCAGGTTAGACATTAGGAAGAATTTCTTCACCATGAGGGTGGTGAGACACTGGAACAGGTTG
>WUAM01000334.1:95168-165142 GCA_024336885.1 Actenoides hombroni
CCTCCAAATGCTGACCAGAATGCAGATCATCAACCGAATGATCCTTCTGGTGATGACCAGGATATCGACCATCAGGCGGATGGTCCTTCCACAAGCAGAGACTGAACTTTAAGTTTCTTCTGTTATGGAGTCAGAAAGTTAAGGCCCTTAAGGCTATGTTTAGAATTAATAACTGATGTAAATTTCTAGTTAAGAGTAATACCTGGTAGAATTGTGATGTAGAACTGGGATTGTTAGATGTATCTCCCATGGCATCACTGGAGAGTTTCTCTGCCCACTTTAAACCAGCATCTGATTTGGGCTCTGTTTGGTAACTGGGCATTAGAAAGCAGATCCCTTATGCCGCATTTGTTCTCCCTTCTGCAAGGCTACCCGCAGAGGATTACAAATGATACCTTTTTGGTCTTTAAACAAAAAGGGGGAATTGTGGATGCTGGAAAGCTGCTAGCAGAGGGATTTTCCCAGGTTCTCACAATATTCGGTGAGAGTCCTGCCTTTCTCACAGTTATGAAAAACAGTAGGATGTTTTTTGTAAGCTGGACCAGCACCTGGTGTTTTGTTAAGTTCTGTTTATGGTACATTGGAAAAATATTTTGAAATGAGTGTTGTAGGACTTTAGCCAATCACCCTAGGAGATGGGTGATCATTACCAATTGCCTTATGGGGCTAGGGTATATAAAACTGAGTTATAAATTACTAAAGTGGCTTCTTGGCCTTCTCTTGCTGAATTTGTGCGTTGCTGCATCTCTCCACTCTCGGTATAAACAGTGACACTGTCCTACAGCTGACATTCTGTAGGACAGACATTGTCTTTGTGTTTTGGTCATTGAAAAATAAACCCACAAAATTTGTCCATCCCTTTTTTTTCCTGTTTATGTTTCAATGATGGCTAGTTTTATGGATAAATCCTATTCATAATAATGGGATTTCTAGTATACATGGAACATGTATACTGTGCGTCACTTTCCTGAAGCAGTAATAAGCTGCCTGAAGCATTAAGAATTATATTTAAATCTTTCTAGAAAGGTTGTTTTTCAATCAGTTATTTATATATATATATTTTTGTCTTTCTTTTCTTACAATACTGCTTTGAAAAGCAAAGTATTTTCCTCTATTTACAATGCATTTTGCTGACTTCTTTGTTTTCTCCCTTATCTATTCCTCAATGTCACTTACAAGGTCAAACTATAGACCAGTAAATCCTCCTGTATGTTATGCTAATATAAATAAGGCTGGCATATCTGGTTAGGAAGTTCAGTGTACAGTCTACTTCTGCTATTTTTTGAATGGAGACCACCTCCATATGAAATATCTCTATGTTATCAAGGTCACAAAGTCTGCAGCAATATAACTTGCTAATATAAGTGAGGTAAGAATATATCTTTTTAATCTAAGTGTATTTTTCTTCCAAGCTAAATTAGAAGATCATAATGCCAGGGAAACCTTATGGCAGCCTTTGTTTAATTACTGGTCAGATGAGGATGCAGTACGCTATTGCTACTGTAGTTTTCATATGTTTTTTTCGGGAAATTATGTCAATAGTGATGGGAAAAAATGGAGTTTGCTTTGGTGGATTGAATGAGCAATGAAAATAAACAGGAAAAATCATGCATTAACTCAGGTCAAAACAAAAGAAAGTAACTCACTTTGCGAGAAGTAAAAAAGCTGTCATTTTGGTGCACAATGATGTGTTTAGCTTTATTTTAGCTTTATTTTATTTTATATTATTTGATAATTATGTTTAACCTTTTTCATTTGTACAATTTAAGCTTTAATTGCCAAGCTTAACAACTGAAGTAGAAGACTGCTCGTTCTATGGTCAATGGAGGGAGACTGAGTTTTTAATGATTCAGACCACCACCTTTTTATGCCCTCTGAAGTGCTCTATTTCCATTCTCTACAGGGAACTTGGAGAGAATGTAAATTTCAAAAGAATGTCAATATAAATCCCTTCTACTCATGTTCCTAAGTGTGAAAAGGTTCACTTTGTTAAATTGTAGATTTTTTAAAAATTATTTTTAATTTTAGTAAATGATGCTATTTTTGGACCAGAACATCAAAGTTTGATCAAATTTATGAATATTTTTGGTCTCCTTCTGTCATTTCAGTCCTCCAAGTTGACTAGAAAGGTGGTGTTTTCATATAGCAGAATAAGTCTGTTGGTGAGATACAAAAAATTACTGCAATGAATGACACAGGTTTTGACTGGTAAACAAATCAAGCTTTCACTGATATCAAGATGATTAACTCATTTGTGTGGGTTTTGTTTTATTTTATTTTGTTTTGCTTTTCCAGAGATGAGTATTTGAAATCTGCACACTGTGCTGTCAGGAAGCATGACTTAAATCAGATGAAAGTTTTAACACTGCTTTAGAAAGAAAAAAACATCAGGCCTGATGAACAATGAAAATAATCTCCATTCATATTTTATTCCAGTTCAGCTACCTCTAGAATATACTAATTTAAAAACTTAGCACAAATCATTAGCAGCTTAGCTCCTTCCAACTTAGGCAGTTGTTTGTACTCAACTTGTGGGTTTAAATAACACAGCTGTCAAATATGGGCTTGGGTAAAAGTTGCTGAAATCAATTCCTTTGTGGAAAGAAAGGTGTTTGGGTTAGTTCATGTAAATTGCAATGAACAGGTCTCTGATCAAGCTTGAGTTTGGGGAAAAGGAATTCAATGGTACGTTTCAAAAGATACTTTGAAGAGATAGCTTTATAACTTATTTTGAAATTGCCATTGATGTGAGCATGTATTTGAGTTCAGGATGGATCCTGTCACACTGCTGCCTGGTGTTAATGTGGGGTTGCCAAAAGGATCTGCAAAGTGTTACTGACTCCTCTGCCCTTAGAAACATCAAAACAACTACTTATTTCTGTCTCAATTAAAAAATTCAGATGATGTAACAAGATAGCTTATTCAGTGTCTCATGTCTAATTGGGGCATGGAGGAACAACTGAGCAATTGGAGCAGTTGTTTTTCTGTATCTTTTCAGTCATCTGTGTTCCAGTGCCATTATCACATTCCTAGACAATAAAGTAACATGTGATATTCTGTCTGTATTTTTTTTTTTTTCCAAAACAAAGCCAACCTTGACTCCAAATTCCAGAGATGAGAAGCATGGTTTCCTTGGGTTTTTTCCCCCCTTTATTTATTTATTTATTTAAAATTTATATTTCTTATGTAAACTCTGAAATTATTTAATATGAAGGGTTTTCAAGCAGTTAAAATTAGCCCACCAGTACGTTGTGTACTTCAGTATCAAGTACTGAAGACATAAATAAAATGTTTCATCAATATAGCCCTGATCTAAGATGTCTGGTATGCACAGCTTTCACTAGGCATTATACCTGTGCCATTCAGAGCATCTTCATGACCGTAGCTGGCTAATGGTTTTCTGCCACCCCGAGGAGCATGACTTCTGCTCTGGCATGCAGATGAAAAAGAGTTAGGTAAGACTTACTGCCTGTCTAAAAGGCAGTGCCCACCCTGAGCATAACAGACTTTCAGCTGAAGTTAAGTTCAACAGGAAACACAAGTCAGGAACCAAGACAAGGCAAGATACTGTTGACCAGGTGATCGCTTATCTTTTCCTATGCGAAATGTAATGCTTGATGAGCTGAGGTGTCCCATCTGTATGAGGATTCAGTACCTCTCACTGAGTTCCTGCACACATTTCCAGTTCAGGTGTTTTTCATCACAAATGGCACCCTAGCTGACATTCTGCTAAGAAAGAGTAAGTCAACTGCTGAAACTGAATTCTGAGTACTGATTTTGTGATGTATGTTTGCACCATAATTTTAGAGGTTTTTGTTAACAAAATTAACATATCCTGTGCTTGAGTCTGGCCCAAGACTGAGTACTTGAAAATTTTACTGATGACACATTTAATCAATTCAAATGGCAGTTGACCAATTTTTAGAAAGAGAGTAGTCAGTAAAACTTCACACTGTAGTTAAAAAACCTGATGACCTCTGCCTATGCTAATGCTTTTTATAGGTGCTTTTCTTTAAACTTAAACTTTTTGTGGTCGGTCATGTTTCCTGGAACAAGTTGCTAGAATAAAGCTTTTGGTTAATAAAACTACTTGCCGAATGAATATTCACTGTAGAACTTAGCAACTAGATTGTCATTTAGGTAAACACAGAGATTAAAACATATCACTGGATGTGCAATACATTAAATACATTAAATATGTACAGTAAACCACATCTAAGTGTGTTTTAATCTCCGAGAGATATATGAAGACTCAGCATTAGAAGAGCCTTGTGGAGGTTGCAAAGTCAGCACTCAGAATTTAAGAAATGCCATAATTTCTGTGTGGGCAAGCTTATTTGATTTTCCTTTTCCCAGTTTATTTTCTTATTTGGAAGAAAGAAAAAAAAAAAAAAAAGGTATTAGGATACCTTGCTATAAAGGCTTTTTTTTTTTCCAATTTTCTTTTTAAAAAGAAACCCCCCACCTTCTTACCCTAAATGTTTCATTTGAAACCTCTTATCTTTGAGAAAATGTCAGTGAATGTAACAGAAGGTGGACAAATTCTCTCTTGCAATTATGATGGGTTCCATGGTTGTTCTACAGCTGTGGGAAAGACCCACATCTGACACAAGATAGACAGCAGCTCTGAATGTGAAATTCACAGATCAGAGAATCACAGAATGTTAAGGGTTGGAAGGGCCCTCAAAAGATCATCTAGTCCAACCCCCTTGCCAGAGCAGGACCACCTAGAACAGGTCACACAGGAACGTGTCCAGGTGGGTTTTAAATGTTTCCAGAGAAGGAGACTCCACAATCCCTCTGGGCAGCCTCTTCCAGTGCTCTGTGATCCTCACAGTGAAAAAGTTTTTCCTTATGTTTCTGCAGAACCTCTTATGCTCCAGCTTACACTCATTCCCCATTGTCCTAACATTGGACATAACAGAGAAGAGCCTGGCTCCATCCTCCTGACACTCGCCTTTTATGTATTTACAAACATTAATGAGGTCATTCTTGGGTACCTTATTTCCAAAAGGAAACACTGCATTCTGTAATCACTGGTCCATTCTGCCAGGGATGTCCTCAGAGGCAAGCAGCCTGGGAGTTCTTGTTACCCAGCTCTAGAGCAACCCGCCTGATGTGACTCCAGAAGCCACAACTTTAGGCAGCACCATTTAAACAGAGCCTCTCTGAGGAACCCAGGCTCTAAACACACAGCTCAGCTCTCACCTTCACAAAAGGAAGCTTGGAACAATGAGAAACTCAGTGTAAATCACATCTCCCTGGTTTTAGATTATTTTCTGTGAAGCTGGGACTTAGGACATTGGAGGACTCTAGAGTAGTCTGCAAGAAGGGGACTTCTCAGCATCACAGATATCAAGATTGCGCTAGAAGTCACTCAGAAAACTTGCATCTCAACTTATCTAACTATAGATTTGTGGGACTATTTAGTTTGCACAAAATGTTGAAATATGTTTTTTTGTTTCACAGTAGCAAAAGCCCCCTGTAACATGTCATTTCTGTGTGTCTGACTTTCTTTAAAGTCTGGGTGCTGAAATACTAGATTTGTAGATAAAACAGTGAGAATTATTTTCACACAGTTAAAATATATATAAAAGTGATTTCCATGGGCAAAATATTATAATCATCCTTAGTATCCAACTTAGAAATAACTAAATCATTTGGGCCAAGGCAGGAAATGACAAAAATGTGTTCTTGGTTTGGATTCTGAGTTTCTAAGTGCAATAGATACATAAAAATGAAAATAAATGGATTAGTAATAGCACCTATAGATATCTGATCATATTTTAGTAGCACAAGGAAGAGGAAGTCTATATCAGTAAAACTGCTCTATTTAGGCACGTTAATAATATTTGCATACATATATATGTATGTAGGTGTTATATGTATATAAATCTCACCTTTTGCTTACACTGTCCAGATAGTAAATGCAAGTTTCAAAAATGTTTAAATTAATCAATTTAATTAAATTTAAATTTAATTTCATTAATTATATCAAATGTAATCAATTTGGTCAAAGACCAGTAGTCCATGAGAACACCTTGTTTGATCTTCTTTATATTCATAGAATCATAGAGTCCTTTTGTCTGGAAGATCATGGAGTCCAACCATCAACCTAGCCCTAACAGGTCACCACTAAACCATGTCACTAAACACCACATCTATATGTCTTTTAAATGCCTTCAGGGATGGTGACTCCACTGTTTTCCTGGGCAATCTGTTCCAGTGCTTGACAACCCTTTCTTTGAATAATTTTTTTTCCAATATCCAATCTAAACTTTCCATGGTACTAGTTGAGGCCATTTCCTCTCATCCTGCCTGGCACTTGTTACTTGGGAAAAGAGACAGATCCTCACCTCACTATGACCTCCTTTCAGGTAGTTGTAGAGAACGATAAAGTCTCCTCTGAGTCTCCTTTTCTCCAGCCTAAACAACCCCAGTTCCTGCAGCCACCCCTCATAAGACTTGTTCTCTGGACCCTTTCCCAGCTTTGTTGCTCTTCTTTGGAAATGCTCCAGTACATCACAGATCATCAGGCAAGACCAAGTATTTCAATACTCAGAAAATAAATGTTTACCACATGTAACAATGAAGTAAGTTTTCCGCAGTGACAAGGACATGAAGAGTAGAATTACTCTAAGTCAGAAATAGTGAAAAATGAAGGTTTCTGCCATTCTCACTGGAAAGGAAATTTATTTCCCTACACCAAATGAATTTTATTTATTTATTTATTTATTTATAAAGTATACTAGCTGGAAGGTTTGGAGGTTCATAGTTTTCCATGTCTTATCCTTCCCCATTGCTAAACTCTGTTGCTTCTGAGGGAGGTAAGAACCCTGGCCCCCTTAGCATCAAATCAGGTGTTGAGAAAACCCTGTTATTTTCTTCTTTACAGGTACCTTGACAAATATCAAAGCCTGAAGTTTGCAACCCTTATCTTAATTCAGAACCACAGAGCATGTGGGGGATGTGCATGCAGGTCTTGGTCTCCCTAGGGCTCAGAAATAAAAGATATGACTGATATCAATCCAGTGCAGAGTTCAAATCCAGAAAGATTCTCGAGCCTTACTCGTCCTTTTATACCATGATCACAAGCCAAGGAATTCCTTCCAAAGGAGAAATTAATTCTGTTTTGGAGAAATATATCTCATCTCAATATATAGGCTCAAGGTGTTAGTAAAGCTAAGTTGCTGAATTATTTAGTCACTGTCATTTCTCTGAATGTTCATCTTTTCTGAAATTTCAGCTACTTTGAAGTAATCTAATTTCCATTTCTAGTCGCTGGATCTTGTTATGTCATTGTCAGCAAGGTTCACAGTCCTCTCACTATCAAGAAGCTACTTCATGTATTCATGATCAATCAGTTATTTTATAAGTTGAGCTCTTTAAGTCTCTTATCATGGGGCTTATTTTTCCTATTCCCCAGTTCATTATTTTGGCCCTCCTTTGAACTGCCTTTGCATTTTCACATCCTTCATCTGTGGACAACAGAGAAGGTACCACATTGCTAGCAGTGGTCTTACTAACACTGGGTGTTATTCCATAATTGTTTGTTGATAGAGACTCTAATTAGTCTATCACTGTTGGCAGAGTCTCTTACGTACTGTTAGTGTTGTTACATGCAGTCATTTCCAAATTAACCTTTTTATAAGATTTCTCTTCTAAAATAAAGAGAAAATACCACTTTAGAGGTCTACTTGTACACAACGTATTCACTATTTTGCAAGCAAACTTACAGGTTAGGTTTATATATATATTATTGTTTCGCATTTGCTTTACTTCTATTAGTTTTACGTAGTTAATATGTTAAAATGAGTCTGTAAATTATTTTAATCTCCAGTGTATAATTCCCTCCTGTATACTACAGGAAAGGTCATTTTTCTAACATGGTAATACAAAAGCTAAAAATGCCTACCATCACAGTAAATGAGATCAAAAGCATTTAGCAAACCAAAGGCAAACGTATAAAACAGAATAATGAGTGTGTCAGTGTCTTCTTGTGCTGATGTCACATATGTGGTTTTAGCTTTTTATTTTGTTCTTCAGAATTCTTTTATAAGTTTAGTCCTTCAAGACACTGAAGGACTACTTATCAGTGCTGATCATACAAGTCTCTGCTTCTGTGCAGTTACTACAGCAGTTTTCATCTTGGCCTATACTTCCCAGTGTACATATACGTGGTCCACCCTGCTTTCTGGCTAGGTGTAATTCAACAGTGTCCTCCACCAAAATCCAGCCTTTCCAAAAAAACCAAGCAATTTCTGAACCTCACAAGGCTGCTGAGGAGGAAAAAATATTACCAATTTTTTCTAGCAGTTTGGTGTGTGATACCTTGAATTGAGTGCATGTGTTAACTCATTAGGCAGTGTGTGTATGTATATGCATGTCAGGAATACACACCAATGAGCAATAGTGTACTTTGCCACTACATATATAGTGTAAATGCATGAATAATAATGCATTAATGAATAAAAATGCATGAATAAAGTGTTGATGGCAACTTCAAATAGCCCACGGAATGATTCCTAAAAGTGCAAGGAATGAAACAGTAATAGAAAAGAGCAGATGTATTAATAGAGCTGACTCTATGAAGATTTCTTTGAAATAGTAGCCTGAAGAATGACAACTGACTAAAAGCAATGAACAGCATTACAGGAGGAAGGCTGTTCCCAAGCTAACTTCCAGAATTACTTCATTCCACTAGCAATGTGTGTATGCAAGAGACTGATTTCGATAATAGCAATCTTCTTAGTATATTTTTCCCAGACAATGATTATTGCTTCTGGGCACTCAAATAATCTCTTTCGTAAGTGTCTGGAATTTCTAAAACAACAGGTACATCTGTTCCAGATAATGCAATATACTTCTGTTGGGATTCTCAAGTAGAACCTAGCTCAGAGCACACTGAAATAACTGAAAAGTAAACTCCTTAGCTGTGTGCCACAATAAGGCATCATGGTGTTAAGTGCTGTAAGAAAAGCATCATCATCTTATGGACAGATAGATAGAGTGTGACTCCATTTCTTAGAAGTTATGGCTTACAATTATTATTTTATGGTGTGACTATGTTTTATATTATGGAAAGAAATATAGCAAAGCCTCACAATTCTCATTAATTTTTACATGCTAATGTTTCTGTCTTTAAAAATCCATTTCTACAGCTTACTAAATAATCACTAGAGATACATGACAAAAATAAAGTAAGAAATGTTTATCTTGTCTCCAACAGAATTGCTTTTATTGGGATTCAGAGAAGCTTTTGTTCTTAAACAACTATTATTCATATTTATCTACAACTTTCTTCCACATTCTGCTTTACAGAGACTATGCCAACTTAGGTTTGGCTTGTGCACTGCATATAAACAGACTGTTATGCAATTGAGACTGATAGAAATATTTGTCACATTTTATTCTAATTTTATATATTTGATTCCAAACATTCTGTTATGAAGATTGAAAGACCAGCATTGCACTCACTGCCAATTCTCATGGATGAGTCTTGCAATGTATGTTATTTTTCTCTAACAGGCCATAGCCCCAAAGTCACGTGGTTATGTGAGATTTAGCTTTCCTTTGGAAGGGACTTATGTTCCTAACCCTCAGAGGAAAGCTTGAATATATAAAGCCTGTATTATTTTAAAAAACCAAACACTCCCCAAAATAAATAATGAGGGTTTTCAAAATAAAAAATTTATGGACTTTTTATTTTAAAGGCAATGGAATACAGTTTTAGTGACAGGCATATTTACAATTGTGAGGTTAGCAATAGAAAGAACCTACGAGTTAAAAAAAAAATAAAAATCTGGAGAATAAACTCACAGTAGAAATAATATTCTCTTACCATCATCTTTAAGGTTTTCTTAGTCTAGATAGGTAAAGAAACTGAGGTGTGGTGATTAATTTTCTACTACTTCATATGTCTTAAATAATATCCAGCTATGCAAAAAGGTAGTAAATTGCTGTATGCAGATGGGTTCAGCAGAGAATCAGGCTAGTAGTTGTTAAAGGGATGGTGTACTAACTTGGAGTGACAGGAATTAAAAGTCTGTTTAAAAACCCACAACAAACTATTTTCTGTAAATGAATTACAAACCACTCCAGCAGCTTCTTGAATCTTCAGTGATTTTTTTTCTTCCATCCCAAATCCTCACAAATGCTTCAGTTCTTGAATGGCCTCATTGCAACATTGCTTTGAATATCCAGATGGGAAGAACAGCGAGGTTACCTACAGATGTACAGACACCTACGGCATAGTCCCATACTGGGCTTCACAGTTGTCAAGAAACTAGGGAGTGGCATGGGGGCTTGAGTTTATTGCTGGAGCTGAGGTTAGAGTGGGTTCTCTGTTTGTGTTTTTAAATAAAAGTGCATGGATAGGCAGGAGAAAAAAAAGGTAAGATAAGAAATTTAAAACTATTCAGTTTTACCTCTACTAAAATTAGCCAATCTTGACATTTTGTTGCTTCTGCTTTGAATCTGAGGAAAGCTGTAATGTTGAAGTACTCTTACTCAGAAAAGGCATGTTCTGGCAAGGCAGGCATAGGCTTTGGGGTAGAAGGAAGTGCTTTGTAGCTGTTTTCCACCCCTTCTTTTTATTTTCCTTCTGCTTTCGTCTTACTTGAGACCATGACTGATTCAATATCTACAAAGAATTGTCATCTCATATTTTGGACTAAAGTTCACAAAAATTTCAAAATCCAGTAGTCAACGGAGTTTGGTGGGAGATGCTTGAAATTTAATAACTTGCATTTACAGCCAACATATTTAAATACAACCGATTTCACAGTGTTTCCAAAACAAGTGTATGTAAGTTGTCAGAAAATGATGAGGTTCTGTTGAGCCAGCTACAACAATTAGTCTGGCATTCTTGTGGCTGAGGCTCTTGTACCAAATTCTCCCTGGAATTGTATCTTGTTGGGAAAGCGACTTGAGGTGGACAACTAATTGAAGAATAGATGGAAAACGAATTCATAGAGATGTAGATGGAAACAGCAAATGTTTTAAATACCATGATATATCTTCACCCAAAGAGCTGCCATATTACTCAAGTTTATATGAACTGAATAGTAAGGATAGAAATAACCAACAGATTACACAGTTATAGCTAGATTTTAAAAAACTCTTACCTTCCTATGGAAAACAGAGGATAATTATCATTCTAAAGAACCCTCAGTTTCGCTGTGAATTTTTATCAGAATGTCTACATAACTTTTCATAACTTTGCCCCATGACTAATAGTTCTTTGCTAACATTTTGCAAAGGGTGTGTTTGTATTGCCGTTATCATCTGCTTGCTCTTTGAGTGATCTCAAGTCTGTTTTTCCTCGGAAATTATAAAGAAAATTAAAATACTCAACTTCTACTTCCTCATAAAATGTTTTCCCAACACAGATACTTAAATGAATATTGTTGTAGGTTGGTGGGGTTCTAGAATTGTTCCTAATATCTTTATCTGGAAATATGAAGTTGATATGCAGAATGTAAGAAGAAGGGGAACAAGGTGCATATTTGATGAAAATAAACAGGAGCAGCTTGTATAACAGAGTCTGGAGTCCTGGAGGATGTCCTCTGTACTAGAGGGTGAAATAACAGGGAGGGAAGAGTTACTTACACTAAACAAAATTGTCACAGGAACAAGTGTGTTTGAGTATATACATTTGACTAAAGTTAGAAGGTAATAAAAATCAATTAAAAGGATTTGTGTAACACTTTCAAGGACACTGCAGCCAAGACTACCCTTGAGCATCGCATTACCCACCAGCCCCTACTTACTGGTGAAAACAGGGTCTATCATAGCACCTTTACTCACTGGTTCCTCTATCACTTGTAGAAGGAAATTGTCATCTATGCATTCCAGGAACCTCCTGGGCTGCTGGTGCCCTGATGTGCTGTCTTTCCAGCAGATATCAGGGAGGTTGCAATCCCCCATGAAGTCCAGAGCTTGTGAACACAAAGTCACTCCTATCTCTATAGAGGGCCTCATCCATTCAGTCTTCCTGGTCAGGTGGCCTGTAACGGACCTCCACTATAATATCACCTTCCCCTGCTTTCCCTTTAACTCTGACCTGTAAGGTCTCTATCAGCTCCTCATCCATGCCCAGGCCAAGCTCCATGGACTCCAGATGGTCATTGACACAGAGGGCGACACATCCTCCTCTTCTCCCCTGCCTGTCTTTCCTAAAGAGCTTGTACCCACACATTCTACATATCAGTGATGTCAGTAATATCATAGCCCTGCAAACGTGTGCACATCTCTAACTTCTCTTGTTTCCCAAGCTGTGTGCATTTGCATAGAGACATTTAACTTGGGCCCACTGAAGTTGACTTCCTTGCTGACTTCCATTATCTTGCGCTTCAGGTGCTCTCTTGCTGTCCTGTGATCCTTCTCCAGTCCCAGGGCATCTATTTCTGGCACTAGCTAGAAATTAAATTAAAAATTACAGAGCCTGTAACAGAAAGAGTGTGGGTTTGGAAAACTTCCTATCCTCTTGAGGCTTATTTTTAGCTGGGTAAACGGAGACATAGAATAGCTGAGTGATTTGCTCAGGGTCTAGTCTGTGAATATGAAGCATTGGTGTTTTGGGAAAAGTGGCTTCTACAAGGACATCTGTGTGACATTTAAAACTAATAATTTCTTTTAAAAATAAAGATGTTTCCAACAAACATATTTTGTCCATTTCTTCCCTTTGAAACTTGTTATTCTTTTTTTTCCTCCTTTTCATGCCAAATCAGAATTTAGGCTGGCATTATAGTCTTGAAACATTTGGAAACTGTACACCCAGAAGGAAAAACCTGCTCTTATTTTGAGTAATTAGAAGATCATAAAATTCCTAAAGGTTATTTTTTTACTTTGGCTTTCATATCTGGAAAGAAAAGAAGTTTTATGCTTTTTAAACCCTAGTGACACAATGTTCTAGTGAGGACATTCCTTTCTACCACCACTTTTCTTCAGAAAACCTACCTTACATTAGTGGCAGTTGATAGCAGTTTATCAAAAACTGTATTTGCTACTTAATCACTGACTTCAGTGTGAGAAGACAGGGCTCTTAGTGTGCACATCCCTGACTCTACCTGTGCAGGCCACTTTGATCCTGCTGCATCATTTTCAGTGATATTTGCCAAAACTGATGGACCAGACTCATAAAGGAAGGCAGACTTCCCATTATTTATAAGGAAATATTACACTGGTATTGGCTACATCCTACTTTAAAAACTATCTTAAGAAAACTGGCAATTGGCAGTTTAGCAAAATTTCATGTGCTAAACAACAGACTGGTGAAAAGCTTAAAGCTTAAATTATTTCCATTAGAAGGTAGGTGTTAGTGGCACAGTAAACAACACATTAGGAAACATACTGGAAATGCCAGCTTTAATGTTTGATAAAAATAAACTAACTGGTCTGGATCCAGGTGCAGATATAGGCGAGACCTATGTTAGAGGGATAACAGAGGCTGCATAGTCCCAAGGTCAGGTTGTCATATGGCATTAGATTGTGGGGGTTTTGAGGCAGAGATTTAACTCCCTCCTTGAAAAATCCATGCCTTAATTTCATGTCTGGTAAACATTTCAAAGTGCTGAAGGGTTCATATGTAAAACACCAGTTCATTAGTTAGTATCCCCTTTTAAAATGCCTCATCCTTGGAGATTTATCAGGAAGGAATTATTCCAAGAATCCCCTAACAAATTTCCCAACAATATTTTTGAACAAAGTTTGTAGTAATCCAGTGATCAATGCTATGTTTGGCCATGTAGTTCCTAATTTATTCTATCCTAGGTACTAATGCTTGATAGGAGACTGGTTCATATTTGAATTTAAGAATCAAGTAATACATGCTCATTTTTCAAGAACAAAAATACAGAGGCTCTTGAAAAAATGACAGCATGTTCCCAACACAGTTTGTGGTAAAACTTCAAAATAGGAAGTAGGAAACATATTTAATAAGAGTTTTGTATCAATAGTAGACCTGAATTAACAGTGAATTAACGTTAGCCTGTTTGTCAAGGCAATCAGAGGTGGAAAGTGGAAGAAAGAGGGAGTACTTCTTCCTGCTTGCAGTTTGCTTGTGGGAGTCTGAAAGCATGGATATGTATGAACAGATGCATATACATAACTGTGCTTATACTATGCTAAAAGCTAAAGCAATGTACCCTGGAGTTGCATAGTAAACCTTCAACTATATTACAGTCATACAGATATGCTATAACTACATTACAACTGTTGTTGAATGTCTAAAGGAAGTTTTAGAAAATGAAATAGTCTTCTAAAGAGGCTGCAATAGAGCGAACTGCAAAAATGAAAGCTCTGAAAAACAAAAAAAAAAATCTAATGCTATCACATGAAAAGTTGAGTTCTAAGGATGGTTTTCCTACAAGAAAAGGGCAATAAAAAATTTGAGTTTTGTCACCTGATAGCTTTGATATTCTGGGTTTAATTACTGTCTAGCATCTCTAAATGTCTCATTTCATCTTACTCCTTTTCTGTTACTGTGAAGGTTTAGGGTGCATGCAGTCTGCTAGACCTATAACATACATTCTCTGTTAACCTCTCTTTGTCCTCAAAGGGGAAGAGAAAGGGAATAAGGGAGAGAGGAATCAGTTTTAGTGAAAATAATAACAATAATATGGATTATATAAATATATACAAAACCAGTATCAAACCCAACCCCTTTGCTGGTAATTACATTCCCATCACTACTGATGCTGTGGAGCAGGCACTGGGAAAGACCCAGGCTGGACTCAGTGGCAGATGAGAACCAGATTCAGGAGCTGGATTACTGGAACTAGATTCAGGAACACATAGATCAGGACCAAAGGCAGAGCAGAGAGAGTCCTCCTTAGATACCAGCCATCGAAGCAAAGAGGTTGACCCTTCTGATCCCTCAGCTTTATAGTGAATATGTGTGTATGGGATGGCATCCCTTGTTGGTCAGTTTAGGGTCACCTGTCCTGTCTGCTCCTCCCATCAGGTGTGGCCTTTTACTTTTGTGCAGCTCCCAAAATGGTACACAAGATTTAGCAGTGACTGTGGTATGAATACCAATCTTTGGTAGTAACTGTAAACATCAAGTGTTATCACTGCTAGAAGCAGACACTGTCTGCAAAAATATGTCATTACCTTCAGAAAGTGCAGATGCTTAGAAGAGACTGAGCTGAACAGTAAAATCACTGGACAGAACTTAGCTTTTCTAACTCAGACCAGGGCAATTACTCACCTCTGTTGCACTGCTAATTCATCATGGTCTTACAAATAATTGTAACATCATATTCATTATTTATAAAAGGAGGCCTCACTTATCTGCAGTTCTTTGCACTAGTTAATTTTATCTGAGAAGCTTCTGGAACAGTGATAGGCATAGATCCTGGGACAAGTACGTCTATGGAGGGAACATCATCATTTTCTAAAATGCAGATTAATTTCTTCCTATTTTTAATTGTATGCTAATGTTAATTAGTAGTTGTGGCAGGTGCAACTGCCCTGACAAAAATGTAACAAATACCAGGGCTTGCCAGAGGCCTGATAAAGATCAGTTCGAAGCTTCACAGCCATTAAGTGGGGCCTCGTGGCAATTAACTGGCAATTAACCGGTGCCTCAGGGCCCAAGCTCTAAGCCTGCCTTTGTCGTGGGCTTGCCCCCAGCTAACTAGAAAGACTACAGTGCACACGTGACTAGGGTATAAATGGAGCCCCGCCGGAGAGCTGAATTTGAGTTGACTCTTCAGAGCAAGCAGGTCTTGCAGTCAGACCTTTCTCAGGGATATACAGGATGCTGTCCAAGGGTACTTCTACCGATTGAGTGAGCCTCACCCCCCTTTTGGTGAGTGAATATTTCTTTTGGATATATACTTGGGTGAGAGACCCTCTTTGGGTACTCTTGTGTGGGAGGTTTTCCCTTTATGAGTGAGTGCACACCCATTTATTCCTCTTTCTGAAAAGAGTATTTCTTAAGGTTTAGGAATTAATTGTGTAGTAGTATATTTCCATCTGACATCTGAACTTGAAATTTACATTTTTTAAAAGGGGTGCTGAGTAATTTTGGTTACAATAAATATGCATTTTGGCTAGCTGCTGCTGTCTGTTTTGTGGGTGCCTTCATGACAGTAGTAGTATTTCATTGTGCTGAGTCATTCTTCAGAAAAGAGAATCTGAAATTCAGCTATTCATGCAGGATTAAAGGTATTTCTATTTATTCAGTGACTTCAGAACAACCAGGATAGATGAGTATTTGTACAGGGAATAATGAACAACATTGGAAGTGCCTTTAGAAATTAATTAAAACATCTTATAGGTAATTTCATTGAATCAAGTAATGAACTGTGAAGACCCAAGTTTTTAATGCATGTCAGGAGCACTTGGGTATTTAAATGTTGTCCCAATTGAATATTCATTGATATCTTCCATTTTAAAAATACTTAAAATTGCTCTTTAGACACGCAAGAGCACTCTACTCTTCACTAACACTGGCAGGAGATTTGGACATACTTGAAAGACTTGACTTCAAGTCAATTGCTATTGCAGACCCATCAGAATGAAACAACCTTTTTAATAGAAGCACCATAAGCTCATTGTTTTGTGTTTTGTCTTTGCAATATGTCAAAATGAAAGGTAGATTATCGATTTAATCCATTTCTAATGGCACAAAGCTGATATAACACAGCAATGGGAACTATGCAAAATTTTCAGACTTAATTGTATGATTATGAAAGTACAGCCACATCTAAATTTAATCTGATTTACTTCTATGTTATAATAGGTTTTCTTTAGACTTTCATGCAAGCTGGAATGGGAAATGTAAATAAGTATTCTTGAAGTGATGCTTCCGTTTTAATCTCAAGGGGAAACAGATGCCATTTAGAATAGACATTTCCTGGCATCAAATAATTGTTAAACTTTGAGGTCATGTAGTTTCAAATTTTCCATTCTGACAACTCTGCAAAACTCTGGAAAATTTAAAGGTGTGACAAAATTGTCATGTACTACAAACAAAATGAATTCTAATTAGTGCTAACGGAATCAGTGAAAATTGTACCAATTGTTGACAAGAAGGACTGAAGGAACAATTAAAACTCTTCCATTCTGAAGCCAGGGCTAAACAAAGACACAATTATCATTGCCAAGTTTCCTTTGTGACAAAAACATTCAGTTTTAGGAGTTACCCATAAAAAATTTGGAATTACAGAATTACCCGGAATTACAGAATTAGCCTTTTCCTTCTGATTAGAAATTACCAAACTAGAAAGTGAAGCCATGTTTTCAGCAGCTCTAGTGCATGAAATTCTTAAAATAATGATACAATAGAGCAATGTGTGCAGGTCAGAGTTCTAAGGCCTTTTCAGTCCTAAAATCCATTATGGGGAAGGCAGACATTCCACTGGTTAAGTAAAACCAGAGTACGGACTGAAGATATTTTTCTCACCTGCAACAGTCTTTAAAGAGGATTGAAAGTTATCGTTGATTTGACTCCCAGTGATTTTTCTCCCCCACTGAAACTGGAATTAACATTGCTGACTTTGTTGTAGAATCCCAACTTTAACTGAAATGACACTTTATCTTGCCAAAGCTTATTTGCTTGTGTAGTGCACCCATTTCATCACTGATGTCGTCTGAGCCCTGGAAAGAGTTATTTCTAGATAAACATACTGTAGAACCAGCCATGATACTATAAAAATGGGCAGTTGCTATGTTTCTGACACAAAAAAAAGGGAAAGAAAACAGTGGACATGAGCTAGTGAGACAGTGCAGCATTTACCAGCATTATGGGGGAGATGTTAACCACTCAAAACACCAGTCTTAATGTGTTTTTACTGCTGAAGTGGCTCACGGTTAAAAATCTCTGCAGTCTCATGCACCTCACATATGTGTATCTGACAAATCCCTGTGAAGGTATCCAAGTCCTGACCTAGTTTGCAGAGTTCAGTTAGGAAACTTAAGTGTGATGTGAAGGGCTTTTTGTCCCCAAACATGCAATAGCAGGAACATGATCAGTCCTCTGAGAGGTTCTAGCAGAGCCCTGCACCCAGTGAAATGCAGGAGCTTTACTCTAAAGACTGCTTCTTTCTACTATTTTTGGCAAAATTTCAACAATAAAAAGAAAAAAGTCATATACACTCCATTAAATGTTTTTCAAGCCTGAGCTAGTGAAGTAACGACCCATATTTACAGAATAGAAGTTACACTAATAGTCAAATTATTTATAAATTTATCATGGAATCATAGGATTTTTTGGGTTGGAAGGGACCTTTAGAGGTCACCTAGTCTAATCCTCCTGCTGTGAGCACAGACATCTTCAGCTAGTGCAGGTTGCTCAGAGCCTTGTCCAAACTCATGTGGAACGTTTCCAGGAATGGGGCATTGACCACCTCTCTGGGCAACATGGGCTAGTGTTTCACCACCCTCGGTGTAAAAAATGTCTTCCTTGTATCTAGTCTAAATCTACCTTCTGTTAATTTAAGACCATCACCCCTTGTCCTGTCACAACAAACTCTGCTCTCCTCTAGCCCTGCTCCAACAGGTCCATGTCTTTCCTGTTCCGAGGGCTCCACAGCAGGATACAGTTGGCCTTCTGGCCATGGTTTAGACCCAGCCAGCAACCCCCTCCATTTCTGCACCTACCCCCCCCCGCCCCGTAAAATGGGAGGTGAAGAGGGAGAAAAGTACAAAACCCCACGTATTGAGAGGAGATTTTAATACAACAGCGCAAGAGGAGAAGTAACAAATTACAACAACAATAATAGCAGTGAAAAAATACCCAAAAGGAGTGATATCAAATGAACTGAGAAATGCAGTGCCAGTCTGACTGCCAGCCTGAACTCCTGTACAACCTATCTGCATGTGTTTGTGTGCAACCTGCTCTATGCGAACCTGCTTTGGCAGGGGGGTTGGACTAGATCTCCAGAGGTCCCTTCTAATCCATACCATGCTGTGATACTGAGCTGTTGCACACACTGTGAGCACTGATCACAAACAGTAGCCTGGCACCCTGTCTGCCAATGCTCGCCCACATTCAAACTGCCTCCTTCCCCGGGGTCTTTTTTTGTTGTTTTGTTTTGGGATTTTCAAATACTGCCATAAATAAGAAAGTTCTTAGAATATTCTTGAGCTTTCATCATCAGAAAGGTACTTGCTGTCCAATCATAGTGTTATGTATGAAAATATTTGGTATGATTCAGTCCAAAACATTAGAAATGGCAAAAGCTGGTGCTTTTACTTGTTAATTTAACATTCATTGCTAACCACTAATAACCGAGGGCTAGATTGTTTCTCTTTAATTACCGACTAGACCAAAATTCAGGTTTCCTCACCTATTACCTGTTGCGCATGATCTTTTACACAAGCATTCTCCTCAAATACTCTTCACCCAGGTCCTGTCCAGCTCCATGCACTGTTACTGTGCCGTGGTCTGGCATCAGTTCAGTTGTGCATAGTGGTCTGCTAAAGGCACAGCCATGGTTCAGCTCCTTTTTTGCCTCTCCTTTGCATTTGGTCCAGAGAGGAAAGGAGAGAGAATTAAGCAGAAAGAATGTGGAGTGGTTCCTATCCATGTGCTTTGGATCTAGGCATGTGGTGCAAGTCAGAGGGGAGGCTTTTACATCTTTGTATGTCAAAGCAAGAAGCACAGGCCCAGCCAGGATGTGGTCTAAATTAAAACTTTAAGTTATTCCAGCAAAGAAAAGCAAGCTGCTAAAGTCTTTCTGTTGAACAAAAATAACACTTTTTACTAATTACTTAATGCTTGTAATTGTGCCTATAGATTTTCCTTTTAAATAGAAATTAACTGCTAAAAGATAAAATGGAAAAATGACAGAGAATTAATGAACAGAGATTTTCCTTCTCATGGACCACTGTTCAGACTTTTAAAATAAACCGAAACATTGTATAATTTATGCTGTAGGGTTAAAATAATCTATTAAAAAAAGTTAAACAGAGTTGAAGGGTTAATAGAAATTTGTTAGAGTAGAACAGAATATGGCATCTTTGAAGAAATTTATATTAGGCTAAGTAAGGAATGTTATTGAATTAAAATTAATGAGCAGAGAAAATGTACTCATCTGTACTGTTTCAGTGATTGTAAGTAACCTGAGATGAAAGAAAAATAAATGGGTTTCTAGAAGTTCCAGTAATTTTTGCCTAGATTAATCTTATTTTATTTCAGCCATCAAAAAAGATACAGCTCTAATCTAAGGTAGTCATCTAGGCTCACTTTCTAGTCAGTGGAGGGAAATAGCTATCTCCAGAGACCTATTCATTCCATGTTAAAATGGATGAGATGAATTACCTTTTTCAGTACCCATTTCTCTTCACTCACTACAGAGAAGTGTAGGTGATGTATTTAGACTACGAACAGGATTTATTTCCCCAGTCCTTTGTTCTCCAGAAAGGACACTGGATGTCTAGAGTAAGGACTGGGCTACAGCATTTCATAGGCTTTTTATCTTTTGTGAGTCTAGAAGGTAAGCCAGTGAGGGTTTCATGGTTAGCATCTCTACTAGCATCGATCCATCATCCATCAGCAGAGCTTATCAAATGATTATATAGCTTCCTTTGTGGCTGGTATTCCAACCAGTGTGCTGAAGGCACAGTCAAATCCTTTCCATTATAGAGGCTGACTGGGTTCTTGTCATTTGGAACCCACATATTCTTCTGTCCTCTTGTGTAGCCTGTACCCGCCATGCGTTCTGGTTTGGGTTATGGAGCTGGTGGCAGAATGCAATTATTTGAAAGCGAAGAAGGTGAAGAGGCTGTGTGGCTATGCCATCTGCTGCCTCCTGTTTCCTTTTTCTCTCCATAGTACAGGTGCAGATATTTTCAAATAGGTTCTCTGTGCAAACCTTCTGTATTTTTTGTGTGTACCAAGAAAGTAAAGATTATAAATGTTAATCACCAGCATTTATTTACATTTACCAGTAATTTTCTTTTCCTTCCTATAGCAGGTTTCACTTCTGGTGATAAATCAACACTTCATCTGTTAGTGCTAATTAGCTTGTGTCATGTTCTCCACAGTAATATCACTTAGGAGGCACATTCTTTAGGGAGTCAAGTAAAATGCCAGCTGTCAGAAGTTCAGATGAAGCCCAGCAATGCAAAAATTGACATTCAGCCACGCTTTGATACCTTAATGTTTCTGCTTAAGCATCTGATTTCTAAAGATAGATACTTAAAAAACCTAAACCTTCACCTTTATCTAAACTGGAATTTCTAATTATCAGTGCTTTAATAGTGTTTAAATGAAAGTGACGGTGAAGCATGAATGGACTTTCTTAAATCTGACATATTGTGCTAACAGGGCGAACAGGACAACACAAGAGCAAAATGAGACTGAATAATAATTAAATAATAAATAGAGATTTTCTGTGTAGAATGATTAATTCTCCCCTTTCCCCACCCTTTTGCCTTGTATGTATTAAGACTCAAATTCAGTATCATATGCCAAGATACTAGTAATTTTTTTGAAGAAAGGGACATATTGGTAGGCAGAAGGAGTATCCATCAGTGTAAAAAAAGTATTACAGCACTTATTTTGAAAAAAATATCCAACATTAAGCCCTTTAGGGCTTAAGTTGTTCTGTTAGTATTAGCAACTGGGGGATAGGCAGAGGCATGTGGGTGGACATTTTATGAGCCAGTGTGGAAATTCTTAATTCGTCTGCTTGGTTTGTTGGGTTGTGTAAGATGAAAACTGAAGTGGAGAGATGGGAGGTAGTGTGGAGGAAGAGAGGAGAAAAAGAAACATACAAAGTATAGAGTTTGACTCTTCTGTAACAAAAGGGAACATAACAAGGTCAGCAGGAAACTTAAGTGATTCTTTGCCTAGCCACCCATGTCTAATGAGAGGCAAGCTACCCTTTCTCTTATCACTTCCTCTCTCATCCCACAAATCCTATATAGTCTGGTTTCAGTAAGTATGGCAACTCTACAAGAGTGATACTCTTGCAAGGAAAACTACCTCAGTAACTTATCAGATCCAGTCCTCATACTTCCCACAGCTCGTTTAGATTTGGTGATTTCAATATTATATAGCAGCCGACTAGGCTAGTGCTCGGCAGAGATCGCTCAATTGTGCTGTTGTCCCCTGGGGCTTTGTGAGAGGCTGAAAGGCTCAAGGCATGTTAACGTGTCAGACACTGTGTCAGGGCGTGTTCTGCCGAGCCACCTTAAACCACGGCTTAGTCTGGCGGCAGGGCTCCCAGAACCGGCGGTGAGGCCACGCCATAGGGCATGCAGCTCCGTGCTCTGGGCTGCCGAGAGAACAAAACTGATGCAGCCTCTTCGAGGAGGGGGCCCACCACCACATGACAGACCCTCTGGGACAATGCCTACACCAGTGCCTGCACAGCAGACCCACAAGCAGTTCCCGGTGTGACTGGCGTGAACAAGGGGCGGGACTGGGGTGGAAAGGGGTGGGGACTAGGCCACATCAGGTTCAAGGCGGAGGCAGCACCAGTGCCCCGGCCAGTGGAGGATACCGCTTCTGGCAGCCTTATCACGGGATCCAAGCCAGGTGATAAGCCATATCCCTTTCTCTCTCCCTCCCTCCCTCTTTCACTTGACTTACCTTTTATCTGTTTCCCGTTGATAAATGTAGCCTGGTTTTAGTCTTGAGCGATTCATAACAAAATAACTCCTGCGCCAAAGATGCAGATGTTTATTAACTGTTGATAAAAAAATTGCTGGTATACCTCAGAGCTAATGTTGTGGTGACTCCACTGACTCTGTGTGACTGGCTTTTCTTCAATGCTCTTTACAGGGGATTACAAAGATTCCCCAACACCCACCGAGTGGGTCGGGTCAGGTTTCAACAAAGATTCTCTTTGCGCTGCTCTCTTCCAGAAAATAATGTCCATATAATCCTCTTATACTCATTTCTTTGCTGAACCATATTGTCCATGTGACACTTGAGCAGAGAACTAACATATTTGAGACTCTTAAACAATATTTCTGTTGCTAAAGCTGAATTCCTGGGTTTGAGATGGAAACTATTTTTGCCTAAATAAGTTTAATTGTTGACTAGTGCTGAGATCATAGCAAAGTGTTTCTGGAAGATACCTGAATAGAAATCGTGTGCCAGTGAAGTTTTCTGTTTATTCATCTAGATTGGGTTAAAAGGTTCCTTCATTTTAGAACCTCTATTAGTATCTGAGTTAAATAACCTATGTAGACAAAGCAGCTTTGAGGCTGCTCTTTACCTTGCCTGTCAATGTGAAGAGCTCTTCCATTTTCTGCAGCAGCATTTTTAGAGGCATTCACAGGTTACATTATTTCCAGATTCTTGATCTTATTTCTGAGGTCTGCAATCAAGCCTTAATTCATTTGATAGTACAAAATGGTCTTAAAAAGCTTAAATAAATATAGGTACAAGCTTAGAAAGCACAAACTAAAGCCACAGATAGTACAGCTCCAGTTTGGTCTTAGTTATGTGAACAGGAAATAAGATGTCTAGAAACTGCTCTCAAGAAGAACAATCAGAAATAACAAATGATTCAGGGCTTTCCATAAGCAGATATTTAAAGGCAGCTTCATCCAAAATAGACCAATAGTTTTGGTTTTAAATGTGAAATAATTGAAAATTTGTAATAGATGTATTTATTTGGCTTACCTAGTTGAGAATCATGAAGTAATACTCACTTACCTCATGCAGAGTAAGAAAATAAATCTCTATTAGAGACAGAATTATAAGGAAGTGTTATGATTTAAAATCGTATTTGCCTTGCACTAAACGTACATTTAGGAACAGGCTCCAGTGTCTATTGGTTCAGTCTCCTGGATCTTTGAAACTGTGTCTCTAAACTGAAGTTAGCTGCCTTTCCAGTGAAATGACCATTCATTAGTGATATTCAAGTTAATGTTTTAAGTTTTGAGCACAAACACTTCTCTTTAATTTATCATCCAGACACTGAGATTTTTATACTGCTTATTTATCATCATAGTGTGAGTTTATCACTTTAAGTGAAGTTCTTTGTTAGTCTGAGAGTCAGGTTTCTTGGGCAGCTACCTACATCAGGTATCAACATTTCTGGTTGCAAAAGCCCCTTCTGCAACAGAATTTCCATCTAGTTCATGACTTTACTGATAATCTGTATGACCCCAAAAGCTTTATATCTCTGTTTTAGCAGCTCTTGGTCTAGCACAGAGTTTTAAGAGCTAGTTTTAAAGCTGGTTTTATTCCTTCTATTTATTTTTTTCCATTCTATAATTATGTTTTATTTTATATTCATTTATGTGATTTTATTCACTCCATTTACTCATTTTATTCATTATTTATTTTTTCTCTTATCAAACTCTTGATGTGCAGTACATCTGCTCAAAAAAAAAAAAATCAGAATGAGATTTTTTTTTTAGATAGTGCTCTGAAAAGAAATCTGCTTTATGCTGGTTTCAGAATAATTCTACCTCTACTTTGGAGATAATATTTGAGGAAGGCTATAATTCCTTCACACATCCTTGGAGGAGGGGGGGAAATGCATCCTCATCAAAAACCACTGGAACAGAGCCAGAAAAATCTTCAGTGAGTGCAATACCTATTTTCTAACATTTACATTTCATGACCTCCAAGCAAAATTAAGATGGAAAATACACCCAGTAATTGCAAGTATATTCAGTGCCACTTGATTAGGGTGTCCCTTTCTTGGTTTGCCAGTATGTTGTCTAATCTATACATCCAATCCATACTTTATATGTGAACTCTATGTACTTAAATAACAAATTAAGCACTATGTCAGGAAAGCTACTGTTGGGAAAAAACCTCCTACATAAGCAAAAGCTATATTTAAAAGACTAATTTCTCTTGCACAGAGAGGGAAAGGCATAATAATGACATTTTGGTGTTAGCTAATAAAAAGAGTGATAACTGGAGAAATAATCAGTATCTCCTTCAGAGGAAGCAGTGAATGTCAGTGACCATTTCAAAATGTGGAAAGAAGAGCCTAGATTGTGAACATGGGCAAGAGTTTATGTGAAATAGGGACTGAGCTATTCAGCCTTGTCTGGACTAGCAATGTATGACACACAGGTTTCTGGGACATTTTAAATTTAAAAAGGTAAAATGGAGGAATGTATGGATTTAAGGATTTTTAGTCTTTCTGTTATCTCTCTGGGACATTGACTCATTAGGAAAAGTAACAAAGTATGGCATGTAGTCATGGTAATTTTCAGAATGTATATACACTGACATAGAACTGGTGTAGTTGTACTGTGTGTCACAGCTCACAGCTATATTACTCACAATATCAACTCTAATACAGTCAGTGCAACTAAAGTGCCAATAAAGCTGTAGGTTTCGTCTCATAATCCTGTATATGATGCAGGTACTGAACCACTAGAAGCTGTCCGGATCCCATATATGCAGAAACATAACTGATACAGTCCACTCAGGATAAATTCTGTCATGAAAGGTATGCTTAGGAGATGGAGAGAAATGGATGTAGAAACAAAAAGAAGAACAATGTAAATGTCAAAGTAAATATTATTTTTTCAAGTAGTGATAAAGCTAGCAGTGATTTTGGTCAAGTCCTATCACTGAGTCCTTCTGCAGTATGGATAACAGTACTTTGGATTACTGGAGTCATTAAAGACTGAAATACTCAGTGCCAGAGTGAAGAAATACATGTGAGAAGGAACATGACGTTGATGAGTATATCTCAAGGGTGTCATAACTTCTAGTTATGAAAACAGGCCCTACTTTGTAGACAAATTAAGTATATCTTCTTTCTTTGCCTTTCCCCTTCTATAGGATTATGACAAGATATATGCAGACAGATGAGTAAGCAAAGCAGTGTGAGACATTGTCTCTTTAATGGTGAGTAAATTTCTTCTTTCTGCAGTAGGTTTGGTTAGACAATGAAAGAAGTTACAGCAGCACTCTCTAATCTGTTATGTCAGAAATCACACTGTGTGCTCTCTGAATTTTTTTAGCTGTCTATCAGAAATGGTGAGAAAGTGAATCTCTCAGTGTTTGCTTTGTCAGAAAACAAAGAAGAAAACAAAGCAAACTTGATAGTAAATCATTCTAGCTGGCAATATTCAGCCCTGTGATAAGAGTTGACGGTGTCCTTCATTTGTGCGATTGGATAGAAAATACTGCCTCTAGCTGCGGTGTCATAGGTACATGCTTTAGAGGTTAAAACAATGAATGCCCTGAATTTTCAGGGTGCTACTGCTGGAAATGGACAACAAAGAAGTCTACTTTATGTAAAAGGCTTTGTCTTTTTCTATATTGACACATTGGTTTAGAACAAGATATTTGAATTCTTTTTAATGCACGTAAAATTAAAAATTGCATCCACATACATGTAACTATACCTTAATGGCACTATTGAAAGTAACCTGAGTAAGAGATACAGAAAACAAAGTAAGTTTCAAATCAGCCATAGACAGCAGAAAAATATCTACATTGTACAAAAGGGTCTTATATGCTCTCTAATGCCTGATCTGAAATTTATACATCTTTTTATTATGAAATTAAAAATAAAAACAGGTGCTGTCACCAACTTATTAGCTGCCAGGAGTAAACAGCTACTAGAAACAAACAGAAAAATAAATTTTTTTTTTGACAAGAAAGAAAATTATATGCCATATAGGTCTGTTTTCCTTTAAGCTAAGCTAGTAAAATGTAACAAATCATGTAAATGATGGCATTCAGTTGTAATGGTCAAGCCTAAGGGCTATCTAAATCATCTGAGGTCTTGCCTGTGCACAGAAGTTGTCATATATTAACTGCATTCATAACACTGAAAAACCTCCTTGGGGATATATTTAATCTAATATAATACTGCCTTGAGTTAGTACAGTTTATACATCTTTCCTTATGGAGACTAAAATGTTTAGAATAGTATAATTGCATGTGTTTGGTGCAGTATCAGTAAAAATATATAGTAAAACTTCTCCTTCTAAATGTCCTCATGAAACTGCAGAATAGTTCCAACTAAACTTTCTAGGATTTTCCTATATTAGTAAAGGCTGTCTGTGTTCAAATCACAGCAATTAGATGTTGATAACATTAACAAAAAAAAAGAAAATAAGTTATACTCTCTTAATTATGTTCCTTCTTAATATTGGCCCTGGTGTTCCTTTAGCTTTTAGGTAGAACAGGAAGCCTCAAAAATGTTGAGAAGCATACATTGAGTAGAAAGTAGAGTGGAGGTGAGGTGGGGAAAAGGCAGAGGGGTAATACCAAAGCAACAGAAAGCATGTGGTTGTAGGCCAGAGGTGGAAAATGTGAGCAAAATACTAAAAGAACAACACCCCAAAAGGTGATAATTGGGGCAGGATAAAGATGCGGGTAAGATAAAAACCTGATCGAGCAGAAAGTATGGTCTTCTGGGAACGGTTGAGAAGGAAAAAAAACCAAGGCAGAGGAAAGGAGAAAGAGAAGGAGAAATAATAAAGAGAAAATTAAAACCCAAACCTAAGCAAACCCTCAAACCCCCTAAAATATGTAAAGCAGAAGCTGCTGCAGTATAGAGGGTTTTTTTCCTAGAGATGGACAGATACATATTGTAAAGAGGAAAATGAAAAACTAAAAGGGAGTGCGAATATTGGAACTGAAGAGGGAAGATGAGCAAGTCAGAAAATATAGATCCTCTATCTGGGTGCGGCTTTAAAAAAAATTAGTATGCTTGGATGTTCATCTTCAGAGTGATTTTATTCTGCTACATGAGGCATGCAACCAGCCACATGCAAATCATCTGTGCAGTACATGGGACAAACACTTAATTTTCAAATGTGAATTTCCTTCATTTCTTTGCCATGCCTTTCCTTCCAAATGCTATTGGTTTTTTGCTACTCGACAGTCTTAGGGTACTAGGAGCTGAATGGCTCTTCAGCTCCAGTACTGGACATCAGTGTTTGTATTAGAGGAATCTGATTCCTGTCACTAATGTTATCTGTGCTTGATGGCTTGGGATCTTCAAGCTTTCATTGTAGTACATGAAAAGTAAAAGCCAGGAAGAGACCTGCTGTTTACTGAAATCAGAAACTGTGCTGGTATATTCTATTACATCCATCTCCTTTGTGTGAAACTTTAGGAGTTTTAGAGAAGTGGTGGTGCCACGGATTCTCAAATTCACTCTGTCAATTTTAAAAGGTCACTTTCTATGACTGAGTACAGAACATTCCATACAATTTACATTGTCTCTTTAGAATTTCAGTTGTCACTTTACATGGAAGTATTTAAAATCTAAATGACCTTCTATAGCTGTTTAAACCTGCATGCTGCAGGATTGTACTTGGACCATATTCTTATTCTTTTCTCAAAGACTCCCAGACCTGTTTAAAACAACTTATTCAAATGCTAGGCTGAGTTTATTTACAGCTTTATAATTGCCATATTAGTCTATATGAATTTGTTGTAGTGCTATGCAATTATGTGAATGGACTGGGTTTGATTTGGAGTAGAGACCTGTGGTCTGCAAATTGCTTTCCTGAAATCTCTGGAGCTGTCAGGATTTGTGGCCCCTTTGGGATGTGTCCATACTACTAAGAAAAGAAGGTCCAAGAATTGACCATTAGTCCTCAGTATAAATGTCAATGACAGGCTCATGTCTGAATTTCTCAGGACTTGTCCTCTCTATAGAAGAGCTGTCTTGGAAAGACCTAGTTGAAATGAACCAGAGCAAAGTTAATGCTGGCTAAGAGTGATATGGTGTGGATGGTTTGGGAACCACTCCCTCTTCCATTTGTGTACTTTTTTAATGTTGCTTGCTCAACTTTCTAATGAAATCCAAATTGTTCTTATATATAATTTATTACTGAGTTTTTACTATTACCTCTATTACAAATAGAACAAAAATATTGTCAAATCAAAGCTGTAATTAAGGTTCACTTACCAGATCAATGGTTCCCATTAGTCACATCAGTAAATGGATTTAGTCGATAACCAATTTTGTTTTGATTATGTGGTTGGAGCTGAAAGATACTCCATCATTTTACTTCCCTCTATGAAATTTAAGGAAGGAGTCCCAGATACAGTGTTTTAAATCATGAGGGTGCTGACCTCGTGGAAGTATCTGTTGATAATAAACTTCCACGAGATTATATTATATTTTTAGAACTTGAACAAAGGGAAGTTCAAGGGAAGTTTTGGATGCCCCCCTCCCTGGACATGTTCAATGCCAGGTTGGATTTGAGCAATCTGATGTAGTGGAAGGTGTCCCTTCCCTTGGAGAGGGGTTGGAACTAGGTGATATTTGTGATCCCTTCCAATTCAAACCATTCTATGATTTTATGATTCTATGATTAAAGCTTGCTGAATCCTCCAGAATAGAAAGGTTGTAAAGGAACTGTGGATCCTTCTACGTGTCTCAAAGAAATTGGCTTGTAGACTGCTTCTAATCGCCAGCTCTAATGTGTTCTGAAGGCAATATGGTAAGATTGTGTCTTGTCTTCATCTCTGAGAACACTTGTTAAAAGGTGTAAGAGACTGAATATCTGTCTCCTTAGAAGACTAACCACTGGGGAGATGGGTACTTCTGAAGGACAGAATGTGGTGATTTAAGGAGACAAAGCTGGTGAAGGAAAATGGGAACCACTAAAATTGAAGATTTGAGGAACTGGGAACCGTTAAAAAAGTTTGCCTTAGGTGAATTTATGATAATGCACCTACTCTGTAGAGATAGACAGCTATGCAAATGGAATAATTTCAGTCATGTTACGGGTTTTCCTGTATTTCTGGTAAGAGTCCAGTAGTTTCAGGAGATCTGTCTGTAGCAAAGATGCATTATTTTATCCATGGATTTTCTGAACTCCATATCAAACATTTCTGCTCCCAGAACATGAGTTGAGAAAGCAAGCTACGGAACTTGCGCAGGTGTCTCTTAAATTTTTGGAGGCTGGCATTTAGCATCCATGTTGATGGTGCACAAAGAATCTATATTCATCCATTGCATAGCTTCATTGTGTTTTGCTGAAAACAGGATCCCATCATAACTGAAAGGTCACAGATTGGGAGTGAAAGGAAAGTAGAGTGAGAGAATGTAGAGTAGTTATCATTCATGACAAGTGGTAAGAAGCCAATGAGATAAAATAACCAACTCTTTCCTTTCTTCAATAAACTCATACATATTTATGAAAAAAATAGAATCTCTTGGCTATTTCCAATTTCGTATACTGTTTTGATTATTGTCACTCATAATCCTTACAGTTTTATGAAGGTATCTCATGCTGTGTCCCTTATCCTTAAATCATCAATGCCATGATTGCTATGAGTAAAGTAAGATTAAGATTACATTATCCAGTGGGTATCACATGCTAATTCTTTTGCTTTGTAATTTCATTTAATACATTTTCATTTGGGGCAGATCTTTAGAAAGAACTGGACTGATAAGTTTTCTCTTGTTATAGGAAGTGTGGATATGCTATTAGTTGATTTGAGCTTTTATAAATGTTGATGGATACAGTGAATATTAGGAAAGAACAGCAGCACTAACTGGAGCAGTCTGAGTATAAAAAATTGCAAGAAGGTCAAGTAATTATACAAATTGCTTTGGTCGGCTAAAAGTAGTAAAATGGAAACTTGTTTACAAATATTAGCAGTTTAGGAAGGAAAGCAAGGGAGCATATCCAATCCAGTTTAAGGATAACAACAGGCACGAGGCACGTGGAATACAGTAACCTGTCCAGAATTGGGCTAGGATACCAGTGATAAAATAAGGAAGAAAAATCACATGGTAACTTCAGTGACTGCTAATTATCAGCAGCTCAGTTTTATTTCTAAAGGTGCAATGGTGGAATGTGGTTCTGACACATGGGATGCACTTGTTTCAGCCTGACCTGCATTTTGTGGTAAGTGCTCATGAATCTGTTATAATATATTCCACAGAAGGTTTGTGACAAATTCTGGATGGCTTGTGACTAGGAAAGCATGATACAGCAGTGAAGGACCATCGTCTTTGACTGCTTCAGAGTTGCTGGTCCAGCTCCTTGTAACAGTGGATTGTCTCCTCAGCAACACCTTGAGCTGCTGTAAAAATTCCAGTTCTCTGCATGGCAGAAAGAAAGGGCTGCTTTACTCAACAGAGGAACAGATTATTATTACTTTGATGAAAAGCATGCAGATATAAGTGTGGGCTCACAGTGTCTAGGGATTGATTACAGGACCTAAAACAAGTGCACTGCAGAGTTTTGTGAGCTGAACAAGGATCCCAGTCCACATTCAGAGTGTGAGACCATGCCTTTGGCCAGTCAGTTGGGGAATGATGACAGAACTGTGCATATCCTCAATTGATTGGAAAGCACTTGGTACTCTGTGTAGGCTTTTCTGTGCCTGCTTTTATAAAGATCAGGGATGAGTCATGACATCAAACACAGAATGTATTGGGGGTTTTTGTTTGCTTTTTTGGTTTTGTTTTGTTTTTGTGTTGTTTTTTTTTCCTGTTAAAGGAAATCTTTGTGTTTAATAACATCAAATATACAGAACTGTCTGATGTTGAGTCAGAAGTTTATTTTCAGTTCACACCTGTTCAACTGAGTTGTACAGGGATGCGGAGCATTGTTTGGATCTGAAAAGAAGTGAGAAAGTTAGCAATGTCGAGGAACTCACCCATCTTAATTTTACAAACAGAAACAAAGGTGAAATCCTCTCATATCGGGATGGGAACTTTTTATAAGTTATACCCCTTGCTTCACTGTAAAGTGTAGTTGCAGTTGGTGCTCCACTCTCAAAGGATTTTTTACTCTGTTAAACGGATGTAACAGAAGTTCCCAGGCACAGGCATATGTTTTATTCTGTGGGCCTTGGTGCATTAATGCATTTGATTCAAACACAGTAGGAAAAAGTTCCCGTTCAGAGATGAAAAGGATTTACCTAAACTCATTTAGCTTTTTAGAGACATGAATGTGCTGTCTTGGCACAAAACAATGGCCATGTGCATCCTGAGCATAATGCCATCAATTTACAGTAGGATTGCACCATGCCTTTCATTTGGCCTACTGCTTTTTTCTGTATTTTATTTATTTGTAGTAGAATTGCAAAAACACAGTAACATTTTACAGAAAACATTTTAAGAAAGAAAATATTACGTGGCTAACTGTTTTGCTAACAACTTTTAAACATGGTACTGTAGAATTTATTTCCCCCAAATTAATGTGGACTTGAAGAACAAAAAAAACAAAACAAAAAACCAATACTAAACCCCTGATCATTCTAACAGTAATTGCTCCAAGGGTGTGTGTGTCCTTTCTAAAGGTTCAAATATTAAACACGTAGGTGATTTTCAGCATAATCTTTAGAATTATGCTAAAAGTAGCTTAGTGTTCCAGAAATTCCTCTCTGCAGAACTTGGGCAACCTGCTCATCATAACCCACTTCTTTGAGTTGTGATCACCAGTAATGAGCACCACCATCCACTTGGGAAGTATAAAGGCCGTTGCACTGTCTCTGCCCTGTGCATGCTAAACCTCCATATCACTAAAATGGTTTTGAGGACCAGGGAACTGTGTTCAGGTTTCCTGGAGCCACTGCTTAATTTTATAGGTTGTGATACTGGGATTTTTGGCACCAAACTTCCTAAGTAGTGATGTATTTGTTTGTTAGTATATGTGACAACAGTAGTGCTGCTTGTAAATGTAAAGAAATGCATCTTAGCTGTCCCTAAATAATTGAAAGATCAAGGTCTAGTGGACAACTGATAATTTGATTTGTTAATGCAGAGAATTTTTGCAAGAACTTAGGATTTGCTGCTTCAAAGAAATTATAGACCAGTCAAAAAAGGATTCCCATTCTTGCTGTATAGAACTTTATGTCTGAGTCAAGGAAGCTAAAAGTTCATTACTCAGTATAAATTTTCTAAACATATTTTTGATACAAAGTTGTTTAAAATGTGGGATTTCTGGATTCTCTAGCAGAATCTGTAGTATTCTTTCAAAAGCCTTCATACTAGATTAGAATGTGCCCTCAAATGTATTTGTCTTCCTTCTGAAAAACAGATTCCCTAAAGGAAAACATCTGAATTATCTCCCATATGCTCCAAATTATGAAGCTAGAGAATAATTAGTAATTTTCATTATTAAATGAGTTTATCTGTTTTCCCTGTAAGTATAGTACTTTATGTAGATACATAGAGAGCTTATAAAACATACTGTAATGTAGCAATATTGCATACAAGAGTTGTTTAGTATTGAAAATATTGTTTATTCTTATTTCACTAGGCTGATAAATATTAATGGCAATATACTCAGATCGAACCAAAGTACACAGCTCATTACCAATACTTGCAATGAGAGTAATAATAATTTAAAAAACTAGTGAATATGTCAAAGGGAAAAGAACAAAAGAAATATTTTCAAACTTAGTTAATAGTCCTCTATTACCTCATTTGATCTTTGTTCTGTTATGGATGTTTGTTTTACTCTGTGTATTTCAGACAACTCTCAGGTAGTCAATCTGCAGAAGATAACTTTTCCCATTTCTAATCGAGTGACTGCATCTATCACTTGTGCTGTAGCTTTATATATTATTCTGTCCATTCTAATACTTGCTTTGTATGTTATGTAAAGAAGAAAAAGTTATCACAGTTGCATATTATCAAAAATTTTCAATCATTATGTAACGGTTTGTTTTATTTGGTCAGTCTGTAACTCATGGACATTGGAAATGTAATAGTTTCCTCAGCAAGAAACCTGAAGTATGACCTAGTACTCAAGCCTGTATCCCTTTCATCCTTCTTGAGGCTGATGTAGTATTTTACTTTTCATGTCAAATGATGGCTGTTTGCCCCCTGGTATCTCTGCCTAGGAGAAAAGCAGTCACATAATTTCACTTGGTACATATTTATTTTTTTTAATAAAATTTTTCCAGACTCCTACTGGGATAGAAGAGGTTGGTTAGACTATAAGAAAAAACATTCTATTTGTTTCCTAGATAGCTGTATTGATTCTTGTGTGCTGTAACACTGTCAAGATAAACATACAGCTATTATCTCATGCAGTTGTTATAATCATGACCACTTACTCATATTTCAGCATTGGGCTAGTAAGACAATTATCAACACTGAAAACTACACACAAAATGTTTCTCTTAATCAGAAAATGCATGCATTTCATTAGAATAGTTAAACTATACTTTATTCCTCCAGTTGTACTCACCAGAGATGCTAGACTGAATAGGTGGATATGAGTGAGGGGCCTGTTTCTTGATCTTTATTTTGGAGAAAACAAATGGGAAAATATATCCTTGTATCAAGGTATGAATGTCCTGCTGTAACTATCATTACGTTAGCAAGACCTGCAGAATCTGATGCTACCTCCTGCTATTTGGTACATGTAAGTTTTTAATCTTGCTATCTCAGTTAATGCTGTTTAAAAGGCTGATGCCAAAACCAGAAGAATTTTCTGAGGGTTGTATTTGGCAAGAGTCCAGTAGCAAGACTCTAGAAAAATTGTGTAAGACTGGGAACTGTCAGGTGATAAAGCTGAAGCTAAAGGTCATTTCTCTATTTCCCCTCTTAAGGGAATGCATCGCAGAGGGATGCTGTTACAACTCTATCTTTTATTGAAATTTGGTTGTGTTAAATTTTGCATGGAGCTTATCCAGTCAGTTGATAGTTTAATAGAAGTAATTAATAGCTATTCCATTTGGTAGGAAGAGAAAATCTGAGCATGCTGAAAACACCCACATTTATTTAAAAAAAATACTCAATTTTCAGTGAAGAAGTAATTCAGCTATCTATTGTAAGTTATTGCTTATCAGTGAAGTTGCTGGTAAGTGCTATACCTCTAGGTGGGAAGTAGTAGTTTCTTCTTGAAAAATAAATCCTGGGAACCTTCATACAAGGTTTAGCAAATGCACAGCAGATCAGTCTTCAAAAGCTGAATTTTCATACTGTTTTGAGGTTATTGCACTACCTTTTGATTTTAGTTTTAGTGATGTGTGAACAATTAAATGATTATCATCTTATTATGATAATTCCTGTCTTCTCTAATTTGTTTCTATCATCGCATCTCAAAGGAATTTGCAGTGGAGGTTAGTGGTATTACTGCTTCACAGGAAAAGCAGAAGTGAAATGACTTGTCCATCAGACACAGAGGCTGAATCGGGAAGGGACATGTAAGTGCATGAAATAAAATTAGGTGCTGCTGTCTAGTGGGACATACTGTCTTCCATGCTTAATAGAGCCCAGGGGAAAAAAATTCCATTTGTTTCATCTTATTTATGTCATTGTGTAGGTGCTTGCTTAAAAAGAATCCATATTCTGGTTCAACAGCACATACTGTATGTAAAGTGAGTACAAGTTTGGCATGATTAAGCACTTACTTAGACTTATGGTGTTTTTTTATATGAATGCTGTACGTCTGACATCATCTGCCAGTATTTCAACCTGTATATTTTAAGAAAGAAACAAAATCCCAATCAAATTTCTTTAGATCATGTTCTGATTGGACACTTAAGCTTTAGTTAAAAAATCAGCCCAAATAGTTATGAAGTTTGTCTTTAATATAGCAGATTTGAGCAAATGTGGCCCTCTTTTGAAAATGTACTTTTCTGAGTTAAGTGAAAGCATATTCTTCCTCTCTTTTGCTCATCGTTGATTTTCCTCTTGGTAAAAAATTCAACATCTCTCTACTACAGCCACTCAAAGAACATTGTGCCCCTTTGGCACAGACTAGTAAACAAGTCCCACAGAGCTTGGAAGATTATCAGCTGCTGAGGAAGCAGACGTTTGACTGTGAGCCTCTAGACATACACAGCAGGATGCATAAAATAAGGTAAAAATAATTGTGCCAATGTGTCTGGTTGAGAAATTCAGAATTCCTGCAAGTGAGAAAATAAGATGGAAAATTGTAGTAACATCAGAGTGAGGTGGCTTGTGGATGAGCTGCTTGAGAGCACAGTTTTGCTCTTTGTGTTTTGCAGAGAAGAGCAAAAGAATTCTGTTGAGGATGTATGACAGAAAAAGAGGAAGAAGGATGGGAAGGCAAAGGTGTAACTGAAATAATAATAATAATTGTAGATGAGGAGAGAAAGCAGACTTGAGACAATGATCGTTAACAGGGAATCAACACAAAAATCTGATTTGTACCGTTTGTACTAATTCTTGTAGCTATTCTTTCTGAAGTCTAGCCCCAGAGAGAAAATAATGACATTAAATGTATCATAAATTGTGAGAGAAAAAGAAATCTGTGAATTAAAAACAGTAAAGAAGTCACTTCAGGTTTTTGCTTTTTGTGTGTCAGGTAAGAAGATGTGCTCCTTAGCTTTTGCCTCATATACTGCAAAAGGTGGAAGATTTTCTGTGGCAGTGCTTTTGAGCCTCTAAAGTTTGTGTTAGAGCAAAAGGAGTGGTATTGAGAAGAGGTTGTGGCTGAGATCTCAGCTGTTTTGTTGTATACTTTTTCACAGAGGTGTGCAGTCAGAAGAGACTTTGAGACCTTTAGACTATATAACTACTACTCAGAGAAACATGGTCTCAGGAATGGCAGGGCTCATGGAGCCCATTCCAATGAATGGTGGCCTAAGGACATCAGTGTTATAATGGAGTATGAAGGCCAAAATAAGTCAGAGGTACGCTGAACACAGTGATCCAGAATATAGCTTTTAGGCACATCTGGGATTTTGCTGAAAAAAGAAAACAAGTGGATCTGGGCTTGCAGGCATCTTAGGTGCCTGTATCAGCAGAAGAGTATCCAATGCAGTCACAGAAGAGAGAGCACATACAGGTAGACCTGATGTGTATGCCTGGTCATTTCAATTGTGGAATAAGCTCAGAGCAGAACAATGCGAAAATAAGTGTTATATAAGGAAACCTTAAAATGACTAGTTGGGTAAGGTTTGGATAACTTTCTAGATTATTTTTCATTGTGCATACTCCAGAATAATCATTCGGCAAACTTTGATGAACATTTCCACAGATTGTTGTTGCTGAAAATTGCTTCCTTGATTTCCCCTTTTTCACAAGGATGCCTTGGACTTAGCTTTTTGTTAGCTGTCAGCTGCTGCTCCTGTAGCACTGCCTTGCTGCTTTCTTGTATATCAGGGTGGCTGTACATCTGTAGGAAACAAACCAGACACAAGCTGTGTGATTTACTTGATTTTCTTCACTGATTTGTCCCTCTGCTTTTGGTGTCTACTAAGTCTTTCATTGATCTGGCAGAGAATCAAATACAAATATTAAAAAAAAATTAACTTGGGCCACATGCAAAATCCTCTTGTAGATTTCTAATTTGAAATAGATTTTTGTGGATTTTGTTTGTTTTGTTTGGTTTGTTTGTTTTGTGGTTTTTGTTTGTTTTGGGTTTTTTTGTTGTTTTGTTTTGTTTTTCCTACGACATTCTAAAAAGCAATGCACAAACTTACCTGAGCTTGTTTGGACTTACTGCGATCACCATTACATAGTGATATGGATTTAATAAAGTGAGTCCAGGAAAGAGCCACAAAGATAAGGGGATTGTAGCATCTTTTGTAAGAAGAGGGGCTGAGAGAGCTGTGATTGTTCAACCTGGAGAAGGATCGGGGAATCTTATCAGTGATTATAAGATGGGAGGGAATGAAGAAAAGGGAGACAGACATTTCTCAGTAGTGCCCAGACAGGACAAGAAGCAATGGGCACAAATGAAGAAATATGAAATTCCATCATAACACAAGAAAGCACTTTTTTACTCTGAGGGTGACTGAGCACTGGCACAGGTTGTCCAGAGAGCAACTGGACATAATTCTTGGCAACTGGTTCTAGGTGACTCTGCTTGGGTAGGGGAGTTGCACTTGAATGATCTCAATAAGTCAGTTCCAACCTCAACTATTCCATGAATCTATGATTTTGTGCAGTTCCCTGTGTTTTGTAATTAATACTTGCCTGAAAGACTAAGATTACATCATTATTCTGTAATTGTTAATAAGCAGTCTTTTAACCTAGTAGTCCTGAAATGTTCTAAGTCTTTTTTTTCCCCTCTCCATTGCATCATATTTACAGTTTCATGATAATCTTTTTTTCAGAATAATTGCAAATAGTCTTTGTAAATTTGTCTTTTATTCAGGGAACTGATGTTAATAACACTTAAAATACTCTAAAAGTCACAAAGTCAAATTCCTGATTAATTTCTACTCAGCAAAGCATTTAAGTCCTATGTTAAGGTGGCTATTCTAGTCCTTTCTGAAATAAACAATTGTGAGTAGTTGTTTTTCATTTCCATATTAGGATGATCAAACAGTTTAATGTGTGTGTGGTCCTTTCCTCTCTCAATTCTTGGTCTAGTGCCACAGTCTTCTCTCTGTAAACTCTGTCCTTCCTCTTCAGGATCAGTGCTGTATTGACTGGGAATTTTCCCACTGTGTTTCAATCCATCTGTTTTACTCAAGGGAGTTTGTATATATTACTGTAATAATAATAATAATTTACATGGGCATCTTTTGAGAACTAGATGTATCAAACAGAAGTAGAGTTATACATAGGACAGCGGTTGTGTATAACTCTACACAGAGTTATAACTTAACAGATTACAAATTTTCAGGAACAATCAAGCATATGCTGGAAGAAAAAGGAAATACTTATACCATGTGTTCTGTGTTGTTTCTAATACTAAATTAGAAGTTAATGAGATGGAGTAGCTGAATATTTGAAGTGAAACTGAAGTTCTTGAAAATGTTCAGTCTTTGGGAAACATTAATATCTGCAGTTTCATCTTGTCAGTCCAAAGTAGAACAGCTTTGACGTCTGTAGTTGTGCTTCTTCATCTCCAAGGCCTATTTGCATAGGGGCTTTGAAGGATATTTAAGGTGATTCCAGTTATCCCATGACTGAAATGTGAGACATAGCAGGAAGTATCCTAGCCCACCTACATATGTGATTACACAAACCCAAATATATTTCCATGTTTTACATGATTTTATCTTTGGCGTAGTGATAGTTCACAGTAAAAAACACATAAAATAACTTTTCATGTCAAGTAAAACTCCAATGATTGAAGAACTGTTTTTATCAGCTTTAAAAACTGTGAACTGTAAGGCTGTAAGACGTGTTTGTATGTACCATAGAAACTTGGGCTAAATCTTGTCAGTGATTTTTCCCTTATCAACAAAAGGGAAAAAAATTAATCTGATATATAAGTTGATTACATATATTCAAATCCTTCACTCATGTAGTTGTTATCATGACATGTAAACAAGATTCATAGTATGGGTCACTATCCAGAATAAAAAAGCGTGAAGGAATTCGTTCCTTCATATGATTATAGAAGTACCAAGTTGGGGCAAGCTAAGCAGGGCATCACCAGACTGGATGGCAGCGATAACCAATGATGGGGATAAGGAGAGGATAAGAAGTTTAAATAATATATTTAAAAAAAAAAAAAAGCAACATATGGCTTTGGAAAGAGTGAGCAAGACGATGAGTTGTAGCTTAATTTGGAAAACAGCTTAAAGGTTTTGGAGTTTTTGTGTCTGTTGATTTATCTGAAACAGGTTTCTGACTAACTTTGAACCATTTAGAAGAAGTCAGGTTTTCACAGTTGCATTGATGTGCAATGTGGTGCAGCAGAAAAGATGCTCTATTTCAGTGTCCTAAGGCTCAGCATATGGGACTCATGACTTACTGAATTAAGATAACCAATCATTAGTTTATGGAATGTTTTACGTGGCTTTCTGGTGTGATCTGGGAAGTTGTGTTCTAACTGAGGCACAGATCTACATTTATGCTTGGGTGCCTAGATCTAAATAAAAGTAGATGTAATCCCAATAAAAGTATCTTGTATTTCAGAAACATCTAAAGGATCTATACTTGGAAAAGGAGACTTTTTTTAACATTACTGTCAGTGGTCAGTCAGCAAACATAAACTACAGATTCATGATACAGTTCCATACTAGGTTCAGTTATAAAGGACTTGATGTCAAGACACTGCTGTATGACTTTTATCTGATCACTGAATCATGTACAGAAGTTACCAGTGAGGTTGTTCTCCTGTCCTTCACAATAACTCTCTGCTAATGTTCATTCTTTTCTTGCTGTTGTTCCGGACTTCCCTTTGATTGCTGTCCAGAATGCTAGTGCCATGAGAGTGGAGTGCCTGAAACTTTGATTACTTAACAGGTTTTGTCAGAATTGAGCAGCGCTACAGTATGTGCTCCTAGAAGTCTACAGCATTTGTTATTGCCAATGACTGCTCAGTTATAATTTACTGAAGAAGAGAGTAAACATTGACATTGTGCTTTCAGACAGTGTTCTCACAATTTTTTTTAATCTGTCTGCACGTCTTTATTTTTCAGTTCTGTTTTCCTACCACAATGAAAGAGAGATTAAATCTTAATCACGCTTAAAAAAAAAAAAAAAAGAAATTGATTTAGCAGCAGTCTAGGTGTGTGGGGTTTTTTAATCACACTGTTTATTTTGGACTCTTCATTTGACACTGAATCTGTATATCTATTGAACTCTGAGCTTTTGGATTCCTATAAATGTGTTCCTCCAAATGTGTAATTTCTGTTTGTAAATACTTTTCTGGCTTGCACTGTTCTGCTTTTTATTTTTATTATTAAAGGAAGCCAGGGAAAGTAACAGTGGAAATAGAGTACTGTGTTTTGCAGATGAGCACCGTGTCAGGACATGACATCAGCTACAGGGCCCTGGGCTGCTTTTTCTTTTGCTTTACTTCATACCACTCATGGAGCTGTGAGAGAAGTGAATGGAAAGATGATGTTGGTGGTTCTTTAAAGTCTTTCTGCCTATCGAAGACATTGTGAAGGTACAGCATTGCAAAATCTCTGTTTACTGATGGTACTTCTTCAGTATTACTTTGTCTTTCTTAATGATGTTTTAGGAGAAATTGTCTTTTTTAAATTGTATTTATCTGAAAAAAAAAAAAAAAATGTTTATAGAGTCAGGCATTATCACTGAAGCATCCTCTCTCCCTGCTATTTTGTCAGTCTCTGTAATAACCAAAGCAGATTAAAAACAAAATCAGAGAAAAAATGTTGAAACATTTGGCTGTTGAAACCAAAATGGTCTGTAGAAAAATGATAGTACTGATTACCAAATTTGGAAAGATTTTCTAGATTCAGAATATGAAGATAAGGCCCCTTCACATTCTCTCTTGGAATGCATGTAACAAGGCTGTAGCTTCTGTTCTGCTTGGGGGAATGAGGTATTTGAAACTGAATCTGCCATTTCCCTTTGCGAGAAATGAAAATATGTCTCAGTTTTATACTGATGAAAATTTGAGGACAACTGTCAAAACCTTGCAGGTTTTCATGAAACAAAATATTTTTTTTTTTTCCTGAAGCCCTACAGATAACACAGGAGTGATTTTGAAAACAAGAATCACCTTCAGTGGTACAATCTCCCAGTTGCTCTCCTGTCCTCCATTTTATGCTTGTCTTCTTGGAAATATGACAAAGTGGCTTTGGGGATGCCGTGTGGGGACCATCAGCAGTTCTGCATTGGCACCACAGCTTCTAAAAGATAATGGTATAATAAGAGATTTTCTGGGGTTTGGAAGAATTTTTGTAGGGGGAGGAATTCTCTCTTGCAGCTGGCAGGGGGACACAGAAGGATGTTTGATGAAGGAGATACAGTCCTTACATTTCTTTAGATTTATCTGCAGGTCAGGATGGCTTACATGAGACTTCCCTGTCTCTTTACTGAGCCTGTTCTGTGAGGAGATAAAGGTTAGAGCCAAAGTTCCCAAGACTCAGATTCTGGATCTGGATATATTTATTAGTTTCAGTAATATTTGTTTTATTTGAATTACATGGCAGTTTGAAAAGAAACTTTTCCAATTTAGGTGTGTCTGTTTGCAGTTTGTTTGCCATTGGACATATTGGTGTAAAACACTGCCTGCAGTTTCCTTTTAAGCTTAACATGAACAAAACCAACAATCTAGAATAAACAACAAACCTGTTAGTGTAAGAAGTTGCACTGACTTGTATTATTATTACTGAGTGCTTGACTTATTTGTTGTTATCCATAGCAGTAGCTCAAAGCAGTTGGGTCAATACTGTCTGTATAGCTGTTGCCTCTTAAACTATCTGTGAGAGAATCTACATCAATTGTTTGTGGGTGTGCAGTAGTAACTTGTATCTTACCTCCCAATTTAAACAGTAAGCTCTTTTGATCAGAGAGCTGGTTTCACCCTAGTGTCTTCACCAGGAGTTAATTGTCTTAGCCACTCTTTATAGTCAATATAATCAATATAGTTAGTTTTCAGATGAAAATACATCTAAATAAAGTAACATGAGCTGTGTATCCTGCAATGCCTCTTTCTTCCTATTAAGGTAAAGCAAGGCTAGCAAGCTAGTTCAGATGGAGGATGTTAAGGTGAGGTGAATCCTACGAGATCTGTTAGCTGGTTTTGTTGTGTGGTATTGTACATATTTTTCCTGCACGTTGAACCACTGGTTCTGACACGGGCTCCTACAAGTGACTGAAACGAGAGTGCTTGTCCTTTTGTGCAAGGAAAATCAAATGAAGGGGGCAGAATACATGGAAATGACTGTGACTTGTGTCCTGAGACAAAGTCAGCGAATCCTATTCAGATTCCTTTTAGGGAATTAAATTATTTCATGTCCATAGAAATAACTCATTAATTAGATTTTCTATGTCTAATTTAATCCAAGATTTGTAGAAAACTCTCTACTCTGCCCTAGTGAGGCCACATCTGGAGTGCTGTATCAACTTCTGGGATCCTCTGTTGAAGAGATACAGGGAACTAATGGAGAGAGTACAGAAGAGGGCCATAAGGTGACAGAACACTGAAACAGTCTGCCCGAAGAGGTGGGGGAGTCTCCTTTTCTGGAGACTTCCAGAACCCACCTGGATGCATTCCTGTGCAGCCTGCCCTAGGCGAAGCTGCTATGGCAGGGGCTTGGACTTCCAACCCCTACCACGCTGTGATTCTGTGAAACACAAATCTAAGATTTAAACACATAGAATTTGCAGGATGTTGACAAAACTGGTTTTGTTCTCAGTGGATTTCCACTGTTGCCCTTTCATGAGTGCTAAAAGACATCCTGAGGTGTCAAAGACCTTCTGCTTCAGGCACAGAGTTCTGCACTGCTTTCTGATCCTCATAATGGTCATTGCAGCTCTTGCATGCAGTGCAGTTAGTGTAGGCTCACTTGGCTGTGTTTCACATTTGAGTTAGGTACAGATGCTTGTGCATAGTTGGAGATCCAGACACTGCCTTGTTACCAAGGAGGAAGTATATTAATCTGTGCTTTCTTACATCCATGAGGCACATTTCTTCTAACCAAACAGGGGTTTAAGTAACAAAAGCTAAGATGCCCTCAGTAAGTTTGCTGATGATACAAAACTGGGAGGAGCGGCCGATAAACCAGAAAGCTGTGCTGCCATCCAGAGAGATCTGGACAGGTGGAGAGTTTGGCAAAGGCAAACCTAATGAAGTTCAACAAGGATAAGTGTAGGGTTCTGCACCTGGGGAGGAATAACACCATGTACCAGTACAGGTTAGGGGTAGACCCGCTGAAAAGCAGCTCCATGGAGAGAGACCTTGGTCCTGGTGGACAGTAAGTTATCCATGGAACAGCAATGTGCCCTTGTGGCCAGGAAGGCCAATGGTATCCTGGGGTGCATAAAGAAAATTATGTCCAGCAGGTTGAGGGAGGTTCTCCTCCCCCTCTACTCTGCACTAGTGAGACCACAGTATTGTGTTCAGTTCTGGTCTCCCTAGTTCAAGAGGTACAGGGAAATAGTAGAGAGAGTCCACGGAGAGCTCCAAAGATGGTGAAGGGACTGGAACATCTCTCTTAGGAGGCAAAGTTGAGACCTGGGGCTCTTTAGCCTGAAAAGAAGACTGAGAGAGGATCTTATGAATGTTTACAAATATCTGAAAGGTGACTGTCAAGTAGAAGGTAAAAGTGTGGGTGTCAAGTAGAAGTATCTCTTCAGCAGTGCCCTGTGATAGGACAAAAGGTAATGGTAGCGACGTGAAATACAGAAAGTTCCACCTCAACATGAGGAAAAACTTCTTTACTGTGAGAGTGACAGAGCACTGGAACAGACTGCCCAGAGAGGTTGTGAAGCCTCCTTCTCTGGAGACTTTCAAGACCCACCGGGATGTGTTCCTATGTGGCATGCCCCAGGTGTTCCTGCACTGGCAGGGGGGTTGGACTCAAATGATCTCCAGAGGTCCCTTCCAACCCCAACCATTCTATGATAATATATCTGTCCAGCATGCATGATAAAACTGGATCCTAATCCTACAAATACTTAGGTGCATGCTGCCCTCTTAAGCACCTGAGCCGTACCAGAGATGAAAGTATTGCCTACTATCTGCTTGGAAGATCTAAGCTGCAGTGGCAGACTTTTGAAATACAGAGAAAGCTTCTGTTAAAATAAAAAGCTTTTAAGGAGAGGTAGTCTTCTTTCCAGTTACGTCAAAAGCAAAAGTGCCTTGTAATCTAACAACTGCCCAATTACAATCAAGCCTCATACGTGAGATGATGTATGTCTCAAGGCATATGGATATGGAACGAGAAACAAAAATGCATCAATACCTTGAATTAGAACTGAAGAGAGGTGCTAAATGTGTTTGTATTCGACACCCTTGACTCTCCTGAAGCAATATTTTTAAAAGCTTTTAAGAAGTGTTTGCATCAGGTGGAAAAATGTGATGCCATCTGTTTACCTCATACAAGCACATGTTGGTTTGTGCAAACTAGTTATTATGGATATTATAAATGACTTGACAAGCAAACACCTGTTTCTGCAAATACCAGTAGTGAAGTTTGCACACACTCCCACAGATACAGAGGGGCCATCTGAAAAGTGAATTCATGCTGAACAAGAGGAAATAAAGACAGCATTAAGGACTGTCACAGGTGATGTTCTCCAGGGATCAGTATTGGGGCCAGTTCTGTTTGATATCTTTATCTGTTATCCATGATCTGGGCAAGGGGATCCAGTGCACCCTCACTAAGTTTGCAGATGACACTAAGTTGGGTGAGAGTATTAGAATCATAGAATCGTTTTGGTTGGAGGAGACCTTTCGGATCATCAAGTCCAACTGTTAGCCCAGCAGTACCAAGGCACCACTAACAATGTCCCTCAGCACTACAGCTATGTGTATTTTAAATACTTCCAGGGATGGTGACTCCACCACTTCCCTGGACAACCTGTTCCGGGGCTTCACAACCCTTTCTGTGAAGAATTTTTTCCTAATATCCAACCTGAACCCCACCTTGCACAACTTGAGGCCATTTCCTCTTGTCTTATCACTTGTTACTTGGTTGAACAGACCGATCCTGACCTTGCCACAACAAGAGTCTCTTTAAAGTCCCTTCCAACCCAAACCTTTCTATGAATGTCTGCTTTCTGTAATCTTTGCAGATTTTTTTTAACAGAAATTATTAGTTGTGTGTTATATAATAAATGCTTCTTGTGTAGGCTTTGCTGTCTATCTGCAAATCTCATTTTCTAAAGGACAGTACGAAGCAGATACATCCTTTTGTCTTCATCCACAGAGATACCATTGAGGGGAAATATTTCTAAATCAATGCTGTTATTAGTAATGCATAGATTAATATCAATTCTGACCTGAGGACACAGTGAAAGTGGATTAAATGGACAAGCTGAAGGGTGGGAATTGGAACAGAATGTTGCGCTGCTGGTTTTGCCCTGACAGTTGCCTGTGTGCTGGTCTCTGAACCAAGCTGCCTTAGTGGATGAAGAGAGATTTCCTTTTTGCCTTTTTCTTGTTTTCTGTGTTTTTATCCTGGAAAACAGAAAATCTCAATCTTTTCTGAAAGCAAAGTTTATGTAAAATAACGAGTCCAAGGTTCACCTGTAGTGAACCTCTGCCACTTTCCAGCAGTTACTCTCCTTGCTTCCTCTTCAGCTTTGCTGGCTTCTACTACCCAGTTGGCAACTTGGTGCAGAGATTGGAACTTAGATGCAATTCTTGACTTTCAGCCATTGATTTGATCTTTTTCCCATTGTCCTTAGCTAGTTCTTGAGCCACTTAAACCACCATACTCAAAAAGGACCACAGCCCAAAAGGTTAAGGGTGCTAAGGTTTCAGATTGTTTTGAACAAATGCCTGGCTGGGACACTGTAAACAAGTGGTAAAACAAAAGCAAACAAAAGTTATGAGACTGTTGATAAGATATGCTTTTTGTGGAATAAGCACAAAGAAAGCTGATTCCTTAGCAAGCAATCAAGGAAACCAGGAAAAGAACTACAATACAGTCCTTTTAGTCACATCTTCCAAATGCTCAGGAGTTTCTGAAGATGTGCATGAACTCACAGTAGACAAAAAATCAGATTGCTGAGCTGGGCCAATCTGGTATAGGTCTGGCAAATCTTGTTTGTACTCCTTGCCATGTTCCACCAGCTGGGCACCACTGCAGTACATAGCAGAAACAGAAGAAATCAGCTGTGCATAGGAGGGAGAAACAAGTAATGGGCATTTCTAGCTCTTCTCCATCTCCCTTGCTATTTGGTCATGGCTGGAAAAGATGGTGTTAAGGTGTGAAACCCTTATAAAACAAGGAGCAGTTAGAGGGAAGTTGAAGAAACAGAAATGAACAGGCAGTGAATCTTTTGCCTTCCAGTCTTCTGGATCTATTTATAAATGTACAGACAGCAATGTTGAAATTAGAGAGATTAGATTTCATTATGCTGAGAAATTTCTCCTGCGTGGACTACATTTGTCATCCTGTATAATGAAAATCTGATTTTGACAGTTCCATCTGTAAGTAACTCTCCACCATGCAAATGCTAGGCTGTGACTCATGCCACAGAAAACAGGCCTGCATTTGTAGAGTGACTTTCCACTTCGTCTTATGTACTCACATTTTTTTTTTTTTCTTTTATTAAGGAAGCTTCTATCCACCAATGTTCAGCAAATAGGATCTCATCAAGTGCATCATCTTCATCTTGACAGAATTGATTCAGGAGCTGAATTATATACCAAGTAATTGGAATGACCTAGCGGAGAATGTACCTGAATTTATAAATAGGATCTGAACTCAGATAACACATAAGTAGGTAATAAACCAGTCTCCAATTTACCTGGTAAAGTATCATTATCAGCATCCAACACCTCTTGATTAGGTTGCTTTCCTGGTATAAAATCCAGGTTTTTTTTTTTCCTTTTAAATAACAAATTATTCTATTGGGTTCAGACAGGGGTTTGTAACTGAAAGATTTTGGGAGCTATTCTAGAGAAACTGGAATTGTTTTGCCATCCTTTTACTTCTATTGTAGGATGGCATCATGACACGGGAAAAGTAATTATTTTTAAGGGTTAGCTTTCCAGGTTTCTGTTATCTGGCTATCTTTATACAGCAGATTTTTTTTCCCTGAAATTCCCCATGGGAATGATATATCCTTGGCTTTTCACAATACATTTTGAATACTATAATTTTGAAAGTTTTCTTAAGACATGTTCTCAAAGCTATTTTCAAAGTTCAAAAGTTCTCTTTCATGATTTCTTTATTCTTTATATTTTAATAGATGGGATTTGGGAATATTTTTTCAAAAATATGGAAAGTGGCTGTAGGCTGGATGAGAGTTTAAAGGCTGAGAAATTACCAGACCTCAGTATTTTGCAAGTACTTGCCACTCTGCTTTACTTGTCCAAGAGAGGACTTTTGCTGCAAAACAGACCTAGATGCATCACTTCAATGCATACAGAATAAATGACATGGGAATGTATCGCGTGCTTTGGTGTGGGCAACTGTAGAAGCTAAAAATTATCAAGATATGTTCTGGAGGTTGTTCTGTTTTGGTTGGGTGGTTGGGTTTTTTTCCCCATGATTATTTGTGCTTGTTATAGATAAGATGTGGGAACAATGGACCAGAGCCCTGAGGGTTATATAGGGATGCTTGAACTTGTTTGGCTTGCATAATCTACTGACTTTTTTAGGTTTGAATGGGTTACTTGAGCTGCAGTCAGGAAAAAACTGTCCTCATCTCTAAGTAGCAGAATCATCTGGCTATGTCACCCCAATCTGTTCTATGCCAGCCATGGTTATGAGTGATAACTGGTTTTTCCTAATCTCCGTCTGCTTAAAATAAAGTGGAGTAGTTTTTGTATGGCAGGAGGTGCTTTGACAGAAATGAATCTCTAGACCTCTAAACTATCAGCAGAGCTGTGGTTGGAAACTGCAAATACTGACCAAAAATGTTTCTATGTATGGTCTGGACAGTCCCAAGGTTAGTTCTGAGTTTTATTAATATCTCAATAAGAAAGTATCTGGATTAAGGTGAGATACCTGCTTGCAGGCCAGAAATGAGTGTACATGTTCTGATGGTTTCTTCTCTCCTTGAAGTGTAGGCAATAGTATATTGGTACTGCATTGTTCCTACTGTTTTTTGAACTCTTGGGTGACAGAGTTTTAGAACTATGCAGGGTCACTTTTTATCATTATGTGACTGATTCAGTGTGATTTAAATTGTCCTGTATATCAACATATATGTAAAAATACATGCATGATTTATGTCAGAAGTTCCTTTTATACATTCAGAAGAGTTTTCTGTAGAATCTGAATTTCTGACTGGCTATGTAATTTACAAAGGAAGTCCTAAGACACCGAATCATTTCTGAAACATTGCAGCTTGCTATTACATTGCCAGAACCTACAGTCAGCCTGCACTCCTCGTCTAAAAACTTGTACATGGGGTGAGACCAGAATGTAGTAACTGGAAGTGTGAGTTCACTGGATACCTGTGGAAGGATTTATTTCCTGTGTATTATTTCTCCTTTCAACACACTGACAGTTTTCCCATGCAGATAGGTTACCTTAGGATACCACAAGCAGGTTCCTGTTGAAACTTAACCTTTCTGGCTCACCTTACATTGTTTCCCAAAGAAAGCAGTTGCCCCATTTTACTCTCAAAAGTGAAAAATGTGCCTTGCAGAACTTCAGCTGACAAAAACATTTTGAAGAACAAGCTGCTAACACTAATACGCAGAAGCAGTTAAGTGCTGTGGTACTATATAGGGCCTGTCAAAACCCTTAAATCAGTGATTGTTCCCACCACTACTCCTGCGGAGGGGCACCTGGAATCAATTAATTCAGATAAAGAGGTAGGAATATGTACTGTCTCTGGCTTTGCATGACAGATGAAGGGGATAATGGTAGTTCATTTGGCTCTTTTTTCTTATGGCTGAAAAGTATGGTGTTTTTCTCACGTGTGACTAAGAACCATCAAACCATGGCAGTAATTTATTTATGTATTTGGCCTTGTAGGTTTCTAGCTATTCAGTTTAAAGGTGCTTGGGGAGAGGATGTAGAAAGCAGTGGAGAGGAGGGCTCTGAGCTAACATTTTGCTGCCCTGTTTTGATCTTACCAAATGAGAGAATGCATGCAGTTTAAGACAGATGGCAGCTCTTGACATATGATGAATAAAACTAACATTGAGAGGCTTTTTGGGGCTCTGTGTGTGGTCTGTTGTAGTGAGTGATGTGCAGTACATCAAGCTTGTTGCTGTTTTAGGGCTGTATCTTTAGTTGTCTTACAAGCTGATGGAAATTTGAGGCTGTGCTCATTTTGTTTGCCTAGTAATTTCTGAATCTTTCTAACTGAAGAAGTTTGTCTTTTCTTTGTTGTTATGGCATTTGATTTTTGACAGGTTTTTGTCTTTTTTTTTCTTTTTTCCATCCAGAATAGTTCAGTTGCTCTGACAGTTGTGCAAATAATGTAGGAAGAGCCAATTTAAAATAATACTCCTACTTGTAGTATAAATAATCTTTGTGTAAAAATTCCAGTTGAGAAACACCATTTAAATATTAAAAAGATGGAAATCATGCTGATATTAAAGTTTAGCTTTTCCCTAATTAATGCTATGAATACTCCTGGGATAAGCATAATTGTCTTCACTCTGTATATTTGCTAACTTCAAACAGCAATCCATTTCTTTTTCAATCTTATATTATCCAGATGTTGCAATGTTTTGTTTACTGAGTTGTTTAAAAATATGTCAAAAAGAAAATGAGATGGGCCATTCCAAACTGGGTAAGAGAAAGACCTGAACAAGGACTATCAGTGGTAAGATGCACATAAGACTTACTTTTATCAAACCCTGTAAAAAATATTTTCTTGTGTAATCCTTGCTTGAGAAATCTTCACTGTTCCTAATGTGGAAGTTTGTGAGATTGTAAAAGCATATATTTTTGCTTTTTAAAAACTTACTTCTATGGGAACAATTAGAAAACTTTTTAAAAAAATAAATAGTGATTTATAATCTTGATCCCGAAAAACAGTCAAATTGCGCTATCTATTTTGAGACAAAAAATACTGCAGTTTAGCTCAACCCACATTGGCATTAATTTAAGGTAAAATGTAGTGGTTGAATATGTCCATTATCTCTGAATTGAAGATATTAACTTGGGAAATTTATAGTTAAAATACTTAAAATCATATGAGGAATAGACTGAAAAATCTTTATGTAGATATATCATTAGGATAATACAAACCACATCAATTTCTGTACTTTTTGAATAGCTTTTGATTAAGATTTTTTCTGGAGTTCATGGACTTTGAAATTTAAAAAATAAACCTGTTATTCTCAGGATTAACCTGACTTGACTATGGGAAAATTAGTCTTTTAATTATGTTCCTCATATGTTATCAGCTTTAATTCTATGTGAAAATAATACTACTGTGGGAAATTATATTTTCTACAAAATATTGAATTTCATAAATAAACACTAATCCTAAATTAAATCCCAAGAAAAAGCTAACCTGAGTTATTTCTAATGAAATGACATCCTTAAATCCTTCTGAAAAGCAACTAACCAACCCTTTCTATTACAAAATTAAATATATCTTCCAAGTCCTTTTTGTGTTCCTGGTGCTGCTGTTTGTTTGAAGTGCATCAGCTGTAGAAGTGTAACTGAACAACACGGTAACATGCAGCCCAAAGCTTAGAGTGGCAAATGGGAGAAGCAAAACTGTCTCCAGTCTCTGCCATATTACTGAATTATCACAACAAACAAACTTGCTGTTGCAAATTACAAGTAGAAGAAAGCTTGTGAGTGGCTGCGTCTCTTTTCAGTTTCCATTTCAATGTAATTGCCGATCCTGTTTATAGCATTATAATAAAATGAACAATAAATCATTAACAGCTTAGCTTAATTATAGTCTAAAGTCATCTATTAAACCTGAACATAAGATTTCCAATAAGAGTTAAATCTGTGGTTGTTAATAATATCACTAGAGGGAAAGATGAAACTCTGAAAAAGGGCCTTTTATTACAATTAGTCAAAAGATAAAGTTAGTTATTTTTCCTCAGTTTGTTCTGAGCTTGAAAATGAAAGCTGAATATTTTGGGGAGATAGTCTAACAAAAGGTCTGAATCACTGCTTTGAGTAAAGAATGTAATGCAGTCATACCAAATGTCACAGTTACTAACCCATTTAATTGTCCTTTTCATGCAGCTACAGGCACAGAATATCCCTGGGTTAAGAAAAGGAGAAACAGGAAAAATGATACTAATATTGAAGACAAACACCCCAAAATCAGAAAATGACAGATGTTGTCTGTTTGGTCCTATTTTAATACATGTAAATGTGACTTTTATTATGGGTATATATGCATCATTACAGGTTCATATATTATTCTGTCATCTCTTTTGGCCTCAGTTAGTACCATTCATCATGTGTATCAGGTCTTCTCCCTCATTAGTACTTTCCATAGCTTCTGTCCCAGTCTCTCACGCAGGATTCTTGTCCCCCATTTGTACACCTCTGATATGTTGTATTTCTTTACAGTGGGTGAAAGTGGCTGTCTGCTTTTTGATATTGTTTAGATGGAGACACTGCAAATACTGGATAGATCTCATACTGCATACAGCGTGGTCTAGAGCAGTAAGGAAATGGAAATTCATAGAAAACCCTTGACAGCTGCAGCCACAATTTGGAGATAATTAAGCTAAGTCCAGCAGGATTCTAATGATCATCTGCAAGTTTTTCCCCCTTTTTTTTTTCTTCCCCCCCGTAACATAGCTACAGCAAGTAGATGGAGCATCTGACTCTGTAATAGTCTATAACACATTGTTAAGTGGTAGAACGTTGTTAAGAGAGATTCAATTAAATCTGAGCAAATGCTCTCAGAGAGAGTGAAAAGAATATGCAAAATAAGCTTTACCACTCTCTGCAACAAAGCACACAGTTTGTAAGCCTTAAATGGAGAATTCTCTGGTTTTGGTCAGTTTGTCAAGACTAGCTCTTTTATTCTGATCTTTTTTGGGATGGAGCTTTCCACAAATCACTTGGCATAGGCGTTTGGAGCACAAAATTACTTCAAAGTCCATGATAGCATAAGCAACTAAAAAATAGGTCTTTGCTTGGGAAATTTGGACAACCTTGTTGGTTGTTCCTATCCCTAAGAGTAAGGACAGATGTCTTTCCCGTTCCATTACTGAGATTGCTTTCTTATGCTAATACCAGTATCTGAAATGAAATATATTACACAGGAAAAACAAAGAATGTCCATGGTATCAAAAGTTGTGTTATACAACAATACACTTCAAATGGTCCTTGATCTAAGTCTATAGGAATAAGATAGAAAACTTCCTCCAATCCAGCAACCTATTCCTTTACAATTAAGCTCTGCTATTTGTTATGTGTCATGTTTCATTATTTCACAGGGAATGGTTTGCATTGGACTCAAAATTAGACCTTCTTTGTTAAAAACTTATGAAGTTAACATAATGGAAGTAGCAAGTAATATGGACCGGGGGGGAGCAACCCTGTTTTTGAATAAATGGCATTGGTAGGCTTTATGATCTCAAATACCTTTTAGTTACACTGAGTTTATATGCAAATTTTAAGAGCATTTAGAGACCCCAGCCATCTGGCTGAAGTGCAAATTCTGCTATTAGCCAAAAAAAATGGAAACGGCCCAAGAAATGGGTCTTCTGCCTACTGATTCTGTTTCAAGAGATTGTGAATGTCAGCTGGCAGCCGCGGCTGTTGGGGACTTCCAGTGGAAAAGGCTGTAAAGGCTGTAGCAGAATACACCCTGCCCACACACAAAAAATTCAAGACTATTTAGCTTGTCGGTCCTAGTTTCCCTCTGCAGCTGAAATCATCTTCTGTAACACATTTGTGAAGTGTACCAACCCTCAACAAACATGCTCATTCCAACAGACTACTCTGCTTCTCACTGCACTTCCAACACAATATACAACTAGGATGTTAATGTGTTACCCCTATCTGAACCCTAGCGTTTCTAGCACTAGAGACCTGGATTTGACATCAGATCAAAAAAGATGCTACTTGCCTGCTTATCATCACCTTTTGGTTGTGCATCTTGATGAACTGGGGCTTATTACTGCTGCACACTGGCTAACATTTCCATTAAGGAGATTTTCCAGTCTGTTTTTCATGTTGTCCAAGAGTTTCATGAATATCTGAGCCCTTTCTGGCAAGCTGAAATCTACTGAAAATACTGGTTTTATCTCTAAATTCATTATTCTCTTATAAGTAATTTATGGATTCCCAGTGGTCTGTAAATTTCTGATTGAAGCCAAATAGCCACGGGAGTCTTTCTGCGATCCTCAGATGTTGTTGAAACTAATCTTGAGCGGTACATCTTCTGAACTTGGGTAAGCCATGTTGGTTTTGTTTCCCCCAACTTGGAAGCCACAAGTACAAAACAGTCTTTTATCATATGCAAAATAGGTACATGACCTTAAATGATGAGTTTTTCTGATTTTAAATGTGTGGTGCAGATAGCCTTTAAAGAGTTGTGAATTGGTCCTATGGCCTTTGTAGTAATCTTTTGTCAGAAAATCATTGGAGATAAGGTGTTTTAGACTGATAGCTATATATTTTTTTATCTCATTATTTTGGGAGATTTTAGTGACTTTAGCAGCTGTTACGAATCTATGTTGCGTGTGCCAATGAGGGAATGTGGTCACTTTAAAGTGGTAACAGTGGTATCTTCTATAAGAAGTTCTTATTTGGTCTGTAAGATACACTTTTACATAAAATCAACTATATTTGCTGGCAAATTGCTGCAGCATAACTTGTTCCCCAGCTTGCTTTACTTATAGACTTGTACTTTCCATTCTGAATGTAGAGGCATATTTAACCTAGTGTGACATAGCAAAGGCAGAGATGATAAAGTGGGAGAACCCGGGTAGAGGTACTGGGACAGTGAGGATAGGTAGGGAGAGGATTGGGCACTGCTTTTTAGAAAAAGGGGAAGTAAAGAGTATCAGCCACATGAAATTGTAATATTCAGGGTGACACTGCTGTGCAAATGTGGGACAAGAGCACAGCTATGCACTGGCACAGAGCTGGGAATCCATGCTGTTGCTCTTGTTGCCTAGATATGCTCTATGGCAGCAGCTTCCACCTTCAGAAATGTGGCTTCTGTACTTGTGTGGGTGGTGTTTTGGTTTTGCTTTGTTTTAATCATTTTTGACGTGCTTTGTCACTATTAATTTCACTTGAGATTGTTTCCTTACTTGAAAAAAAACAAACCCCAAACCTTTAAAGTGTGCAATATAATGGAGTGGTATTCAGCTTTCACGCTAAGATTCTTCCCATGAAATGGAGCATCGAGTAACTTGTTCTGTAACAAATTGTCCATTAAGCTTTGTAAAACTAAGTAAGAACTACAGAGGAAGTGTAGCAGAGGACAGCAGTTTTATTTGTACAAAAAAGAGCAGAAATGTGAGAAGAAAGTACATTTTATCTTCAGCCTAATTACCAAAATAGAAGAATGCAATCTTGATTGAATACATGCTGAGTTAAGTCTTTGGTGTAGAACACTACCTTTGTTTTTCTGTATTTATGCAGCTGCAATTCCATTCAGCTAATTTTCCCATCTTTCTATCAGTAAGTGGAAGCTGATGTGATAGATGAGTTTATGTGCTCATAAAGGCACCCACCTGATTTCTTTTGTGAAACCCAGCAGCCATATTTGTCCCTTTGGCAACTATTTTCTAATTTTTATGTCTAATATTTTATACAGCTTTTTTCCCAGGGTAAAGGACACCCTTCCCCAACCACTGTGTGTGTTTGTGTGCATGCACAGATATATGTTGCTCTTCGGTGCATTGGAGGGAAGGAAGAGGATTTGATGTTGGCCTAGCATTTTGGATCACTAATCTTGTCTTCTCTGAAAGATTTTATGAGCTATGAAAAGCCAAGCACACTCCAGCATGTAAATTATTAGGCTGTTTCATTCCTTTTTCAGTCAAGAGTGGCAGTCAACAAGATAGAAATATTGGGTAGAAAGAACTTAATTATCTTCTAGTTTAAAGTTCACAAAAAACCCAAACACTACCCCAAAAATTACACACACACACACACACACACACACGAACTGAACAGCCTTAGCCATGCAGCTGATTCTGGGGAGTTGTATAGATAAGTTCTCTAGTTGTCTTTCAAAGCATCAAGCAGATGTTTTTGTCTGAGTCACTCTAGCTCAATAGCAAAGGTGCTTGTTCCAGCAATATTAAGTATCCTGTTTAGTACTGTTGGTGAAAAAGAAATTTTGACCTCCATTATAAATTTTTCTCCTAGAGCTTAGATTTCCTAGTGCTGAATGTCGTTTGCTTTTTTTTCCTTACAATTTCCTTCTGCAGTTATATCCTAAGATGTTCTTTGCCCTGATCTCAGTCCGGTCACTCTATCAGTTTTAACGATCCTGGATGATCCTATTGCTTTGTTTTAGTTTCACTCCTGGATTTTTACAGGAGGATAAAGTGATTCTATTATGGTTATACTTCAAAGTATTAAAATAATGATTCAGAAACTAGATAGCTAAGCTCTTGTCAGTAACTAATGTAAAAATCTTTACTATAACAGAAGTATCCAAATTAAAGTGAGGCAAATGCAACTTAAAATTGAGGACATTTGCTTACATGGTTTGGTAATCCTGGTACTTCATTAACTTTGCTAATGAAAGCAACCAGCAAGTCTTCACCAGATAATACACTGCCATTTGTTATACATTTCTTTGGATTTTTAAACCATTCATCTACCAGGAAACAGTACAATCTTAACATTTTGTTTTGAATACAAATGGCTATAAAATACCTTAGAATAATAGAAAAGGGAAGAGAAAATGAAAGAGGCAAATGAAAGTCAAGTTTATTTAATAAATGATAACATTCTAAAGCTAAATACATTTTAGAAAAAGCCTGACTGTTGCATATGTTTTAATGATAGAGTGCTGCTTTCTGCCATAGAGTATCAGCCATTAGGCACTCCATCATTCTAATTCAGAATCCCATTCAATACTTCCAGAAAGTCTTTTTGCTGCCTTTGGATATATCAGTAATTCTTTTGTATTGTAATAAACATAAAAAAACCCCACCAGTATTATGATTTTTAGAAAGGCATATACTTTGGAATACTCTTGATAGCTTTAATCCCATTCTGTTTGACAGAAGTCTTCAAGAAGTCTACAAGGGGACAGTTAGATTTACAGTACTTTAAAGAGAGCATATATAATCAGAATGGATGTGGAAAGACTCAGCCAAATAAACCACCTTAAAAGGTAGTAATTTACTTATACAGACCTGTATAAATTTGGCTACACAACAAAATATATGTATCCAATTTGCAGATAATTTCCTGATCTCCTCCAAACTCACTGTATAACTGCAAGGTGAAGACAGATAAGAAGGTGTAAACTCTAATGAGGGTCAGTTCCATGTTGATGGGTTGCTTTAAAGGAACCTAGGCTTATTAGATCTGTAGTGCTGCAGAAGGCGCAGAAAGGAACCAATCTATAAGCCTTCAAGTATCTTTGAAGTAGAGAATTGCTTCAGTGATAAATGGTAACATACCCAGTACTGTTGGTAAACTTCAAATCTGCAAAATGCCTCACCTACTAAAGAAGGGGTAGAGTAAAGCAGTGTGAAAAAACCCCAACCAAAAAGCTCAATGAAAGCTTACACCTTAATAGTGCTCATGCCAGGACCATCAGCAGGGTAATCTTCATTTCTATGTTTAATTTTATTATGGGATTATATTTGTATTTTGCCTTCTGATGGCCTGCTACGTAAATGATTTGTTCATTATTAATCTCTTGCAGTCCACTGCAAAGACTGTGTTCAGTTAATCCAAACCAGTGGCTGTGTTCTTACCACTTTCACTACCTACTGCTTCATGCTAAATTGTGTTGAAATACTTTCTGGCAAGCATAACTTTAACTGCCCCATAGAAAACTGAACCTGAAACAGCAAGATCTAGGCAATAGGCAGCTGTTTTTTTTTTCCTTATTAAAAGGGAGAATTTAATTATATTGATAGTAGATAAGTCCTTGCTGCAATGACTATTTTACTACTGACCCATTTAAGTGCTTCAGGCAGATAATTGGCCTTTATAGTTAAATTAGTAAGCATGAGTGTTATAAATCAGAGAGGTCCTTTTCAGAAAAGTGAAGACTATCAGTGCTTAATATCTTCAGAATGATGAGGGGTTAGGAGGGTATCACTTCATCATGGAAGACATGCATCACACTGTCTCACACAAAATATTGTCCATGGATTTCTCCAGAACTGAATCAGTTTAATTCATGAGCAGAGGAGTTCATAAATTATCTGAGACAGTCTCACTGACTGCCAAAATGCAAAATTCTTATTAAAAAATCAGGACCCTGTATCAGACAATACCTCATGCATGCAGTACAGCAGATGAATGATGCTGAACTTGAGCTGTGCATGAGGGAAAAAAATAATCAATAGTCTTTACTTCAAGAAACTCTGGGAATACTTATTTTTAGGTTACATGCAACTATAGGGAGTTTCTTCAAATAGCAAAATATCTGGCTCATGTTGCTTTTGATGGGGCAAAAAAGGTGTAAGTGTGAAAACTATAATCTTAAAATGAAAAATTGTTAGTGTATTTCTGGAAAGTACAACCTCTCATTACTAATTAATAGATTCCAAAATTATATCATTATTAATTGGAACCAATTCATTGGTAGTCTGTGCTCCTAAAAGCTTGCTTTCTGAATTCTCAAGTAGATTAGAGAAAGGAAACTTTAGTATACATGGGAAAACCAGACCTAATGAGATTGTGACCTAGCAAAGAATTTGATTTCCTGCTGAAACAGTATATGTTCTGTGAGATTGTTTTTATCTGTATAGTTCACTACATATGGGAAAGAAAAGAAAATATACATCTCATTTATTTTGCTAGAACAGTATTTGTTTCTAGGTTTCTATGGACATAATTACATTGGTGCATTATGATAATATGATTTTTGTAGGTTGACAGGGATAGAACAAAAATACTAGTCAAGACTGCTAGGCAATTGATACCCTGATACAGTGGAAATTATATTCAAGGAAATACACAATTTTTGCTAAAGGTATGAAGCAAAAATGAACTTTTCTGTAGACAATGGATACCTTTTCACTCCTGTCTTATAAGAATTTTTGTTCCTTTTATCAAGAATTCCCAGATCTGAATGAGTGTGTCTTGTTTACGTGGTTTCTGGAGACAAGAAAGATGACATTAGGATCTGAGTACTGATGGACACTAAATACACCTATTTGAACTGTAGCTACAAGTGAGATTCAGACATCTTTTTATTGTGTTAGTTCAGACAGAAGGTCTTCATCTTCAGCTCACATTTCTTACATTGCCTTAGTCATTTGCACAATAAAGCCTTTATTCTTAAACTACAGAAGAAAAGGTGGTTGTCTACTTGGTAAACATTCCTTGCTTATATAAAATATGTATTCAGTCCTTTGGTTCACCTTTCAGGAACTCAGAATGGAATTGTGACTGGATCTGATTGTACAGATAGAGAAAAAAAAGTAATGGGGGCCTAAAAGTAGTTGGGCCTCAAGTTCTTACCAGAAGTCAGTCATGGAAATAGCTGTTACCTGAAGGTCTGTGATTTTTATTCATAGTGAATTAAACTGTTTGCTTATAGGTTTCCCTTGATATTTCTCAATTCATCTTTCCTTCCCCATGGATCTTTGGGCAGATATAAGATAAGAGATTAAGAATTCCTACAAACATCAGAATGCACCACAGTTAAATCCTTACTGGAACCAGTGTAGGCCCTGTTTTTATAGGCTTCTTATTTTAAATAGTGTCCTACAGACCTGAGGTATTTTCTGACTCTGACTGCCTTTTCTTTTCATGACAATCAAAAATTGAATGAAAAGGAGTAGTAGGTTGTTAATGCTGAACTATCAGCCGCTATTGGTACTGGAATAAACCACAGTAATATTGGAGATTGTCTGATGCTAGACTTTTGTATTTTAACGGAATGAGTGGAAACAATAATTAAGTGTTATATAAATGTCTTCTGGTCTAAAAGCAAGGTCCCAACTTAGCCAAAATTTGTGGTGAAACTTTGAAGTTAACTGCAGAGATGATATTCATAGGAAATGCAATAAGGAATTAATAATTGTCTTTAATAACATGCAACAAATAGGGCACTGGAAGTGGAAGGCAAAGGAATATTGAATAGCTCCCTCCTACATGAGTGCTAAATAACGCAGGACTCCTTTTTAAAGAAGTAGATGATCGTATGATTAGTCTGCATCAGAGTGTAGAAATAGAAAAGGCAGTGAATTAAGTGATATCACTAATTCAATTACAGCATCTGCAAATGCTGAATAATGACTTTGCAAACTTAATGGTGTTCTTTAACACAGTGGTTTGGGCAATGCTACTGTGTACAAGCTGTTACTGAAGGCAGACAATGTGGCCTAGCAGATAAGGCATCGAGCTCAGCAGGGATGGCCAGAGTATAATCCAGGCTCAACACTGGCATTGAGTAAATCTGTTCAGCTGTGAATGCTGCTGTTCTTGTAATCCACAGCCCAAGGGTTCAGCTGAATGTGATCCAGGACTGGTTTGGTGCATTGTAGCTCTGTGATTAAGGCTCAGTTTTACTGAGAAAATTCTTATTAAGAAATAAGAAAGTATGTGAACTACAGCTATGCATGATAGGAAAAGTAAAAATACAAACAGAAGTGCAGTAGCTATCAGTCAGCAGCTCAAGGATGCAAAAAGCAAAATGAAAAAGTATAGAACACGCAAGACAAAGCAGAGCATTAGAAGACAGCAACTCAGCAACATCAAGAATCAGTCAGTTCCAAGAAGTAAGACACCCAACCCTTCCCCACTGGCCTGACAATTGCCTGGCTGAGAGGGGCTCAGCAGCTGTATGTGTCCCCATCGGGAGGTTGGTAAGCAGATAAATGCTTATTCTACTTCTGTTTTAGGCCTTGCTATGTGCTATGTTAGACAATAAATGATATCTGAATAATCTTTAAATTGTGTACTTTGTGTGCAAAGTAAAAAATGCTGAAATAAAAGTGACTCTGCACAGCACAGTCCCAACCGTGTTTCGTTGCTGATACCACTCAGTGATGCAGTGATATCACCAATCCCAATAAGAAAGGGGCCTTGCTTTTAGCTGGGACGCCTATTCATAGAATGGTAGGGGTTGCAAGGGACCTCTGGAGATCATAGAGTGCAACCCCACCGCCAGCACAGGAACACCCAGGGCAGGCCACACAGAAACAGATCCAGATAGGTCTTTAAAGTCTTCAGAGAAGGAGACTCCACAACCTCTCTGGGCAGTCTGTTCCAGTGCTCTGTCACTCTCACAGTAAAGAAGTTTTTTCCTCATGTTGAGGTGGAACTTCCTGTGTTCCATTTTGTGACCATTTACCCTTGTCCTGTCGCAGGGCGCCACTGAAAAGGGACTGGCCCCTGCTACTTGACACCCAGCCTTCAGATGTTTGTAAACATTGATAAGATCCTCTCTGTCTTCTCTTTTCCAGGATAAACAGCCCCAGGGCTCTCAGTATTTCACTGTGATTTAAATAAGAAAATGGAACAAAAATGTTAATGTTACTAATTGCTCAGGTATTTTATCAACAACTAGCAAAATTGATTTCTTGTTTGGAACTGACTAGTAGCTTCCTCAGGGATAACAGATGATGTGGTCAGAAATCAACATTGAGAATCACCATATGTGATGAATGTTTTAAAGAGGAACTCAGAAGGAATTAGAGGCTGTTTTACAAATAACATGAAGGTTTTTTGTAAATGCAGAGACACTTTTTTAGTACATATTTAATATATTTGACGGTCTATACCCCTTTTTGTTGTTTTTTAGAGTATATAGTGGGAAAAGATGCTCTAGTTAACCATTTTATGCTGTTAAACAACAACATAAAGCGGTATCTTTATTGAGGGAATAAAAAGGACTTGTGAGTCAGACAACTTTGTGTATAATAAATTCAGCGCATTAAATCTGGCAGCAGCAGATCACAAGAAGCAAAATTCCCACAGAGATACAGAAAGATGCTCCATGTAAGTTTTTGCTGATCTTCTCACTCGGTGATGAAAAGAAATTGCTTGGCTCTATTTTAACCCTGAATATTCTCATTTCCATAACAAAATATAGGCAACTCCTTTATGTAATCTTTATCCTGTGATATTAAGATTACTTATCCAAAATGAATGCCTTATCCAAAATGAAAGCCTGCCAGGCTGATATGACACTCACAAGATTGTGGGCTTCTATGTGATTCATAATTTTTCATCTTTTATTCTACATTCTGTAAAAATATTTATTTTTCCTGTATGCTTGTATAGTCTTAAGTATTTACTGAGAATCCAACTGCTGGCATGTTAGTCTTCCTTTTTTATCTCTACAATGGTTTAAGAGGTCTATAACGCACTTAAACACATCCAATTTAATTAATGCAATTTTTGTAATTTAAGAATAGAATTTCATGGTAAAACAGAAGAGGCTCAAAAGTTCTTGAGAATTTGCATTTGAAGATGTGATTTTGACTTACAAAACCATATGAAAAAGCCTGATTCCTACAAAGTTTTGAGTCTCAAGTGCATGAACTCCAAAAAGCAGGGTTGTGGTATGTTACTAGCTCAACTGGTGAAAGTATGCAACATCTTCTTCTACTCAAGCAAGAAGAATAAGGACATTCTTTTTCCATATATCTATGAACAGGGAATGTACTTGAAGAAGGAATAAATGAGTTCGAAGGGTTATCAGACTACATCAGGGTAAATCAGGTTTCTTAATGTTGGCTAGTCAGATCTTGGTCCCAGTAGATAAAATGAAGACCCAGTGTAATTTATTTCCCCTCAAAAGAAACTAGCATTCTTTATCTTACTTAATGAATCTGAAGATTATGAGACTTTTATGTTTGGAAACTATTTCATGAGACTATATACAAACTATTATCTGGGTAGTAATCCTGGTTTTATAATCTTTTCATAAGTATTTGCTTTTTCACTGTTGTTGATGAAATAAATACCTATACGTTTTCATTTGAATGTCTCTTCTTTTCTTTTTATGCAATGCAGACCAAAATTCTGTGTTCACTTGTAGCTGTGAACATGTTACAATAAAACCTGTAGAGGTAGCAGTTTTTGCTACCAGTTACCATATGTAAGAAAGAGCCTAGCTAATTCTAATGTAATGAATTTAATTAACAATTGGGACTTGAAAACTATTTGAATTGAGCATTTGAGTACTATTGCTCTTCTAGTAAGATTGTTCCTAAGAAAAATGCTCAGACTGATGGCCATGATACAGGAAAATGCTTGTGTGACACTTGTATTGCTTACTAGGTTATCTACTCATTCATAGGTCTATGTTTAGCAGAATTGAGCATTTAAGATATTAAAGTAGCAGAATCATAAACTGCACTTGATTTCTATACAGTTAAGTACTGTCTTGAAAAAGATGAGATTGTGGGATAAATAGAAGAGTACATAGACGTTTTGCTTGGAAGCATTTTTGCAGATACATGCTATATGTAACCTAATGCCTTCCCTATTTTTTTCCTCCAATTGTTCTCAAGATGTTCATACGGGATTAAGTTCTGCCTCAAGATGTGAATTAGCATCAGAAGAAAGGTTGGGCTTTCTCTGAGAGAGAGAAATTGCCCTTCATTATCTGCTCAATTTGATAGATTTTTTTTTTCAGTTGGAGCTCCTGTAATAAAACTGGAAAACCATGTGAACTACTCTGTTTGGTGGATTACTACACAACTATGATGACATGTAATTGGTCAGGAGGTTTTTGTAGGGGAGCTAAGTATTGTAGGCCAAAAAATATGTAATAGTTTTATCTGTATTCTAGTTTCTTCAGATGGGCTACTAAGGAGCATAACAGAGGCAGTAAAAAACAGCATTCCATTGACTTTTCTTCAGAATACTTTGGTACACCTGAACCCAACTGTCATCCATTCTGCTGCTAAAACACATAATATGCTGTTCATATGCAAAATCTTATATGTGCATATTAGTTTTATTAGAATTTTAGAGAACCCTGGTTTCAATATATTCATTGACTGTTTTCTTAATAGATATATTTCTCTATACTAATACTTAAAGTCTTACATATGTTTTTGATGGGAAATTATGTACGTATTAAAAATCCAGTTTGTGATGTTTGAACTATACAAATTGCCAGATACAAAGCTGTTTATCTACGGCTAGAAAATTGCACTGTAAGCTTTTTCCCCAAATTATCTATAGACCAAGAGTTAACTGTTGATGATATTCAGAAGCAACTGTCACTGTGTATCAAAGCAGCAAAATTTAAGTGACTAAAAAAATCCACAAAACTCCTGTCTTAGTTATACATATAAGATTGTGCAGTAGAGTGTTTCGCCAAACAAATTCCTAGGTGCCTTCCTTTCTCCTTTGCAAGCGAAGAACTGCTACTGTCACAGCTGAGTTGTGTGCTGTCAACAAGACAAGTTGTTACTTGTCTCCTATGCCTGTATGAAATTTAGAGCTCAGCCATCCCTGAGCCTAAACTCTTTGAAAGGCCTAAAATTGACAGCTCTGCTTGGAATACACATAATACTGATAGTACAGATTCTGTCAAAAAATTTCTTGCTGAGATTGATGCTTCCCAGCCTTAAGAGGATAAAAACAAGAACCTTGGATTTACTGTCTCCCTTGAGGAAGTTCAGACCTTTACGTTCTTCAAGAGTTCCCTCCAACCAGCCATTAGGCAAGGACTACCCCATCTCTGGGTTTGCAGTCAGGTTGTTACATAACAAGGAGTTTAATATTCATAGTCCTTCTGTGTAAGACTATTCCTACTATTAGCCAATGCCTGTTTATACAGAAAGCAAAAGCAAGTTTGGGAATATAAGTCTGACTATACCAGTGTTAAGACTCTTAATTGAGGGAACTTCATGTCATGTTCATTAGCTTTCCTTTTATTAGGCCCATTTGAAACAGGTGAGGAAGCAAGCTCCTTGGCAAAACATATGTTTAAGATAAGGACTCAAATATTTTATTTCTATCCAGCCACGTGAGACATCTTTTCTATGCATATGATTCTTCTTCTTCTTGCTTTTTTAAATCGAGCAATTATTTTGTTTTACAAGACGTCTTGATCTCTGTACCTAAAAGTACTTCCTGAATTCTGTGCAAATACCTGCAAATTGTTACAGAGCCACCTCCAGTGGAGGCAGTAGAAATAACCATACAAATAATGAAACTGTGGATTCAGTCTTGAAGCTGGTTAAATAACCATGCACAGATGTCCTGCTTAGTAGAAGGAAGGTGAAGGATAAATACCTCTCTCTGTCTGAAAGAATGCAAGAATATAAAAGGATTCATGATTTAAAAGAAGAGAGAACAGCAAGGAAAGTGTGAGAGAAGCAAAGAAAGCACAGAATTTTGTTTTACACCAAGAGCCCACGGTTGCCTGTAATGTATACAGAATTTGTTCAACTGGCTTTGATTAATGTTTTATAATTATTGTAGGCTCACTCATAACAGCTCTAAATACCTTTTTCTTCATAAGAATGTGCACTCTGCACCTGTTTGAATAAGATTAAACTTTATTGGCCTTCTAATAAACTGTGATAATCTTATCAATGATTTGAAATATATAGCCATGTTAATAATTATAGGATCAAATATGATTATATCCTCACATTGAAGCATTAAACCTATGCTATATAAATAATTTTGTAATAGGTTTTAGTGCTTCTTCAAGGCTTGGTTTCATAGCACCAGGAAGCGCCATGTTTTAATCCACAGATGGCCAAGGCTAAGTTTCTTTTCCCAACTAATATACTGAAATCTTGTTCTGGGAATTTGTTCCTACAAGAAATACCCACAAAGTGTTTTGGATTTTTCAGTTTCCTAAAGGCAAATAGCAACAGCAAAGAAGTCATAGAGCACAGCAACCTGCAATAACGAGTTTTGATGATCTGATGGTTTAGGTTTTATGGAACAAAGATAACCTGAACATTCTTAATCTGTAAAAGCCCATGGCATATGGCCACACAAATAATGTCATAATAATCTGAGTGATGAATTCCAGAATATATTGAATATTCTCATCACTTTACAATAATTTAGAATATTGAAGATTTAAATAAGTTGGAATAATATGTGAATGATAACAGTAAGATGATGAAAAAAAATCCCATTTTCCCTGTAAGGATTTTAGTTTATTGAGCCCATCTATTATCTACTAACTCAGGGGTACCCTGTGGCTTTCAAATGCTAGGGCTTTGTCTCATGGCTCCCATTGTCTTCAGTGAAAGCCTGAGGCTGCAATTTGAACTCTGGCCTTCACATTGTGCAAGAACTCCAAATCAGCCAACTGGGTGCAAACATGATCTGCAGACATGTGTTTACCTGGAGGTGGAAATGACCCACCGAGGCTAAAAAAAGGGATAATGCCAATGTCTGGTGAGGTGATTTGTAGTGACACAAGCTCAACTAGGCAACACTTATATATACACCAGCATAGCATTTATTCGTCTTTCACTTTGAAGAATCATAGCTCTGGAGAATATCTCAGTAAATCCGTGGTGCCTGCATAAGATAAAGAAATGATATTTTGCTTTGTAGTAAAAGAAAAGGTAACGTTGCAAACATTTTAGGAAGTCACTATAGAATCTCTGAAGCAGCAGCAGAAATTCTATATCGCAGCGAGGGTTATTTGTGTGTGGCCTGATGCATTCCCAGCCTTTAACTGCATGCTGAAATGTCAACCTCCACATGGGTAATGACCTGGAAATATTTGAGACTGATAACTAACCCGGACTTTATGGCAGTGTAACTGCATTGACCTTAATAGTCCTAATTTTTAGCTTATGAAGACCAAATTCGGAGTTAATCAATGGTAAGGGAAATACCAAAATGTTGATATGTGCACTGATTTGGGGTGCTAACACTGCATCAATAAAAGGAAGAAAATGGTATTGTACATCACCTTCCTTCCCAGTATTTCTTGAGCACTCAGCCTGTGGAAAAGGCATCGTAAATTTGCATGCTTACATCTTTGTGTTTGTATGACAAGTTTCCCAGCTAGAAGTATTTAAGTACGTGTTCATGTTTAGAAAACTCAAATATATTCACTGGTAACCAGCTCATAAAAACTGTATTTAACTGATTGTCTAGAGTAAAAGTAAGGACAATTATAGTTACCTTCTTTCAAAGACTGTCATGAGATCAGCAATTGAAAATGTTATATAAAAATAGGTGATAAAAAAGGAGGAATATTAATAATTTGTTATTATGGGTCTTTTTTGAAGATGAAAAAAATGAATTAAATATCTAGAGTGGGAATATGTTTGCAGTAAATTAATGACAGCTTTATTTTACTGCTTGGAGTCCAATTCCAGATGAGTGCCAGTGTGAGAGATGTAGATCAGTCAATGTAGTAAAGGTTAAAAAACTCAGCAGACTGAAGCTGTGCACAGGTGACATGACTGAATGTGACAGAAGAGCCTACTAATCTATACAGGTGATTAAACATTGGAAAGAACCTGCTATTACTGTTATGTTGTCTCCTGTTATCACAGAAATTTTTTTTTTTCATATGATTTATTACTTGTAATTTAACACATTCTTGATTACCTGAGTTCCCCAAGTCCTTGGATGGAGAAAGGAACTGGGAGGAAGGATGTTACTTACTCTTTTCTGAATATGGCAGAATTGATTCAGCATGGTTTGCATAAGGAAAGGCAGTGGTGAAAGCCTGGCAGGAGAAACAGATGTATGCAACCAAAAATTTTAGACAAGAATTTTTGTGCACTGCTAAAACCAAGTGAGTTTTGATGTTTCTAAGGGAGAAAATGATAAATCTTCTGTAAGAAAGGCTGAGTTGACATGGGTTACAGTGATCTTTCAGAGTTCTCATAATCTGCTCTTTTCTTTACGTTTTAAAAAATGCCTTTGAGGGATTAAGAAGCTGTTGAATGCAATGCAAATCTGTGAACACAGATAATGTGAATGGCAACTGCAAAGCCTGCTACTCAGCTAATTAGAGGACACCTGGAACCGATCTTTGTAAATTGTGATGGGAAATAGTGTTTTAGCACAAATTCTTTTCAAAATGCAGATTTATTTCTTTGGTATACTTTTATATCCTGAAAAACTTGTTTATTGTGGTTTTTTTCTTTAATCACTCTGAATACTAAAGACAAGACAATAAAGAACTTACTTTTCATTAAGTTTCTGCTGTAGTTAGATGGACTCTGCTGTCTTTTTGTTCTAAACAGAATTCAAAATGAAGTTTAGGTATCTTCAGTCATTTGTGTTTTCAGTATTACTCTCTCCAATTCATAAATTATATCTTAACTCTGAAAGACTTATGTATAGTTTTATTCACTGAAGTCAACAAGACTGACAAATATGAGAGTGAGTGAGTGTGAGTCTTGGCAAAAAAGGGACATTACTCTGTAGATTAATTCCCATTGCATTGGTTTGCTGCAGTGTTCTGTTGGGGTCTTTAATTGTTCTTTGCAACTTTTTTCCAATTTAAAAAAAACCAATTTATGTTGACCTACTGTGTCCTTTTTTTGAAAGTGAGTAATTAGATGGGATTTAGCTTATTTTTTATAACATTAATAATCAAACTCCTAGAGAGGGGGAAAAGAAGACCACAAAACAGAGGATTAGGTAAGTATTTGCACTGTTCTTTTGAAGGGTAATAATGTCCTTCCAGTAGCTCAGGGAAGTGGATTACAAACAGCATTTGGAGTATCTTCTTGCTTTATGCACAGTCTAAACAATCTGTCTGTTAGACTAGAAAGGCAGTTGGGTATCTCCAGAAGATCTGTAAGCCTTACTGATTTTTTTTGCACCAGCAGTTGCACTGTTGAAAAGGTTTTTCTCAGAGAACTTTTTTCAAGTGTTTTATATTTCCAAACAGTTGTAAAAAAAATCTGACTTTTTTTTCTCACTCCATTAGTCCTGTTCTCTTATGCTAGAAAGAAAGTGGGAAGATCCTTCTGCTTCCCTCAGAAATGTGTTAAAATCTAACTAAAAATATGTTTTACTAAATATGTGCAGGATATATAGTATGTTTCAAGGTGAAAGCAAAAAGGAAATGTTTGAGAATTTTAAACATTCTCGAAAAAGAAGACTATCTCAGTATGTGTAGGAGTTCAATATATAAAAGAAATAAAAATCTCAAAAAGAATTTTTCTTTTATTTTTTTAAGAAATAGTAAGCTGGTAAAACAGGATGTACATTTAAAACAGACATGCAACAGGAAATGGTTTGGACCTTCTCATTCAATGATGAGATTATTCTCTTTTGTGAAGCCACAAAAGATAATTTTGAACTATAGATTGTAAAAGATTTCAAAAGGTAGGGAACTTGTCAGCTGAAGGTCAGTGATACACAGCTGCTCCTATATCTCTTTCTCAAAAACAAATGTGAGAAGTCATTCCAGCTCTGTCCATAAATAGGAATTCCTTGACTTCAGCCTTCTTTTATCTGATTTAAGACCAAAAAATAAGCAACATACACCAAAGGCAGTGTTATTGCATGTATATTACAATTTGGAATATTTCTTTGAAATAAGCATAACAAAAAAAATTCTCCCTTGATTTGCCTATTTCTATTAATAAATAGAGCTATGAATAATTTGCATGCAATATGTCACTCTTTTTAGGCTTCTTTAGAATTTGAAAAAAAGGGATCTCAGTGTAGATCCAATATAGGACATCTGTCCTATAATAATGAAGGGTAACTGACAGGCTCTGAGGGCTTCTGTTTGCCTCCTTCTCCTTTCTTGTTTCCTCTGTCAGCACTAGGACTGTAAGATTTCTTCAAATAACTTTAGGTAGGAAAAGTTCCTATGTTTCAGTTTTTCATGTATCACATTTAACTTTTATTTCTTAACTGTGCTCATGACAATGGCAGTATTTCTGCCTGTGTCTTCCTTTTCTTTGCCAAAATTAAGCTGTCTGGGGTTAGACAGAAAAGTAGTAAGTCTTGAAGGAGAAAGACATTGAGTGTCAGGGAACTTCAACATTTATGACCCTAGAATCAGAGCACCTTATCATTTCCTTTTGAAGATGTCTCTGAGGAAAACTTTGGTAGTGAAATACTCTACTAAATGGCTTAGAAAGACAAAAGTTGTGCAAGACTCATGAGTCTTATTAATGTCAGGATAAATCTGATGAGAACTTGATACTTGAGCTCAGTTGTGTGGAAGGATGACTCTTTGGAAGACACTTTTTATTTTTGTTGCACTTGATTTTTATTTATTCTCTGTTAGAATGCAAGCCAGAAGATCCTCTCACCTGCTGTAATATACAGCACTGGATGTATATCACAAATCTAAAGTGGTCCTAAAGGAGTAAGGATTTTTCCAATAATCTAATATATTTGGAGTGATGGAGGGGAGAAGAAAACTGTTGGGTGGCATGGGGAGGGCATTTAGGAAAGGTGTGGAGAGAATTTCTTCCTTAAATGTAATTTGTTAGGTATTGCTAGGCTCTGAAATTTTCCAAAATGCAAGGCGAAGTGCTAAGTCCTACATCTGGCTGAGGCCAATCCCAAGCAGAAATACAGGCTGGGCAGAGTATGGATAGAGACTAGTCCTGAGGAGAAAGATTGGGGGTGCTGGTTGATTAAAAAGTTCAACATGAGTCAACAATGTACAAGTGCATCTCAGAAATCCAGCTGTATCCTGGGCTGCATCGAGAGAAGTATGGCCAGGTTTAGGAAGGTGATTCTCCCCCTCTCACCTTCTACTCTGCTCTAGTGAGACCCCCCCCTGGAGTACTGCATCCAGCTCTGGAGCCCCCAACACAAGAAGGACATGGACCTGTTAGAGTTAGCCCAGAGG
>WUAM01000334.1:171626-231746 GCA_024336885.1 Actenoides hombroni
TGAAAATTAAACTAATAATAATAAAAATGGAATATATACAAATATATACAAAACCAGTATTGAACCCAGCCCCCCTGATAGCAATTACATCACCACCAATGCTGTGGAGCAGGCAGGGGGAAAGCCCCAGCCTGGGCCCAGCAGAAAATGAGAACTGTGTTCAGGAGCTGGATTCTGGTACTGGCTTTGGGAACACACAGATCAGGATGGAAGGCAGAATGGACAGAGTCCTCCTCGAATGCCAGCTGAGGAAGAAACTGGAAGAGAACCCGAGCGGAGCCGAGCAAAGCCAGGGCAACACTCTTGTGATTCCTCAGCTCTATACTGAATATGCCGTATATGGGATAGAATACCTTGTTGGTTGGTTTAGGGTCCCCTGTCCTGCCCACTCCTCCCTGCAGGTGCAGCCTTTCACTTTCTGCACCCCCCGATGTGGTACACAAGATCCAGCAGTGGCCTTGGTCTGCGCACCAATCCTTGGTAGTGACTCTAACCATGGGGTGTTATCACTGCCAGAAGCAGACGCTGTCTGTGAGAACAGGCTGCTACCTTCAGACAGTGCAGCTAGTTAGAAGAACTGAGCTGGAAAGTAAAATTGCTGAACAGAATTAGTTCTGTTCTCACTCAAACCAGGACATTCTGTAATATCAGCACAGAACCATTAGCAAGGATAACGTATGATGCCATATTTCAGTTACTTACTTTAACTCTCTTACTAAATAAAGACAGGATCTGATACAGCTATTTTACAAACTACCTTTCATTGTATCTATAACCATCTTTCTATCCATTCAAGGATATATTTCTAACTCTTATTTTAGACACTTAATATTGTGCTGTTACTCTCAAAAGCATTGGATAAAACTTCAATTGTGTACCTTACCATTGCCTTGTCTCTTTCCTCCTCTGTTCTGTGAGGTCAAAGCTCTTCATGCTTCCATTAAAAAGAACATTTAAATACAGAGGAAAGAGATTCTTTTCTGATCTTCCCGATTTTAAAACAGCTGGAATGAAACTGAGACCAATTCAATGACCGTCTCTGTCTGTCCATGTCTGTTTCCTCCTGTGTAAAACAGAAATAATAATATTTTCCTCCCCAGTATAGTGTTACAAATCTCAATTAACATGCTTTCATTGCCTCAGCAATCAAATGTTTTGTTCTGCTGGTCTAAATCCAATGTAAAAGCTACACATGAGCAAAAGCAGAATTGGACTCTGTAGTATTATTAGAGTCCTAATAATCATAAATCCAATCATAGCTTATTTCATTTAGCGATCTAAATTTACAAAAAATAAAAAGAAAAATATGAAGCCACTGTTGTCCACAACCTGAGAAGGGAGAATGGGAGAACTGTGAGATTAAGTGCTTGCTCGATTATTATCAATTAACAAATGCAAACTCCATCATGTTGACAAAGCATTAGAGTAACCTGGAACTATTAAATTATAGTCTTCAGAATGTTTGATAGGTAGACCAAAAAATAGGCTTTCGTGGGTTAATGCAAAGGAATCTTATGCTACCCTTTTTAAGACAGAGCACAGGGAGATACTCTGCTAATCTGAAGTCTGCAGATATGAGTGTTGTTATAAGTCTGGTGTTGTAAAATACCTGCTTTTGATTCATGGCACATATTCAGTATTTCTTCCATATATTTCTGAAGCTAATTTGATGTTAATCACTATTATCTGAATGGGGCATGTCCTACAAACCAGGACACAACGGATGTTAAATACTGACTTTTCAATTGGAAGGATGTATTCATTATCCAACTGGAATTACCCTATCTTAAATGTACATAAGAAAACAGAATCTAAAAGCTACAGAATTCTTCTTGAAAAATAACATTTATGGTATCTGTAATGCTCTTCTGACACTGCCTTTTGTTACTTCTGATGCTGACAACCATCTGATGTTAGATGCTCTCTTCCCATTATGGCTTAAATAATGTTATAGTCTCATTTAAAATTGTTGTGCACAATAAACTGTTCTGACAATTGCCATTACAGATTTTCTAGCAGTGACATCACATTTTCTGATACCAAAAAATGGCCTTGAAAATATTTTGGTTTTGTCTTTATTTAAAACTTTATAGATTATATGGAACTTGCCTTACCTCAGTAATGAAAGTGCTAATCTTTTCTTTCTTCCTTTTTAAAGCAAGTTTTCACGTGGGATGCTTTCAAAACTTGGAAGGCTAGTTCTTTATATCTATTAAATTGCCACTTGGCATAGCAGACAGAATAGCAAAGGAGCACATAAGGCGGCGTTACAACTCCTCACATCCCAAGTTGTCTGCTGCCCAAAGTAGAACAAATCACTCAGACCTAATTTATAGTAATAGAAATAGACTGCTAGCCTGTACAGAGGCTACCAGGTCCTATATCTGCTGACTTCTGTCATTCCCAGTATATGTCCATTTGCAGATGGTGAATTCAACAATCCTGGCCTTGTCGCTACCTGATATTCTGCCTGTCTATGTGTTACAGTGCATGGGGGACTTAACTGAGGCCAAGTATTATGTCCATTCTGTGTATTTCCTGGCACAGTTGAACATGTACGTGTTTTAGTTTCATTCCAGTTCTGGTTAATATTTGGCTGAGGTGGTTCTATTTCAGCATCACAGTTTACATTTAGTTCTGATTGGAGAAAAAAATAATATCTGAGAGCAAGTCTGGGCTGGAGTTTGATTTGATTCCAAGACTTACTTCTGCTCTAACTACCAAGCTATTGTGTCCATCCTTCTTTCTCTGAACTAATAAATATTTATGAAGTCAAAGACTGGCAGATGTCCCAAGTGGCTGATTTGGGTAATTAACTGGAATTTCATTCCTGTTCTACATAATTCAAAGAAGGGCCATAGTCTGGGTCTCATCTGAGTGTCTTGACCACTCAGCTATTTACTATTTGGGTCTTTCCTGCTGTTTTTCCCAGGACACACATTCCATAGCCAACTTCAGAAATTGTTCTACTGAAAATATAACCTAGCAAATGTCCTTGACCAAGTTTAACCTTCAGCCACAACAGTGACTGAATATCCAGAAACCCCTCTTCCTTTTCAAACTGCTGATGACAGGCGTGCCTCACGTGATAAGAATAATTGCTACCCTTGATAAATCCCTCCAAAAGAGCTTTCCTTAAAATCATTGTTTCTGTCCTACCTTGAGTGGTCCTGAGGCTGTGACCTTCTGTTCAGAAATTTTCTTTAGAGACTGAAAAATCTAGATTTGATTAAAAGGTGTGGAGTTGAGTCACTTCAGCAAACTGATAATGTTCATGCTTAACAGCCATCTCCCTTGGCATCACATCAGGTTTAGTCAAGTTGGTATGGGGAGAAGGGGAAGGGGAGTTTTTTAGTTACATGAACCAGCAGCTGTATTTCTGATATCTTAGATATAAGTTATTAGCTTAGTGGAGCTGAAAGCTTTTACTTTTACAGCTTTCCACTCTACTTAGATTCTTGCCAAGTCATAAAATCTAAAGTACTGCAATATTTAGTCTATTTGTGTCCATATAGAGAGCTTATATCTGCAATATCCAATATGAAGGTGGCTTTGCATGATTTCTATTTAAGCAGACACTTGAAGATCTCTGAAATAAGGGAGTATAAAAAGAATCAACCATTGTGTAACTGTTGAGAAGGTGTAATGCATTTCTTTCCTACATCCAGACATATTTAAATGATGATTATTCCTGACAGTCAGCATGGCCTGTTGTAGCCACAGGTATTGGATATAATTGAGAACATCCATCAGATATCTCTGAATTCTAGCATAGTACTACTATGCCTGATCAAAATCTAAAGTGTTAAAAAAAGAAAAATGTGATTGAACAATTTCCCACTGGAAAATGCAGATTTAAGTTTACCAGAGCATTTCAGAGTAATCTATTTGCTTTATCGATATTTTTAATGGTAATAGCAAAATTTAGCTTTAAAAACAATGTAAGCCATTTCATTTTTAGTTTGCATAATAGAATATAAATCAATTAAAGTAAGATTAAAACAATAATGAAATGAAAAAAATTACCGAGATGAACTGTTTCTATAAAATTATTTGACATTTCTCTAAAACATTCTTCTAGAAATTTTTAATTTATGGGAAGATTGACATTTTTGACCTTTTTCAGATTCATCAAGAAAGGAAATTTCATAGTAGTGATAGACATTTTGCAGAAATTGTACAGTTAAAATTGTATAGTAAAGATCTTTTTAAATATATTTTGAATGATAGTGAAAATTGTGGAAAAAGAGTGAAGTCTTCAGTAGTTTGTGATTTTTATGAGAGTGTCTGCTTTGGGACCAGCTCACTTTCTATAGAGATTTAGCAGCTTTAGGGGTGGATATAAGGTTAGACACAGGAATCACAGGACTAAGTCAGAGGAAGAAGCAGGAACCACGAATTAGGGCATGAACAGGCATGAGTCAGAATATGAGAGGGATGCAATATCTAATGCACAGCTGAATTACAGCCTGAGTAAAGCAGGAACAGTGGTAGATTTGAATCGGTTTCATTTCTAGGTGTTGTCAAGATGTAGGCACGGTGGGAGCTTCCATGGCAAGAGCTATTACCCTGCCTCCTGAAATCACAACATTCAGCAACAGCATGAGACTGTCTTTGGGTGAACCTGTGTTGATTTGTTGCCTGTGACCTATTGCTGACTCCTAGTACATAGTCATAGCAGAGCATCCCTTTTTAGCAAATGTCCTTGCATTAAAAACTACTACAATATACATGAAATAAATGGAAGGAATTAAGAAGCACAGTTCCTAGATTGGGCTACTCTTTATCTCTGAAAGGAAAGGGACATGTTCCTAATTCCAGTAGCAGCAGAATGCACTGGAAATGAATTTATAATAATAACAATATAGGAAAGAGCAGCTATAAAAAAAATAAAAATATCCTATAAGGTCACCTGCCCTAGAAAACATTATCATTAAAAAAAATTCATTTATGAATAGTGACTCTGCTAGAAGTTTTGCTTTCCTATTCAGAAAAAAGCTATCAATGAAAAGAATGGTTCAAAATAACTACATCTTTGCAATTACTTGGAAAACAGTAAAGGACAATCTCAAGACTATTCATTTTGATGATTCTGCCTCTTTGCTAGATTCAGCAGGTTGAAACAATCTCAGGAAAAGGCAGTCATTAATATAAACTCCTTGTTGGTTTTTTTTTATGGTATTTCTCCTGAACTGCTTGAGTACTATTGCTAAAATATACTGCACTTTAAGAAGATGTCTTATTTCTTCTCCACACTGGTCACAGAGCTCCAGAGAAAAGAATTACAGTTCATTTTACTTAAAATTCAGTAATACATGTAAGTTTGTAATCCAGGTTATATCTGCATTACCTGGAATACTCATACTGTTTTTACTGAACTGTTTTTACTAGGTGATATAGATGCTTTCTGCAACATAGCCAGGAGACCATGGGATTAACATAATTGGAAAAAAATATCTGAAGAGCTGGAAAGGGGAGACAGAACCCCACCCCAAGAGAGACTGTGGGACATGAGCTGATTCTTCAGGGACATTAGAGCGAGGAAAAGTTTTGCAGAGTCTGTGGTAATTCTTTTTTTGTTTTACAAAAACCAACACAACATTGCTGTATTTTAGTTTTTGTAAAGCAGAAGATGTTTTATTCAAACTAGTTGCTGAAACTTTAATCTTGATTTGTGTCTGGTTTTCTTTTATTTGTGAATATTCCAACATCCAGTCTTTGATGTTACCTTTGAGCATAGCCTTATCAGGTCCTGAAAATAGCTTCACAGGTGAAAAATTTTTCTATTGTATTAACCTGGCTTGAAAAGAACCTAATTGACCTGCTGTAATAATAGGTTTGACCTTCAAGTTTGATCCCATCTTACAAGGGTTTGCATCTCTTGGTTCTGTCTTCTGAGCACTTAATCAAGAGACATTTATCAGCTTCTAATAGGCTTCTAGCTTGTCCATATGTATGGACAGTACCTAATGGGCCCTACCCATTTATTCACTGGTCTCTACAACTGTGAAATGGGCTTCTTTTATGTTTTACAACTTCAAAATGCATTCTATTTTGAGGTTAAAGTGAAAAACCTATTTGTCTTATTTAGCTTTTTTAATATTTATTTTATGGTATTTTACATTCTTTGTGCTTTTGCCCTGGGGCATTTGTACAAAACATGTTTAACATGTGCATGTGATTGATTTTTTTGAGGCTGGCAACACGAGTCAGGTTTCACTGCCTCTGAAACTGCGGGAGAGCGACGGGGCTTTTGTAAAGACCGGGACTATTGCATTTTCCTTGCAAGGAAGAATAAAAGTAATATTGAAAAGAATGGCCACGACAGGACTTTTAAAAGAACGGGCTGGATCTCTGCTGCCTCCACCAGGTAAGAATCTGGCCCAGTATTTTTTCTGTAATCTGTAACTTGAGTGAGCCATGAAAAGCCAAGCCAACAACATTTCATTGTCCATATATCTTACTGCCTCAGTAGAGAAATATGATGATTTATTACTGAAAGGCAGGGATAGATTCTGTATTTGCAATGTCTCTCCCATTTCCACTCCGTAGGCCAGTGTAATCGAACATGTCAGGTCAAACTATGGAAAATTTTCTTTCCGGAGGAAGGCACTGATGGAACTGTTGATGGCCTGTTTCTACAGGTTGCACTCAGGTGCAGTGGTTCCTGCTCACTTGAGCCTGTTGATGAGAACTGGAGCTGTACGCATAACACACACTGGGCTGGATCTGAACAACTCGTCTCCATGTTTATGCAGTTAAGATTCTCACGTCAGCTAATGGCAATTGTGTGAGAACAAGAATTTAGTAAAAAGTGAGGATGTCAGGATTTGGACCTGTACCAAATGCCTAGGAAAAGGCTGTGCTTCCTGCCCTCTCAGTTAGAAGTTGGGTGTTGTGAAACAGCCAGTAATGCCAAGACAGTTGGCAAGCGAGCAAGACAGAAATAATAGAATTAAAGGGGAGAAGGACTTCTTGCAATTAAAATTGCATGTACTGGCATTTCTAGTATGTGGCAGAGATCCTGCACATTTTACTCCTGAGTAACAAAGAACAGAGCTGTGTATGTCACCATGGAAATGTAAATGGAGCTCTTTTGACAAACAGAGAAATGTATGCCATTCCTTTATGCTCAAATGAACTGCTAGTAGTGGTATGCAAGAGAAGAATGGGATGTCTGTTAGAGAAAAGACATGAAAATGCAATTGTAGTGCCCCATTTTCTGTTCTGTTATATTTTTATTAGGAGTTTAAAAAAACACATGGGAGGGGAAAAAAAGAGGTGTTTTTTTTTTTCCTAACTAATTTATTAATACAGTATTTGTAGCAGGCAGTATAATATAGCAGTGACCAAACATGTGACAAAGAGCACAGAGGAGACAGTATAGATTTGTATGCTATTCTGCTTCTACCTGTACTGTCTGCCTGCTTATGGAAAAGAAAAAAAAAAAAGAAGATGGATGTTTATGAATGAAGGGAAATTTCAAAAGGAGTGGACAGCTGTTTTGCAAAATTATGAAGTTAATTGGAGAGATTTTTTTGTTTAGCTTTTATAATCAACAGATGTTTGGTAATTTCTGTTCTTATTCTGACAGTGTCAATTTTTTCTTTCTTGGAGCATGGACTTCTGTAAAGTACAAGGGAAAAATTAGGAACAGCAGCCTGTACTGGGAGCTCAAGAACTCATAACATTTCTAATATTCTGAAGATACCTGCTTAGATTTTTGCTACGTGTCATTTGGAACAGAGAGCTAGGTAAATTACATCAAATATTTTCTGTTTTCTGTGTGCTGTAATATATGCTTGTGCTTGATTCCACCAAATACTACTTAGTTCAGCTCTCCCAATGATAGTGAGAATTGAGAGTCTAGCTCATACATTTGGATATTTGAACTAGAAACGGTTTAGGAGATATGCAAGGGAGAAGGAATTTCTCAGCTAGTCTAGAGTCAAAGCATAAGGGCAAAGAAAACAGAGAAGGATTTAAATCCAAACTCTTTATTTACCTTTTTACTCCCTCTGGAGTTATGTTTTACAGCTGTCATAAGATGAAATAACTTTAAACTCCACAGCAAGCCAATAAACTTTACAGTATCCTGTTTTCCTCTTAGGAATAAAACCAAGGTTCCTGCAGCTCAGAAAGGAAAAACTTTAATGGTATCTATTGTTCACTTAATTTTGTTTATTTAAATTACTTTCTAACAGAAACTACCCAGTAGCTTCTTTAATCTATCTTCCTAATTTAAATTAATTCATTCAGAGTAGCAATGATACTGCACCCAAATCATGTTTAGAACATGGAAAATTAAGTATTCTCAAGGAAGTTTGTCATCAAGATATAGGGTGCTTTTCCTAAGTTACATGAGAGATTAATTGACAAATTAACGGAAATCACAAGCAACTTGAAGTTTTTCTAGTAAAAGGTCAGGTCAGTAAATTAGTAATTGCCTCTGAAACATAGTCATACAGACTGCCTAGAGACTAAACTGGCTTATTAAAATATGCTCAGGAGTGACCGTGGAGAATAAACAGAAGGATTTGGAAATCTATGTTTGGGCAAGGGATTATGGTCTGGTGGGGATGACAGAGACATGGTGAGACAGGTCACACAACTGGAATGTGGTCATGGATGGCTATGTCCTTTCTAGGAAAGACAGGCAAACAAGGCGAGGTGGTGGAGTTGCTCTTTACATGAGAAAGCAACTAGAATGTATTGAGTTCTCTCCAGGAGAGGATGAGGGGCAAGTTAAGAGTTTGTGGGCGTGAATTAAGGGGCAGGCTGGCATGGGGGATACTGTTGTGGGTGCCTATTACAGGCCACCGGATCAGGATGAGGAAGCTGATGAGGCCTTCTACAAGCAGCTGATAGCAGCGATAGAGGAGGAGACTTCCTTGGTTGATGCGGACTGGGTTAGGGATCAACTGAGCAATCTGGATATACGTAAGTCCATGGGCCCTGATGGGATGCACCCGCGAGTGCTGAGGGAGCAAGGAGAAGTCATTGCTAGACCACTCTCCATCATCTTTAGTAAGTCATGGAGAACAGGAGAGGTGCCTGAGGACTGGAAGAAAGCAAATGTCACACCAGCCTTCAAAAAGGGCAAGAAAGAGGACCCAGGTAACTACAGACTGGTCAGCCTCACCTCAATCCCCAAAAAGGTGATGGAACAACTTATCCTTGGTGCTGTCTCTAGGCATATCAAGGACAAGGGGATCATCAGGAGCGGTCAACATGGTTTTACCAAGGGGAAGTCGTGTTTGACCAACCTGATAGCCTTCTACGAAGAAATAACTGGGTGGTGGTGCAGTGGATGTGGTTTATCTTGATTTCAGTAAAGCATTTGACACTGTCTCTCCCAGCATCCTTGCAGCTAAACTGAGAAAGTGTGGTCTGGATGATCAGGTAGTGAGTTGGATTGTGAACTGGTTGAAGGAAAGAAGTCAGAGAGTTGTGGTCAATGGGGCAGAGTCTAACTGGAGGCCTCTGTCTAGTGGAGTCCCTCAGGGGTTGATACTGGGGCCAGCACTATTCAATATATTCATCAATGACTTGGATGAGGGAACAGAGTGCACTGTCAGCAAGTTTGCTGATGGTACAAAACTGGGAGGAGTGGCTGACACACAGGCAGGCTGTGCTGCCATTCAGAGAGACCTGGAGAGGCCAGGCAGGGAGAAATTGAATGACATACAACAAGAGCAAGTGTAGAGTCTTGCAACTGGGAAAGAATAACCCCATGTACCAGTATAGGTTGGTGACTGACGTGTTAGAGAGTAGCACAGGGGAAAGGGACCTGAGGGTCCTGGTGGACAGCAGGATGACCATGAGCCAGCAATGTGTCCTTGTGGCCAGGAATGTCAATGGCTTCCTGGGGTGTACTAGAATGGGTGTCATTAGTAGGTCGAGACAGGTTCTCCTCCCCCTCTACTCTGCCCTAGTGAGCTGGCATCTGGAATATTGTGTCCTGTTCTGGGGCCCCTCAGTTCAAGAAGGACAGGGAACTGCTCAAAAGAGTCCATCGCAGAGCCACAGAGATGATTGAGTGGAGCATCTGCCTTATGATGAAAGGCTGAGGGAGCTGGGTCTCTTTAGCTTGGAGGAGAGAAGTCTGAGGGGTGACCTCATTAATGTTTATAAATACATAAAGGGCGAGTGTCAGGAGGATGGAGCCAGGCTCTTCTCTGTTATGTGCAGTGATAGGACAAGGGGCAACGGGTGCAAGCTGGAGCATAAGAGGTTCTGCAGAAACATAAGGAAAAACTTTTTCACTGTGAGGGTGATAGAGCACAGGAACAGGCTGCCCAGAGGGGTTGTGGAGTCTCCTTCTCTGGAGACATTTAAAACCCGCCTGGACGTGGTCCTGTGTGACCTGCTGTAGGTGATCCTGCTCTGGCAGGGGGGTTGGACTAGATCTTTCGAGGTCTTTTCCAACCCTTAATATTCTGTGATTCTGTGATTCTTCAAAGTAGGCCCACAGTCACAAATGTTGATTTACCCTTTTATTTTTTATTACCTGCTCCCACATATTAATAGCTAAAAAATAAAAGAAAATTAATTTATATAAATGCCTTTCATGCCAGTCTTTGGCAAAAAAATCACAGAGTAGTATCTTTATTGAGATGTGGGTAGGTGTATTCTGATCAATAACCATGTGTCAAATATCACTATATCAAAACACAGCATTCTAAATATATCTTCAGAATTAAGAGTATGTTCGACTAGCCTAAACAACAGTGTACGTACATCTTGTTGTCATGAAGTGATCCCCTTTCAGAAAAGTATACAGAAGCAAACATAAAAGAAATTTCCTAGAGATTTAGCTTAAGAATTCACAATTTTACTTAAGAATAATTTTGTGCACCTTTTATTTGATATTATGAAACAAAAGACTTAGGCAATATGATCATGTGGTGCTCAAGTAACTTTACTCAATCTAGTAAGCAGTGTTACTCCCTTCTCACTTACAAAACTGGCTGAGAAGGGAATTCTGTGGAGAAAAGTATAAGAGATTCCCTCAGTCCTGCATATGTGAAGTTAATGAATTAAGTACAGTTAACTTTAGCTGGTGCAAGTTCTGACCCAAATAATAAATGGAAGAGATGGAAGGTAAACAAGGGAGAAAGAGAATAAACAGTTTCATTGTATTCCATGTTAACAATGCTTCAAACACTGTATCATTCAAAACCAGAGAAGGGTAATACAAACCTCCCACAGTGTCTGTGTATATAGGTCCAAATTTAAATATGTGTAGTATTTTTTACAAGATCATTGAATTTTTCTGCTGCCATAATGATCTTCTTTTCTCCTGTGTAAAGTTTTATTTCTACTCTATAAACAAAACTCAAAACATAGTTTTTGGTTCACAAGTAACTAGACATGCTAAAATATAATTACTGCTGCTTACATAATGACTGTTCTCTGAAGTGTATTCCCTGCAGCTTTGTGCATTTCTTACTCTCTCAGGTGCTTCAAGCTTCTTCCATCTCTCAACATAGAAAATATCAAGCATGTTATAAGAGTACATTAAAGAAACACTGTAACAGTTTGGCATATGCTGCTTTTACCATGTGATTAATGTTTTACACCAATATGTAGTGTGAAGGTGTCTATCAGTGAAAACTGAAGGAAAAAAATCTAGTTTTTGCTTGTAAGGATCAACTTCAGATCTTGTTGAAATCAAAGGATTTTTGGACAGCCATTGATGCGAAGGAGAAATAGATCAAGGTTTTCAGTGACATTCTGTAAGGTCTTATTGCAAGGCAGAACTCTCCCACAGTTAAGGTCCATGACTGAGACTCAGAATAGGTCAGGAGAGTATGTGAGAGGAGTGGGGTTTCTGGCCTTGGGCAAAACACAGTTTTGCTGCCTCATTAAATATTTTTACAAGTTGGAATAATTTCCATACTTGTTTGTATGTGCAGTAACTAATCCATCAGGTACTAAACTTGAACTTGTTTGTGGTATTGTATCCTGTGTTAACTCTCACTGTTCTGTCACCAGCCTTCTTTGACTGCAAAAGATATCTTAAAATAATGCTCTTAATGGCTTCTGTTACCTGTAGCTTATCTTTATCAGAGATAGTCCTTTCAGTTGAGTCATCTCCTGTTGCTTCTTAGAACTGATCTTTACTCTGGTCTTCAGCCTGGAAACCAAAGACCAAAACAAGATTAGGAAAATGAGCATTAACAAGTACATCAAGCAGCTTGGCTTTTTCCATATTTTGTACTCCTGCTTTACACTTGTGCTCTAGGATATGAGTTGTTGGATTTTTTTATTTATTTTTTTTTTTAACACCAACAAGGGCATCACTTACAGGAAGGTCTGGATAGCCTTCCATAGTTTATAAACCTTTTGGTGGTGCTTCAAGTATTCTGTGTTTTTGAAATTGCTATTGCTCGCTTTTTCATATTTAAGAGGCATAGTCACAGCAACCAGGATATACAAGAGATGTTTTGTATTATTGTTGTTGTATTAAGAGTAAAAGAGACAAAAAGGAGTGTAAGCCTGTGACTCTCTGGCTCTTGATCTCTCCTTCTCAGCATTTTGTACACACACACACAGGGAAGCCACAACCTACTAAATTCCTTGGGGCAAGGGTCTATCATTTTCGTTTGTTTGAAATAGAATAAATGCTTCCCTAGCAAAATTTCATTGTCTTTCACTGTATGTAATAAATCATATTACTCCATGTGAGCTTTTCAGAGCAACTTTTTTAAAACTGAAATTTGCTATCAGTTTCCATGGAAAATGATAGAAGTAGTTATTAGTCTGTGAGCATCTGTTAACGCTGCCACATACAAATATAAAATCCACATTAACAACTTCAACTTTTTTTTCTAACATTTCTAACTTCTGAAACATCTGCTTGAGCTGTTTTTCTCCTTCCATCTCAACTGATCCATTGAAGTATAGAGAGGTGAGCAAGCAGCTTGAGACTTCAGTTTGAAATATATTAAATAGGAAAAGCTCAAAGGGGAAACAGCTGCTGAAGTGAAAATATCTGTGCAGGGTTGGAAGGCAGGATTTAAAGAATGAAGAACAGCAGAAATAAACTTTCAAATAGTATTTAAAATATAATCTATTGAATTTTTGTAGTTCTTTTAGGTTGTTCAGGTTCAGTACCTGGGTCAGACAGACACAATGTTGTCGAGATTCCTTTTCCTGTATTTGTGTCTGTATTACTTCTGACTTGAAAGCTAACATCTAAATTGAATAGCTTCCAGTTAGCTCCAGAGCTATCATTCATTTATTGCTGTGGCACATGAGGGAGAAACCATGAGATAATCTCGTACAAGAAATCAAGCTGTCCACTCTTATAATCAAATCTGTTACACTTCAGAGCATCTGTACATCAAGCAATCCCATAGCATCTTGCCAAGTCATCCACCTGAATCTAAAAAGGGGCTGTGGAAAAGATGTGCATGCTAGTCTGTGTGAATGCACACAGTCTGTCCTCCATAGCAAATGTTCACTGAACATATATGGAGGAATAACCACCACTATTTATGCAGTCCTTGACATAGGAAAAAAGAGATTACTCTTCTGTATTCAGTGCATGATTGCAAGATTATGGATCCTTGTAATATGGGTGGTCTGGTAGAAACTCTACAACAGATTCCCAGGCAAAGTGCTTTTATTTTTACAGAAACAAAAAAAGGGGGAAAAAAAATAAAAAAAAAATCTCAAGCCTAAAGCCTCTGAGGTTGGCCCTAGCCAGATGTTTTAATTTCAGAGGATTCATCTGTGAAAGATACCTATTTTTTGTCCTTGCTAATAATGTGGTAGTATTCCTACTTGGAGGACAGAGTCACAGAATCTACTGAGAAGTTACATGACAAGAGAAAATTGTGCCTGGAGAGATAATTTCTCCCAATTTTCACAGGAGGAAGTCAGAAGTATTTACATGGTCAGTTCATAAATAAGGAAATAAAGTAGATTGACTATGTTGTAGGGAGTCACTCAATATCTTTAAGCCTAGGGTGCCTGAACTTAGTGAAAAGCAGCCATCTTTAGCAAAAAAGGGTGGAAAATACTTTGGAACTTTTGTAATACCATAGATTGCCTTTAACTTGCTTTTTCTACATTTTCTTTGACGGTTTAAAAACTCCAGTGATTCTTTCTGGCTCATTTAGAGATCAGATGAGCCAGTCAGGGAGAAGAAATCACAACTGACATAGGTTATGTCAAATTCCATAAGCAGTAGTACCTGTACTCTAGATGTTATCAGAAGTCATTAGATGAGCTGAGATTGGCAAGAAAAGAACATATGTTGCCCACCTGTATTTCTTTTGAAGTTTTGTCTGTGGAGGATTGCAGATCATTAATTTTTATAAATTCATGCTCTTTGCAAAAAAAACCCCAACCCAAACAAACAAAAAAACCCAGAACACAAAAACTGAAAGTCCGTTAAGTCAGATTACTAAAAAAAAAAAAGAGGAAAAAAGCCATGCAGACAACTATGACAATAGACATATTTAGAAAATAAATATGATTGATTTCCATGTCATCTCAGAACAGAATGACTTCTAGAGTTCCAAATTAGTGGACAATTTCAGTGACTTATAATATTAAGAAGGAGCTGGTGCTTGTCTCTTGCAGCATAATTACCAAGACAAGGGATAGTGACTCCAAAGGGGTGCAGAACGCATGTGATAAGCTTGAGATTTGGGGCACACGGCAGGAGAATTTTTGGAAGCAGAGCAAGAATCTCAGGGAGGATGTTGCTGGTAGGGCGAAGGAGGGATAGGAAAGTGCGGAGAAAGCCTTGCTTAGGAACATTGGCCTAGAAGGGCCTTCAGGACTTGAGCTTGAGGTAGGATTGGGAATGATGTAGAGCTGGACTGATGGAACTCTACTAACAGTCTTCCCAGTCATCATGGTCTCACCTCATTGTCCCAGAGTTTGAGATATCCTGCATATATTTGAATGTGAGGGACCCTCAGACTATGGGGGAATGGAGGACGCAACAAGATGATGAAATGCAGCCTGGAGAAAAAAGTAGGGGTTATATAGGAAAATATGGAGAACTATGGGAGAACACTGTCGTAGTTTCTAGATTCATTGCAGAGATGTGAGAAGTTTACCTGTGGTCAAGGGAAGGTACTCATTTTGACTCCACTTTAGATTTAGGTTCACAGAGGTTATGTTGAGAGGGGAGCTTGAACTGAGGCGAATTATTCTCACCTTGCCAGAAGCAACCCTGCAGGGCAACCCACTGTGGAAGCTCATTTCTTTGACAGTAATTAGTTTTGCGTTTGACAGCTGCAGGAGGAAGTCTGTTACAATCATTCACACGCCTTTGCACCATGAGGAGAGGGTGATATCATGCCTTTGCCCTTTATTAAATCAGCTTCCTTCCTGCTTTAAGCCTTGTCCAGGGATACAGTGCAGGCAGTTCCTGTGAGTGGCCTTACGAGGTAAGTGGTGAAATGAGCTAGAAATGTGTAGAGAGGCTATGACAAGCACTTTGCTTAGAGGTACTGGAAATGTACTCTTTGTTGTGGTCAATTCAGTAATGACTACATCAGAACATCTGTATTAAAGGAACAGAAACCTGCAACCCCATTAAGAACTCTGTCTTCTCCTAACATTGTGGAAATGAAACAACAAATGAGTAGGGCAGCTATGTAGTAGGCCTAGATTTCTCCTAAACTACTCACTAGAAAATGGGCTAACATCCTTGCATGAACTGTCATTTTTAAAATGCCCTTCTTTTTAGAAGTATTAAGCCATTATTATTTCAGTACAGAAAATTTACTACCTGAAAATAAGCAGACTTCCTTCCTTGGTATATGTGTGTGCCTTTTCTGTCACAAAGGATGTGCTAATTTTGAGATGAGCTTGTTGTTTTGATTATTTAAATTCAGTAATATTTTCATTGCCTGTACAAGTGTTTAGAGTTTTTAGCACTTGTTTCAGTTAGATAATGCTACAATGTTAGCAGCCATCTGCTTTATTTTACAAAATGTTTGGAGTAAAATTTAAGCCAAGCTTTTTAAGCTCTTAATAAAAATGCAGTTACCACTAGACTTATAGACTGAGGAAGCAGGCTTCATTTATCCCAATCTCCTAAACATATCATATATTAAAAGTATCTATATAGAAAGCAAAACAGAGAAGCTACATAAAGCTGGGATATGTATGGAACACATTATGCTAAAGAAAGATTAGCCATACAAATAGCCAAATTAAACTGCTTCTCAAAATTATTTCTCTGGGCTAGTACAAGCAGTTTGATTTTGATTTTAAGAACAGTTTGTGTCATTTCTTTGAGAAATACAGTGACACAATTGCTCTGCATGGGAGTTCCTATTTTGCCTCTACCTTTTGAGCCCTTGTAATGCTCAAGGGATTTGTTAAAGAAAAAGATTTGGATTCCCCTCCCTTGCTTCTAGTTGAGATCATTTTGAACTCAATTCAGGTATGAAAGAAATACTAATCAGTCTTTTAGACTGGAGAGAATCTCCCAGGAGTATAGTATACATGTAAACTCTCCTATAAATATGAATATCATAACATCTGAGAAAAAAGCTACATGAGGTAGGGAACTTTTATTTATTTTTCTTCAACTGTGAAGATGAACAGAAGATTTTGCCTGACATGTGGAGATTGCATAAACCTTGAAAAGTGGGTTTATAATCTAATGTTGACTTGTTGTTAGTGGGATACATATATCTATTGCTTGTGGGTGAAAAATAATTGCCCTAAAATTTCCCTGTTCCCTCACAAGGGTTTTTCTTTTCAAGGTAATGGAGGGTTTTTTTTCTTTTCTCAGATGAGAGAAGTTTAGTCATATGGACCAGAGAGGGAAAGGCAATAAGAGACAAAGCAGAATGCCCCCGGGAATATTTTAATATGACATGTGGACTTCTAGTAACTCTACTCTTTCCTTCAGATAAGCAGGATTGTTTATTTTTCCAAAATCAAAGACAATTATATTAATCATAGTAACAGCCTATCTTGTGTCTGTCTCATGTTCATTGTAATCTGTAACTGTTTAATCCAAAATCCACATAGGAGCAGTAGCTGCACAGAGGCAGGGAGCACATCTCTGCTTCACAGATAGCCGCAGTATCCTGCTTTGCTCACCACTTGAATGTCCTTTGATGAATGTTGGTGCAGCTTCAGCAGAAAGGCATATGCTCCGCTCAATCAAATTGACTTGTTGATTAGGGCAGTCTCCCAGGAGGAGAAAAATACAATGTTAAACATCCGAATCTGAAAATGAAGTTGAAACTCTGGCTTTTCATGTCTTAAATAAGGCCTATCTGCCATGTCACTTAACTGGGCAGTGGTACAACTGTCACCAGCCTGGCTCCAGAATTAAGCCTGACTCATGCCACTGAAGTAAAAGAATTAAGTGGGAAAATGGCAGAGAGGGTTTTAGTCTATGAATCAGGCGGTGAACAAAGGGAGTCTCTGTATCTGTGCTCTGAAAGGGATGGTTTTGATAATCCTCCCATCTAAGAACCTTACTGGGTAATAGTGGATCTGTCTTTACTCTGTGTTCTAGCTATTTTGGATCCCATTCTGATTCCGAAGTCCACGACTTGGGAAGCTCTATTCCTTTTTCAAGAATGTAACTTTGCTGTTTCACTGGTTTTAAACACATAAATCTTTTATTGTATGCAGTCCTAGGTACCTGATAATAAAAAAAAGGAAGTACTGAGACAAAGAGAGCATGAAATATGTATTATGAAATTTTCTAACACATGAGGAGTGAAACATTCTTGAATTCCAAGTGAAATAATATTTCATCTAATTTGCATCCAGAAAACAGAAGCACTAATAATATGCGTGTCAAATTGATGATCAAAATAGCTATGCAATGGAATGATATAATGATGGTATATAAATGAAGGTGACCTATTAATTAATAATGTGGGAAGGAAAGACTGACAAAGTGTTAATTGATGTGTCAACGGTGATGTCAGTCAGCTGCATGGAGGAAGGGAAATTAGTCTGTGTAAAAGTGTAAATTATGTAGTGACCATCAAAACTCCCCAAAAGCAATCTCACATTCCTCAAATAAGTTGACAGATAAGATATAGGAACAAATTACAGAGAAAAAAAAAAAGTAAATATACAATATCTGATTTATTGCTTCCTGCAGGTAGCCAGAAATGGTTCACCCAATGATGCCTTTTAATGTCTGTTACAAGAAAAAATATTGCAGTGTCTATGTACCACAATAATCCTCAGTTCAATCTGTGAAGTTTTTACAGCTTCTCTTCAGAGAAAACCAATCAAATCTACAATGTCTGATCCATATCTGCCAACAGTGAAAAGCTAGTGAGTAGCTGAAGGGAGATAAAGAATGTGTGTGTATGAACCTGAGTTCAGCAGAAGCTGCGGACTCCAGGATCTCTGTGAAAAAAAAAAAAAGAAAAGGAAGAAGTTTAAAATAGAACCTCAATTTGTACTTTCTTATAAACTATATTAAAAAAAAAAAATGCTAGCTTCCTAGGCTGAGTTTTTCTTAGATTGCATTTTAAAGGGACTTTTGTGCCTTTATTGACAGAACACTGAAAAAAGCATAAGTACCGTTGGACTAAGCAGTCGGATCAGTGCCGTGAAATTGCAGTGGGTCATTCCAGTCAGGGAGAGAGAGAAGAAACCTGTTGTGTGGCTTTGGTCACACAGTTTACTCTAGAAACAAAATGAAATGTTGGGTTGGATTTTTTTGTTTGTTTGGGGTTTTTGTTTGGTTTTTTGGGTTTTGTTGGGTTTAGTTGTGTCTTTCTTGGCTCATAGCTGTCTGAAAAGTTTTTATTTTCTTTCTAAGCTTGAAACTATTCTAGTTCACTAACTTAAAATACATGCACGAATTCTCATTTTTGGATGACAACGTAAGAAGTTATATTTATTTTGTCCACTAGAGGGTACCAAACATATTTCCAATCTTGCAGTAGGAAGCATCAGAGGGTAGGAAAATAATTAAAATCAGATCAAATTAATATTACCATATTTAAAAAAAAAGACAGTGCCTATGTTTTATAGAATATGTTATGAAAATTAAATAAATTTTAATTTTCTGGAACAAATAATTTCCTCCAGCTATATAGATTCCTAGATGTATTTTTCATTATGGACTCTCTCTTCACAATTTTGACTCCTCTTAATGTTAATATGAGAGGCCATGTTGGACTGAAAAATTTAATGATGGTTCTTGTGATGTGGGCTTTCTACTTCTGAACTGGAGCCAAAAGTAAGATCCAGTTTTGGAGTTAATCTCCAGAAGTTTATGGTGTAGGATTTAATCTAATGTAAATATCCGGAATCTGAATTTGCGGAGGTTTTTATTTCAGTATCTAATTTGTGATGGTCCCTAAGAGGAAACAAACAAACAAAAAAAATAAAGTCTCAAAGTGTTACCATAAAAAATAATTTGTATTTTCTATTAGTTCTATATGTAACAGTTATGTTGCTGCATAACTCTGTTTTAAGGTGTTTGCCTTTGTTTTTAAAAGAGGGAATTGAAAAGGCTCTTTCCCACAAGCTCCAAGCATTTAATAGGCCTTTTCTCAATGCAGAATAATTACCAGTGCTGTTTTTCAGCACCACTGAAGCAAAATCTATCCTGCCTTTGAGACTTAAAAGTGGACAAGTTAAGAAACAGAAATGCTTTCAAAACTGATTATTTTTGCTAGTTTGAAGCATATTGTGTTGAAATAAGATTAAATAACTTCAAGCAGGAGCTGAAGTTCACCTCCTTTAACATTTATTTAGTTACTACTACAACCAGCCAAGGAAAGGTGTGAATTTATCAACACTAAAAATCTTTACCAAGGTGGGGCCTAAAGATACGAATGTGTTTTCTTGTTCAAACAGAAGGTAGCCAGCATGATGCAGAAGTTAGTGAATGCGAGTGGAATTCTTCAGTATATATTATCATGAGTTCTGTGCTCAGAGTGGGTCCTTGTGGCTCTAGCAGACACTATACGTGATACATGATAATGAATGCATGTTTTGCATTGACCTGGAGAAATCTGTTTGTGGGATCCCAGAGAATACATCACACATTCCACAGATTATGTTTGGAAAACAACTAAACAAACCAAATCCAAACAGGCTTATTTGGAAATAGTTAATTCTTCTTTCTTACATGCAGAAATCTGCATCTGATGCTCCTGCAAAGCTTTGCTCATAGTGTTTGTTGTAATAAACCAATTTTGGATGTTTATTTTGATTTTTATATATTAGAAGTATATATATATGTATATTGAATTGGGGAACCTCTGTCAACTGTCCCTCTAGATTCTGTCTGTTCTCCAGAACAGATGCACTTCTTTAAAACAGATCCTGTCGTATTATTTTCATTTTTCTCTGGGTTTTACTATCCTTAATCGTATTGAAAGTGTGGCTCTTTGGAGTAAAAGCAATAATGGATTTATAGAAGGCTTTCTTTTGCTTCTGCCTTCAATAGCTAAGGTTGCTGTATACTGCCTGAAAGACAGATACTGAGATAAACCACTCTACAAAAATAAAGATGTTTTAAAAAATCTCGACAGTTAAACTTCATGTGAAACTCCTTCAAAAACAAGCTCAAAGTAAATTGCAGATTTAGCTCAGACGTGACTGGCAGAAAACTCCTGTTGAGTTTAAGATATTCACATGTTCAAAGTACTTTCTTGCCTAAGAAGTTAATGAAGGAGTCACTACTACTACTTTCACAATCCACTACTACCAAGGAAATAGCAACTGAACAACATCTTGGACATAGCTCCCTCTCTTTTAGTCTCAGAATGTCTTAAATAATGTACATGCAGATGGAAAATGTACTCTTAATCTAAAAATACATTTACTTTGTTCCTAGTGGATATCATTATATGGTCTTATTGCTAAATAACTGATCTGAGACTGACCTTCAGTAATTCAGTATACCTCAATGCAACACATTAGCACACTGCATTTAAATTATCATCTGAAGCACACATATTGGAAGATAAGCTTGTCATTCGTGTTATCAAATAATAGCAATTAGTCTCAGACTAAGGGTTTATTTTGAATGTATCATTTGCATCAATGAACAGAGCCTTGTATCCCTTACAAGATGATCAATGACAGAATGTCTTATCCATGGTGACTAGAAGGCAACAAGCAGGCTGTCTGTGGCTTCTGTGAGAGTTGAACGAAGCTTCACAGGTTTTATTGAATAGAGGAGAACCTTAGAATTGTTATTTCTTGAAAGTCTCTTGCTCCTTGGCAAACATCGCTGAGTTTTATGGTTGTGACCTGTAGTCTTTATTGAGGTCTTGCATTCATGAAATCAGAGACTGAGTGAAAGCCCAGATCATATGTTTCAGCACACTTCCTGTCATCTCCTTTATGCAGGAATACTTCTGAGAGAAAATTTTAAAGTGGGCTCAGTGTTGGTTTAGTTATAGTTTTGTAAAACTGTTGTAGCTAAAGATACAGGATGTTACTTTTATTGCTTTTTAACCCTCTGTTAAGTCTCTAAGAAAGATGTTTCTAAAATGCATAAAGATGTGAATAGTGGTCAGGTATTCCTGCAGCAAGAGAGAGACTTGCCCACAGTTTTTTTGCACCTAGACATTTTATGTCTGTTTTATGCTGACATACCTATGCACAAATTTTGATGTTCTACTTTCTGAGCATAATGAAGACAACTGAGACCCAAATTATTCCCCGTAAATAACTTGCACTCTGTCCTTTCTGGCTACTTGTTAGTGTTCATATTTAAAGATGATCACATTCCACTGCAACCAAAAATATTATGAGCTTGTTGCTGAGTAGCACTCATCTAGGCATATTGCTAGGATTTGAGAAATGTAATCTTCTAGTATCTATGGTAGTTGTATTTACTTATTTTTCCAAGATCTGTTCGTGGCACTTTAGTAGATAAATGTATTTCCATTATGTAAATGTGTATATATATACACACAAATAACAGTCCAAGAATTCCTCTTAAATTAATTCCTAATAAAAAATATTTCCTTCTTTCTAGAAGGAAAATTACAACTACTGGGTAACATTCTGTTCTCGTGTGCTTTTATTGATTTGCTAGAGCCAAGTCTCAGCACTACTGATCTGATACTCACTTCCTGGTGGGAGCAAAGTTGCATTTAATCTAAGCACTCTGCCCTTTCACGGATGTGTCTGGTATTTCTGCTTTATGCTTTGCCAAACTCCACCCAAACTTTCTTTCCTTTCAGGAAGAGTCCCGAAGGGTGTATCCTGTGAGTTTTCCTGACACCTCACATGGAGCCAGCACAATACTGCTTTTTACAAATCCATCTAATTTCACCTTCAACATTTCTTTATTTTCACAGTAACCTCTTCCTGTTGATGGAAGTATTAAGTACTACAGCAATAGGGGGTGATAGTTCATCTGGACAGATTTTTCTTCTTGTCAGAAATTCACTTCCTGCAGTTTAGCACTTTAATGTACATACAATAGAATGGCAAAATTTGTTCTACATTAAACCCTGAATCTTATGCATGGGTATAAATCTTAATATGACTTTTTGCTACCAAATTCAGCTTCTCTTCCTCATGGTTAGTTGTGGTGGGTTAACGTTGGCTGGCCGCCAGGTACTCACTGAGCTGGTCTCTCACTCAGAAGGACAGGGGCCAAAAATAAGATGAAAAAACTCATGGGCTGAGGTAGGGATAGGGAGATAGGTTATCAGTTGATGTCATGGGGAAAACAGACTTGACTTTGGGGAGATTAATTTAATTTATTGAAAATTAAAAATAGAGTAGAGTAGTGAGAAACAAAAAACAAGCAATCCACACTGGTGTAGTGTCAGTGACAGTGTATTTTAAAAAGGGAGAAAAAATTCTGTGCAGCAAGCGTGGGAGAGTGGATTAAGAATGTGAAAGAAACAGCCCTGCAGACACCAAAGGCAATGAAGGAGGAGGGGGAGGAGGTACTCCAGGCACTGGAGCAGAGACTCCCCTGCAACCCATGGTACCCTCCACCTCTTCCTCCCATGTTCTTCTCAGGCTTTTTCTGTCCTTCACTTCCAACTCATCTCCCCCTCTCCAAGTGGTACAGGGGAGATAGAGAACGTGGGTTGCAGTCAATTCATAACACTTTGTTTCTGCCCCTACTTCTTCCTCACACGCTTTCCCTGCTCCAGCATGGGTACCTTCCACAGGGTACAGTCCTTCAGGAACAGACTTCTGCAGCCCTGTGGGCCACAGGTCCTGCCAGAAAACCACGGGCAACAGCTCCCTTCAGGGCACCTCCCCCTGCTGCAGCATGAGGTCCTCCATGGTCTGCAGTGTAGATATTTGCTCCATCATGGTCCTCCTTGGGCTGCATGGGGTCTATCTATCTCACCATGGTCTTTACCATGGGCTGCAGGGGAATCTCTGCTCCAGTGCCTGGAGTACCTCCTCCCCCTCCTCCTTCATTGCCTTTGGTGTCTGCAGGGCTGTTTCTCTCACATTCTTAATCCACTCTCCCACAATTGCTGCACAGAATTTTTTCCTCTCTTTTTTAAATACATTGTCACTGATACTCCACCAGTGTTGCTGATGTGCTCAGCTTTCACAAGCAGTAGATCCATTTTGGAGCCAGCTGGAACTGGATCTGTGCAACATGAGATTAACACCTAATCTCTTCTCACAGAGGCCATCCTGCAGCCCCCCTACTACCAAAACCTTGCCATGTAAGCACAATACATCAATTCATTTTTTTTTTTTACTAACTCATACCATAATCACTTAAAAATATGTATATGCCATTTAAATGTACATGACTTTAAAAGTATATATGCTACTGTAATTCTCCAAAATATTTGGTTTCTTCAGGCAGTTCACGACCCAGTGGGTGTTTTAGGTTTTCTGGACTTCCTTAATTGCTATCATTTGGGACATAAATAATCTGAGTTTCAGATAGTTTTGCTCTATTGTACTTATTGTACTTTAAGTATTTTGTCTTTGTTCTTTTCTGTTCTTTCCCATCTCATCCCAACCCATTCCATCCCATCTTGTCCCATCCCATGCTTTCTGTGAAGGTTTCTGCTGTGCAGACTTGGTTTCATCTCAAACACTTTCATTCCTTTTGAGCTTTCTGCCTTTCACTCCTGAACTTTCTTTGAGTCTCACAAGATGTTACCATCATTCATCTCCTTTGTTGTAACACTGAGTTCCACCTAATGCTCCAGTATGTTTTTATAAATCATAGAATTGGTTTGGTTGGAAAATACTGTTAGGTTAATCATTGGACTTGATGATCTTAACACCGCCGATCACACCACTAAACCATGTCCCTCAGCACCACATGTGTATGTCTTTCAAATACCTCCGGGGATGGTGACTCCACCACCTCCCTGGGCAGCCTATTCCAGTGCTTAACAACCCTTTCTGTAAAGACTTTTTTCCTAATATCTAATCTAAACCTGCCCTGGTGCTACTTGAGGCCGTTTCCTCTTGTCTTAACACTTCTAGCACGCACCTCCCTACAACCTTCTTTCAGGTCGTTGTAGAGAGTGAGAAGGACTCCCCTCAGCCTCCTTTGTTTACAGGCTAAACAACCCCAGTTCTCTCAGCCCGCCTCATAAGACTTGTTCTAAACAGTGCTTAGCCAAATAGATATAAAGTGACATAATAAATCTGGTTCTTCCTGAATAGCAAATTTTCCCTTTCCTTAGGATTTTTTCTTTTGTTTGTTTGTTGTTTTGTTTTGTTTTGCTTTGTTTTTTGGTGTGGTTTGTTTTGTTTTGGTTGGTGTTTTTTAATTCTAGCTCATATATTCCCTTTAAAAAAAAAAAAAAAAAGTTGCTAAAGAAAGGTTCAATATTTCTGTATGTTAAAAGAGCACTTGACACAATTATGCTCCAGCTCTTATTATGACTTACGCAAAATAAACGTTATTTGATGACATAAAAGTGGGAGAGGTTCCAATCCAGTAACTGAATTGCAGCATTTTTCTGTGGTGGTGGCTGATGCTAGTCTCTTCTGGGGGTTTTTTTTGGGTTTGTTTTTTTTTGTTTTATTTCTTGGTTTGATTTTGGTTTTGGTTGTGGTTTTTTTGTTTGTTTGTTTGTTTTTTTGTTTTATTTTATTTTTTATTTTTCTTTCCTCTCTTGTTCATTAGGAATGTTTGGGCCGAGCAAAACAAATTCAGTACTATGTGATCTTCCAAATCTGCTATCTTTGTTTTAACAGAACATTCTTTCAAATTAAAAATATCCTGACTGGTGTATGTCCATTATCCATGAGATAAGTCTATTTATTAACTGATCTCATACACAAAGTATGTGCAAATAATACCTGCATTGTTTAATATATTGTTGTTTAGAGTGAGGTTTTAGATTTAGAGTGGGGTTTTAGATTTAGAGTTTATTTCATGGTGAGGGAAAATGAGCTTGCTTATCTTTCTGATTACAAATGAATAAATAGGGAGTTATCGTCAACACTGTTTTCTTGGGACTTCTCTCATATGCTGCACATTAAGTCAGAGGCTATATAACAGTACAATGCCAGAACATGGAAATGATTCAGCAAATTAAACTTTTACCAGTGAAATGACTGTTCCTCATTTACATTGTACATATGTAAGTGTAGAAAACCAACTCATTACCACTAATTATTAAGAGAAGATAAATTGTCGGAGTGTGGAAACAACCATAGCATAGAAGTAATAGTCAAATGCTTTGGAAGGGTTAATGAAAGATAAGCATTCTTTATTTTTCAAAATACTGTGTATGTCTGAAGACATTAATTTCACAAAAGGTGCTAAGTGCTTTAAGTGTATTAAAATATTCTAATGAAGACAGTGAACTGTGAGAGAAAAGTTTTCTCTGAAATGAATGAAAAATAAGTGCATTCATTGAAAAGCATAATTAAAAACATCTGTTGCTTAAAACTTCATCAGCTTTAACTGGATATTATTTTTAACCCTCTCATCTGCATTTTTCTAATCACTGATTTCATGAGGTATAGATTTCTGTGTGTAGGAACTCAGTAATGTGTGATGTTACTATAGATTACAGCTTTTTTAGAAATGTGTGGATGTTCTATCTTTTGTAGCTTGCAAAGCAAAATCTGCACATGTGCAAGAGGGTTTTGGTCAAATGGGATAGCACAGATGGTCTCTCAGAAGTTGGAGTGTGTAACGCTTACTAGAGGTTATATGAAGGCTGAGTCAGAAGCCTGAGCTCTTTAACAGAATCCCCACTTACTCTGACAGATAATGTAAATGAGAAAATATTATTTTCTGGTTTTGCTACCTATTGTGGCAGGAGATAGAATGTATCGTCTCCTCATTTCTTTTGCAGTAGTTGGGACAATGGCTTTTTTCTGGTGGCATGTTCACAGATCTGCTGTAAGGACATCAGTGAGCTAGGATTCATGAAGAACAGTCATCTGTGTCAAGGCAGGAGACCAAAGAGGTCAGTCACTGAGGAAGCAGAGTAAAATAGACTATAAAATGAGATGGAGGTGATATATGACAAGTTCTGCATGTAGTCTCTTGCCTTCCCAGAGAGCTAATATTATATATCTCTATGCTTTTTTAAAGTTGCCTTACCACTAGCTGCTTCTCTGAATTTTGATTTCTTCATGCTTTTTTCCCTATCTTGTTCTACCTTCAAGAAAGTCTGCAGTGTTTATGAGTGAATGGGTTGTCCGGGTTTTTATGTTCATGGCTATGTCTATGCCCTGCTACATTTTGTGAGGACTTGCTGCTTTCTTAATGTTACATCATGCAAGCTCTAACTCAACAGCTTTGTTTTCCTTCTGGCTACATTTCTTTCCCTTTGGTTCTACTTGGCCACCTCTTTTCTTTTTGAAACTATACTGTCTCATCAGCAGTTCTACTGTTAGTAAGGTAGCTGAAATTATGGCCATAGATTTTTTTTTTTTGTCTGTCCTGTTTTCCATTTGCCCCTCCGCAAAAGATAGCTTTTCTGATATACAACCAAAACTACTGTTGCATTTCAGGAGGGTAACATCATTCGATGCAGCTGCTGCCTTCAAGTCTCTTCAGATTAAATCACATTAATTTACTGCAGGATCATTATAAAGGCATTCATGGATGCTTGTATACTCAGAAATCACATTTACCAGCTAACTGAATGGATGAATGAAGAGGAAATTACAACTTTCTTCTCTGAAATCATAGCCCTCTTCCACTTGAACAACAAGAGAATTTCTACTAGCTGAGGGCTATTAGAAGCCATACATTGGAGCTCCACATCATTTCTATAATGACCTCAAATCATGTAAAATACACTGATTTAAAATTTTATTTAAAATCTAATCCTTGGAAAAAATTCCTATGGAAAATTACAAACAGCATCACATTGTTACAAATAAGAGGGTTACAGTGAACACCAGCAACAAACAATAGAGGTTAGAAAGGAAGGATTGAAGGAAGATTAAAAGAACCAAATATAGGCTATTTCAGTAAAAGGGGATTGCAGGATTGCATGATTGTTCTCTACAGTTACCAGAAGGGCTTCAGGAGTAGAAAAGTACAGAGGGAGTACATATAGAAGCAGTTAGTTAAAATAGAAAAAACAAAACAAAACAAAACCAATACCAAAGTGGAGTTTTAATGTTGTGAACCTTTTTCTAGCAGCAAAAGATCCATTACAGTATCTCGATGCATATATATACTCTGCAAAAAAAGTTCAGCAAGCATCCATTTTCTGCTCATATTTATATTTTATTCCATAATTTTGAAGAAACAGTGAAATGCTTTCACAAAGGTTGCATAGGACTTTGAAAAGAAGACTGGACAAAGCACCAACAGTAGTAAGGATAGATACACTGTCAGTGTGCTAGGTGATATGATTTAATAAACCTATTCTTCTTTTTATTTCCATTGGGCTATAATTTCTTGAGGAATTTGAGTACTTTACTTCAGTTGGGAGCCAGCTGAAATTCGCAATTAAGAGTTTTACTGGCTTTGGGGCTGTATTTGGACTCAAATAACAAACTGATGATAAGAAAAGCATGGGGATGCATGGAAAAACTCTGAAATACAATGTACTTATTTCATCATGCTTTCCTTTCTGGTCAGAGGAACCTGAAGCAATTAGAAGAGTTCCATTTTTTTTTCAGTGCAGTAACTCTTCAGGCCAGGGAGCACTTAATTCTTGAATGAACACTCTACAGAATGTTTGAATTGTCTGCAGGTGTCCTCAGGAACCCACTACCTGGTAGAAATCTGTTAAATCATTGATTAAATATTATAAATATATAAGAAGGTTGCTACGGTATTTTTTTTAAGAAAGACTTTCTTTCGTTATCTATACCTGACAATACAAAAGTACATGTACTTACGTAGTGTTACTGCTTAATATCATAGAATTAAATAACAGTTTGGGTTGGAAGGGATCTTTAAAGGTCATCTAGACCAACCTCTCTGCAGTGAGCAGGGACATTTTTAACTAGATCAGGTTGCTCAGAGCCCTGTGCAACCTGACCTGGAATATTTCCAGGGATGAGGCTTCTACCTTCTCTCTGGGCAACCTGGTCCCCTGTTTCATGATCCACATTGTAAAAAATTTCTTCCTTATATCTAGTCTAAATCTACCCTATTTTAATTTAAAACCATTATCCCTTGTCCTATTGCAAGAAGCCCTGCTAAAAAGACTGTCCCCATCTTTAAGTACTGAAAAGCCACAATAAGGTCACCCCAGAGCCTTCTCTTCTGCAAGCTGAACAACCCCAACTCTCTCAGCCTGTCCTCATAGGAGAGAGGTATTTGTGTTGCTGTGTCTGACTGAAGGAGCAGCACTCAAGGATTCATTAGATAGACATATCACAATAATAACTGTCTCTTTCTAAGGTATAAAATAGATTTGGTTTCCAGGATGTAACGGGTAGAACAAAATATACAGTGTTTTGGGATGAGGAGGTAATTTTAAGAGGCAGAGTTTGGCAGAAATACAGAAGTCAGGGGTCAGCATTTGTCTAAGTAGTACAAGAGAGGAGTGTATTGAGAAAGAACCCAGTGGCAGCTTGGGAAATTGATGCTGATCTTTTTCCATGCCAAGAGGGTAGAATGGGAAAGTCATGGAAGGGCTAACAGGGAAAGTGAAAAGTTGACTGACTTTGAAGTAGCTGACAGAGCAAATTGGTGATAAAAAAAATGTATGCACCCACCCCAGTCCAGAAGGGAAGAAGCATAACTAAAGCTTAGAATGTAGCATAGCAGTACCAGTTGTGGAACAGCAAGGAGATATTTCTGAAGTTAGACATAAAACCCACCAGACATAGGTAATTAATTTCATAAAAATATTGTTAAGGAAGCTACTGAAGACATGAATTTCTTTTTATATGTATGAGTAGCTTTATTATAAATCCTGTAGGATTCTCAGGATTCATTAGGAGAGAGGATCTGTAGATCTTTTTAAAAACCATCTGTTTTGGTTCTGGGATCATCACCTTGTCAGGTTGTGAGGAACACTGTGTTCGGTAGAAAATAACAAATACAGTATTAAAATTCGTAGGATGTGTTTTTCTGATTATTAATGCAGATGCCTTACTTTCCTCATTTTAAAGTCTGTTTCAGGAAACAATTGAAGTCTTTCATTCTGTTTTGAAGATTTTTATTTCTTTGAAGAATGCTGTCTTGAAGCCGGGAATAATTTTTCCACAGATCTAAACTCTGATTAGTTTTATTCTCCAAATCTGGGATTCCCCCCTGCCCCTCCCATTTGTTTTATTTTTTTTCTCTTTAGAAATCTCACTTGAATACCTTTACAAAACAATATTTACAGAACTGTCATCACTTTGTGATTTATATACAATGTAGGTTATGTGATACGTGCAAAATACATTGACATTATTTGTGGGTTATTTTTTTCAAACTGCAGAAACATAAAAGACCTTACTGTTGTTGCAAAACACTACTGAAGCAATTATATTCTGTTGCTATTCATTTTTATTAAGGCGGAATGCACATAAAACTTCAAAACTTTTCAAATCAAAATATGCCTTAAATGTAACAATAGTTCAATATTTGAATCATACAAAGAAGTCTTGGAGGGGCATTAGGGGATCTCAGCTCATGGTTTGCATATGGGCACAACACATTTCTCATTAATGTTAATTGGATTTATAAGCCTGCATCAAAGGAAGCATGTAGGCTTAAAAGTAACATTCAGTCATGCTCAGATCTTACTCCTCCTTTGGCATTTTGCACAATTTTCCTAGAGTTTTTCTAAAACTCTGTTTTGAACTAAACATAAGTTTACTGTGGAGCATAATGATGCATCATTTAATCACTTTATCAAGGTCAGCATAACTAGTCCACTTACATAGAGACACCTGTTCTTTCCTAACCATATTCTGCTCACTCTGTTACAAATCACCTGCAGGCATTTTTCTGAATTACATTAAGAAATAAAGAGCCTTCTGTGCTTTTGCCCCCAAACCACTGTCACTCTAGTTTGATCAGAAGCAAAGAAATCAGATATGTGGCTTTCTCAGCACATCATAGCCCACCACCCCATCCCATCCCCTTCACTCTTCTTTCAGTACTGGAGACTGGGGAAAAGTTTTCGGTAATTAGTTCTTCTAACGCAGTAACACAGTTCTTCTAACACGTGTGTCTTCAAACAGATGATATAAAACAACAAAGCAGATGATTGGGAGTATAGGCAAGGCTCCACTTTATACACCTCTAACTATAATTACATGAGCACATTATGAGTCTGCAGTAGCCAGGATGGTGTCAATATTTGTACTGATTTTTATTTATACTTCTTAGGCAAAAGGAAACCCATTGTTAGCCTAATCCCAGGAGGAGAATGAAACAATGGCACCCGCTGGTGCTCCCTTCAGTTGACCATCAGCAGATGGCTTCCTACCAGCACTCAGTTGTACTTTGAGAGAGAGCACAATAATTCTTTTCTGGCAACTACTGACCCATAGCAGCAATTACGGCTTTGCAGCACTGGATGGTCCTGAAGGAAAGCTATAGCCCTTTTGTGCCCTGGCATCCAGTAAGATTCTGTTCATAAGGTAGACTCCTTACCTATGGAGGTGGTTGTAGAAGTAATTGCACTTCTGCAGAAGCAAACAGCAGTTCCAGATGTATTGTGTAGGTAACACAATTTCCACAACAAGTTAGGATTTAATGCAGAATGAAAAGTAAGACACACAAAATCACAATAGAGCTACAGGCACTGTCTATGGTTTTTAGATTGCAAATCACTTTTAATTGTAAGCCATCTTGTTGACACTCAACAGCTTACTAAAACTTCCCTAGTTACACATACAATTCTTAATATTGTTGAACTTCTGGATGGACCTGGAGTATACACTGAACTCTTCTTCTGCAGGGCTTCTTACACCTTCATAAATTTAAAATCACTGGGCAGATTATTCATCTCAAATGGTTCTGGCTGGTTAGATCCTCTGTGTGTGAACTATTACCATTCTGTTGAAATCAAGTAAAATGTTCACCTCCACAGTGGGTGAATAGCATCCCCAGCAAGCAGTCACACCAGTGGTCTATCTTGGATTTCTAGGGTTTTGTGTCTTTAAAGCAATGTGATACTTTTCTGATTTGTTTTTCTAAAATACATACTGGTCTTCCAATGTATTTCTTGCAAATTATTGTCTTGAACTACAGACATTTGTCCAAACAGAGTAATAAGGTATTAGAGATAGTGTTGCATTTCTTGTAGAATGCAGCACAATTGTGTAAGTAGACATGTTCAAACTGTTGCTGTGTCATACAGCACTCTATTCCTATGTTGGTGATTAGCAAAAGGATCAGACCTTTTTACTTTCAGCTCTAGACCTAGATTTGATTAATTTATACTTTCAGCATGTCTGGAGTGTACTCAGTCAAGGACTAACCACAAAGCCACCATTTATTTGATTCAGCCCACATTCTTTATGTACCATAATCACATGGATACATGACAGTTCTTTCTGGCAATCCTGCAAATTGCTAAGTGCCTTACATTCTCTTATTCTGATAACAATTAATCCTTGAATCTTTGATGGCTTTGGGTCTGAGCCTTTGTTATAGCTTGTGATTTAAGAGCTGAATTGGTAGGACCACAGATAAAATTCACAGCTATAGTTTGGGCAGTCTTCTTGGCAAACCAATGTCACTGGAATTAAAAATTCCCAAATCTTCAATTGACAGGGATATTTCTATGGAATTTTAATGTTGCAGTCCATTTTATGTGCACTGACCTACCATATAATAATAAGTTAATAAAATGTAGTATGAATTTTAGCCCTGTGTCGTATCATGATACTATTTTTGTGTGTTGGTGACTTTCAATTTTTTTTGTCTACTTATCATCATAGTCCAAAGAATTTTATTTTTTTTAACTCAGATAAAGAAGTTCCTTGCTGACATGGCTGTCTGATTCAAAGGTACACCTTTTTACCCTTCTCTCCCATCCCTTCCTTAGAATTTTATAACTGTTTGGATTTTTTTTTTACCACTTACATTTTAAAAAGAAGAACAATTTAGAATCTGTGTGAAACAGTTTTCACAATTAAAACCAGAAAGTGGGGATGAGGTAGGATAGGGCCCATTTATTATAAAGGCAAAGCTCAGCATTAAATTGAAGATCGCACAGATGTGCACCTCAAAACCAAAAGATAAAAAATATGATGGGAAGGGGAGGGTTGTTGGTTTTATGTCCATGAAGAATTCTTCCCAAGGTGCACTGGTACCTCTGTTGTAGGTTTGCCTGTATTTATACTGACAGCTTTAGAGATATTTATGCAGGTGAGCATCTGTAGATAAAAGATCCTAGCAGGCAGCTAAGAGGTGAAACAAGGTGGTGAAATGCTCTTATCAGTTACATATTTAACATAATCAGAAATAACATAGAAAATGAAAGGAGTTTTTTGGATATTAGGCAGCAGGCTCTCCCTTCCCAGCATAGCACTTTGATAACATTTAGTTCCAAAATGCCCCAATTTTTGCTGTAGACTACAAAACAACCATAGGCAAGATTCTGTCCATGTGTATAGAAGGTATGTATGGCAAATTGAGTTTTCTTTTTTAAACTTATTATTAATTTTATTGGTGAAATGATAAAAAAATTATGAAATATCATCCCAGCATTAGATTCAGACAGACATGATGTTTTTATTTTTAGCTCATGTAAAATGAATAATAACGTATCACTCTTTTGATATGATCCTCTGGCTTTTCTAGTGGGGAGGAAGAGGGAATCTTTTAAACCATAGAGCAACAAAAGTTCGTTCAGCTTCTTTTCTGTTCTTTTTAAGGATGACAGAAACTTATATGTAATTTCATCACATACTTGTGCAGTCAACAGCACCTTCACTGCTGAAAACTGACCTTCATTTCTCTCACAGAACACCATCATAAATCCATTTCACTGTTTGATATGGTTGGTTGAATTACAAATTATTGCCTTAGCTACAGTCTGATTTCAAACAACACTATGGTCAGCCTAGGTGCCAACACTGGGCATCTCTGTCTCATAGGAGGTTGTTGTAATAAATCCAGAATGATTAAATAGGTTGTTGAAAGTTTACAGTCCATTTTATGTGCACTGACCTACCATATAATAAGGTAATAAAATGTAGTACAAGTTGAGTATTAGCCCTGTGTCATATCATGGTATTATTTAATAATATCAAATGTGAACACATGTAAACACTGTAAGAATATGACCTACAGGTCTAGTTCAACAAAATCTCTCCATGAGTTGGTGCTAAACTAAATATATTCCCATTTTACATCAATGCTGATCAGGTCACAGTTGGTTTTCACGCTACTGCACTACTTCTGATATTCACCAAATGAAAAATATAGCTGCAGGGTATTTATTATAAGTGCCATAACAGTTACCATTAATTCTATGAGATTTACATTATTCACTGTCTAGGGAGTCTAGAAGTATCCTTTTGGTGAAAGAGAAAAGCCAAACTTAGTGAGCTAAAGTATGTTTATTTTTTTTCCCAACTTGATAAACATTTGCAAGTTGAAGGAATTTTAGTGCTATCCTGGATTTTTTTTCAGATATTAAAATGGAAAATACCTGTTTAAGGCATGTAAGGGTCTGGTTTTTTTCAAACTTTCCTACATCTGTTTTCCTGTAATTCAGACTGGAGTGAACAAGTATATCCAAGAAAGCTTTCCACAAGTTTTCCAAAATCATGCAAAACACCCTAGTAAGTCAACATTCTGCAGCACTTGGTTGTTGTCAGCTCCATGTCTGAGTATGACTTACCTTAATATATTTAGAGAAGCTGAATGCCTACAGCATCTGTTAGTTCCTAAAATGCTTTTATCTGTGAAAGGTAGTATGTTGGGCTTGTGTCTGGTGGTGTTTTGGTAGCAGAGGAGGGAGCTACTGGTGTGGCTCCTGACAGAAGCTTCTGAAGGTACCCCAGCTCCAAGTTGGACCTACCTCTGGATAAGGCCAAGTCAATCAGGAAAAACCTGTTGGGCAGGTTCCTTCGTTTGGGGAGCTCTTCTCTGTTGGAGAGGACTGGGATGAGAGAGAGACAACCATGAGTACACTGAGGTCAGTGAGGAAGAAGCTGGGGAGACATGCCAGAGCAGCCATTCCCATTTGGCCCATGGTGAGATGGAAGACTGAGCCCTTGTAGCCCTTGTAGGGGCAGAATACCATCTGTGGTCCATGGAGGACCCTACACTGGAGCAGAAGGCTATTTCTGAGAAGGCTGTGACTCTGAAGGAAGCCCATGATGGAGAAATCCATCACTGGGAGGGCCTGTAGAAGGGACGCACGCTGGTGGGAGAAGTTCATAGAGGACTGTGTCCCGTGGGAGGGACACAATGTTGTAGCACAGGAGAGCTGCAAGTTTTCTGAGGAGGAGGAAGGAGAGATAGAAACAACATGGAATGGACTGGAACTGACTGCAACTCCCATTCCCTGTCCCCCTGCACTGTTGATGGGGGAGGAAGTAACAGAGCTGGGCCAGGGAAGAAGGGAGAGGTGGGAGGAAGGTGTTTTTAAGATCCAGTTGTATTTATCACTGTCCTACCCTGATTCAGTTGGTGAATTGCTGGTGGTTTTGTTTAAATTAAATTGATTTTACTTCCCCAAGTTGAATCTGTCTTTTGCCCACGACCATAACAGGTGAGTGAGCCTTCCCTGTCCTTCATCTTGAACCTTGAACCTCTTGTTGCATTTTGTCCTCCCCAACCCACTATAGAAGGGGTAGAAGTGAGTGAATAGCTGGTGGTTGCTGTTGCCAGATGGGAAGGCTCAAACCACAACAGGCAGAAATTACATGGGCTATTTCTGATGGTTGTGCCATGGCCCTCCCTTTTGGGAGGGCTTTTTACTTTATGATGGAAATTGTGGTACTGCTTCACAGAGAGGAGAGGAATTGGAGAGCTACCTTCAGAATATCAAAATTACTTAGACTTATGCCACTATTGTCACTAGTTTGTAGCTGTCCAACCCTACCTGAAGCCCTAGAAGGACTCAGAGGTATATGGGGATAGGCTTCTTCAATGTTTCTCTTTAGACCCAAGTACAATTTGGCCCTTATAGGGTGATGTAGAGTGTCAAAAACCCTTGAATTCAGAAACACATACAAAAAATACCACTCTATACAAGTAAAATGCTTTTTTACCCTCAATCATATGTAGTATTTGACAAATTTAATATCAAAGTATTTAGTATCTGATGATTAAAGAAAAAAATGCGTCATATCTGTACTCTGTATAGCATATTTAATAGAAGCTATGCAAAACCTCTCCTTTTTCATTTTCCTGTCTCTCCCCAGTAAAAATTCCTGTGTTCCTCAGGAGTTTTGGAAGTTCTTCTTGTTTGTTTTTTATTTGTTTGTTTGCTTGCTTGCTTGTTTGTTTTGTTTTAATTTTAAATAAACCAGAACATCTTTGATTAAATAAACAATGATTTAATGCAAGCAAATAGAATAAGGCTGTTTAAAAACAATAATTCAACCCCCAGAAATGCAAGTATGTTTTATGGATTAATATCTGGGATATGTTAATTGATGTACTCTCTTGTGGATTTCAAGAACATGCCGATTATTCTATCTAAAATGAAAGCATGTGTCATTATCTCCAAGAGTTCCCAGAAGCCCAGTAACGGTGCTAAATGACAGCACAGTGTGAATGTGAAGCAGCTGTGAATAGCTGTTTAATGCTATCACTCTAGGCGAACAGTGTAACAAGAACTAGCTTGACTCAGAAAACGACCATTGTATTTTCTGTTTATTTTTCTGAGTCATTAAAAAAATAATAATAGTAAAAAAAAACCCCAAACAAACCAAAAATAAACCCCTCACCTCTCTTCTTTCACCCTGGCATTGCATGGCCTTTGTCATGTGCAGTTTTCATGTTGCAGAAATAATTTATCTTGCTCTTTTACTTCTTGCTGACACAAGCGTGTATATGTGCTACATTATTAAACCCGTTGTCTCACCTGACTGGACTTTAAGACAGAATTCACTTGTAGCCAAGTGAAAAATACTTCACTTCAAAGAGGAAAATGTGGACCTTTCCACTTGACTGTGTGTAAAATATGTGCTGGAATACATGCAGCTTCTGAGACTGCCTAGCTGACTTCTCTTTGTGCTGCTGTGTTATGCTTGTACTGGCTACCAAAGGTACTGGAAACTTTCCTGAGGTCAAACAAATGTCATGAAAAGCAGGAAAGAGTAAGCTTACAGATGCTTTTTTCTGGACTGGTTCTCAAAGACAAAAAAAGCTGTCTTTCAATGACTGCTTTATGCCTCTTACATGCTGTTGGTGGTTGTGCTCAATGCAATATGGTGACAGAAGCATGGTGGAGCTCTCCAGGAAACTGAGTAAGTGCCAAGGAGATTACGCAGAGCTAAGAATCATCCCTCAGGTGACTGGATCTGTAGGAAGAGTAGGTGGGTGGCTGAGGGTAGTATCACATTGCTTAAGGCATAAGGGGTACTTACCCTCCATTTCTAGAGAGTTATCTGTTGTTTTAAATACTAGTGAGAAAACACTAAAAATGTTTCAGGGAGGTGCAGATTGTCTTGGAGACATATAAGTGGTGAATATAGAAATGGCGTTATTGCCTTGACCACCAAATCTCCTTGTTTGGGAAGTGTCACCCTTTGCCTGTCTACTGAATTCCTGCTCCTGAGTTTACTCAGAGGTTTGAATCAATCTTGAGAGGCTGACTTTTGTGTGCTCTTCATTTCACGTAGAATGGTAAAATGAAATGAAAAATGAAATCTTTTTTTCTTTCATATTAAGTGCACTAAAAAAAAAGGAGATGGACTGTGCATATTGATTAGTAAATGTCCCTCTAAGACATCTTATGACAAGAAAATGTGGAAGAATAAATGAAGATCCAAAGATGTCATTTCCCTTGTTTTAAGGGAAAGCTGGAGATACATTCGTCTGTTAGCACTGTAAGCATTTTTCCACATTTAAGGACTTGGATGTTGATAGCACTGAAAGAATTGTATGCATTTCTCTGCTGTTTAGTGGTTGTTGCCCCACGGCTGTGGACACGGTGTTTAGAAGCTGGTGTGGTCCTGCTGTGACCAGAACTGAAAAGGAAAGGAAAGAAAGCATAAGCCACAAGCAGTGGCTTTGCTCCATCCTGCAACCCATGTGGAGCATAAATAAGACTCATGCTCTCTCGGTGTCATATTGATAAGATAAGGTTGTATATCTTCTAGCAAAAAAACCTGCGAAACAGGAAGCAAGTATTCTTCGCCAAGGTTTGTGTGTGTGTCAAGATTTATACAGTTCCTGGAACTTAGAATTCATACTGGAAAGCAAGTCTTTAGTTGTGATGGTCTTTGGTTGTGATGAAAAGCATGTTAATAAAAAATGTGGAGCTTATATGTCACTCTTCAGCTTTCATGCTGTCATTCAGCAAAGTAAATTTTGAATAACTGTGTGAAATCAATATTTACAGGTCCAGCTTACCAATTTTTCTTCTTGCAGTGTCTTGAGTCTCATTGACTCAGTTACAAGCTATTCTCTGTCTGTTTGGACAGGGGACCCCGAAGTCTGTACATACCCTGCATACTTATCGTGCTGATTCAGATCTTTGCATATTGCATTTAGCTAGGTAATAGTGAAAATATTCTGAAGTAATAAACTGATGAAAAATGAGAAACCCTCATTCTACTAAACAATTATTTGAATGAATTTAGGTCTTCTTAGGTTTGTTTTCATACTCATTCAGTCCTCGGAACTGCCAGGTACCAGTTCAGTCTTCATCATAAATTAGAACAATTTCACAGCACATGGTCATTTGGAGTAAATAAACTCCCCACTGACGGCCCTACAGTTTTTTTCTCTTGAGCTAAATAATGCTAAATCTGACCTTGGTTAGCATTCTACAAAAGAAAAGGCTACAAAGAAAAAAATGGGTTAAAAACTGGGCTCAAAAGCTACTAGTCAATAGTTTCACTATTGTTTCACTAGTCAATAGTTTCACTATTGACTCCACCTGAAGGCTGGTTGCAAGTGAAGTTCCCCGAGGTCTATTCTGGGACCTAGCTTGTTTAATATCTTTAGAAATGATCTGCAAACAGAATGCAGTCTCATCAAGTTTGCAAATGACAGCGAAGCAGAGGGTTGAGTTCATATGGTTGAGGGCATGCTGCCTGTAAGGTGGCTACTGAGAAGACAGAGCCAGGATCTTTATGGAGGTGCACAGTACCATTGAAGCTACATTGAATCAGCAGAATTTCAAGCTGGATATAAGGGGAAAAAAGATCTCATAAAAAGAATATATTGGAACAAGTGGACTGGAAATGCTGTATCCTTGAATACAGCATTTCAGGACCAGACTATACAGAGTACCAAGCCTGGTCTGAATTCACTTTTTCTCTTGCTTTGAACAGGGCATCCTAGGGTCCTTTCCAGCCTCAATGGTTCTGGGATTCCAATGCCATTTTCTCCAGAGGATGTTGATTGTAGCTCTGTAAAGGGAAACCAGCAATATTGTGAACTGTTTAGCTCACACAATTCTTTGCAGTTACTGTTCAGTATGATGAAGAATGAGACCTTCCAACTGAGATACCGAATCTTAATGACTGTGATTTCCTAATAGATTTCCTAAGCAGAATTCTGTGGTGTTAGAAAGGACCTGTAGGAAGCTGAGGACACAGTCAGCCGTGGTCCTGTGCTGAACTTAGACAGCTTTGGTAAGTTGCTTTAATTGATTTTTTTCTTTTTAAAAAATGGATTACAGTTGGGATTTATTGTGATGGATAGGACATTTATGTGAAATAATTTACAAATGCTGACAACTCTATGTCTTTAGATTATTGTTTTTGTTGATAAGTGTGGGCAGTTTTTTTGGCCTTTGACAAAGACACAAAACATCTCTGAAAATCTTGCCAATTGGCAGCCCTTTCTGAATATTTGCAGAACTGACTTAATAATAGAAACCTAAATAATTCATGTACAAATTATGACACTGTACCATCATTTGGGTAAGCAGTTAATGCCAAAAAATGGCAGAGCAGCTATGTGCTCCATGCTGTCTACCTGTAATTAGTGTTGACTGAGAAGCAGAACCATGTTGTTTTAAAGAATATTCATTCGATAATATTTGTTGCTATTTTGTGTTCCCCATATAGGAACAATGGAAAGCTCTTTCTGTCCTTACTAGCCTGAATCATTTAAAAATAATGTTTTTTTACAATAATGAGCATATTTATGTGTGTCTCAGATCCTGTTAGAGGCTACTTAGCATATGGAAAAATAACTTACAATAATTAAGAGGAACACTGATGTGAATCTAAAAGGAAAATAATAGCAAGAGACTAAAGTGTTTATTTAATTTAGGTTATCTACTTGCTTAGGAGAGAATTTGACTGTGATGTGTGTGTCTAGGGGCTGAACTTTTAATAGCTAGGGTACTTAGCTAATGGAACAATTTGCAAGCGTATGAAGCAGATTGTCTCTTATTCCAAGACTACAAAATAAAAAGATATTCTAAAATATATTCTGTGGCACAACCAGATCCAAGGGGAGAATGGCTGATGTTCGTTGGGGTGTGTCATCCTGTCTGATCTGATAGATGGTATATTGCCTTCTATCTTCTGTACAGTACCTCAAAAATACTTACGAAAAATAAATGTACTACTACAGCGTTCAATAGAAACGAACTGTACAATGAGGTATTTCCCATGGCTACTTCTAAAGGGAGAATAAGCACACGTGCAGATAACATGAATAAGAAAATATTACTGGAGCTTCATACCCCTCTCCAAGTTCTTTCCAGTTAACAGATGCTGCTTTAGCCACAGAAATACCATGTGCTTTTCAAAAAGGAAGACTATTGGAACATTCACAAGATTTTTGTTAGCTTAGGCCAAGAATTGTTTACAACACGGCTAATGTATATTAGATGAAGCTATGGTCTGAGCCTACTTCTGTTGTATCAGTCAGTATTCTGATTGCAAAAAAGGGTTGTCTTGCATTTACACTTAAATTTACATCAGAGATCTTTAGCACTGGGTTTGTGTTATACAAGCTGCTGCTGAAAAGTGGGTTCAAATTAGGATGTGACATCCCTCTTTAACACTGGTTTTTCAGTGACAGCTGATGGAAATGATGTACAGATGCTGATGTTAGAAAAATAAAACTGGTAACAGTGAGCTCTATGGGAAAATGTACCTGGCACAAAGTTGTTTCGAGCCATTACTTTCTTGTTTACAAGCTCATCCTGCACCACCGCTTTGACAGGGAAAGCATGAAGAGATGTAGGAGAAAAGGAGGTCAGGGAGAATGTGATTATGTACACCTTGGAGCTTAGTTTTATTTCATTTGTGATGTCTTCTGGAGTATATTGAAGTTATGCAGGATCTCATGGTTTGCTGAGGAGCAGACCAAGCATATGTCTAGTCTGATAGCTCTGACTGTTTTTCCAGGTGTTTTTTACAGGTTTGGCTTAGATTTTAGATTAAAAATCTGCTTTCTGATTTTTCATACCACTGAGAAAGAGATGACTATATGAAATACAAAGTCTCTGTTGAACTGGATGTCTGATTTGGGTGATTTTGTTGTGGGTTTGTTTTGACTTTTTTTGTATTTGGTTTGGTTTTTTGTTTGTTTGTTTTTTGGTTGGTTGGTTTTTGGTTGGTTGGTTTTTGGTTTCTGCTTTTTTTTCTCCATTGGAATTGGAATTGGAAGAGGGAAGATCTTATCTGACTCAACTGCAGAAACAGTTTAGATCTTGCTACTATAGAGATACTTAACAGACTTAAATAGAAATGCACTGAGATCATAATTAACATAAACAGGTTTAAGAAGTTATAAGACAAAGAAAGATGTTGTCTGCTCCCATATACATATAGGAAAAACATCTATAGGAAGCTAATTAAGTTATATACAGACATATATCAAGACTGTACTCAACACTGTGCTACATGGTAGTTTATTATGTTTATTATGTTTTTTAGTTATGCTCTTTTTTCCTGCCTGTGTTGCATGCATACAGGATCTAATATTGGTTTCTGATTTAAAACTGTGGAGTTGGTGACATTCCACTAAATTTCAGCAATATTTCAAAGGTCCAAACAGTATCATTTTTCACCTAAAATCATCTGCCTGTTTATTACATGTATAAATGACTTAAGTTGGTAGTATTAGCTCAGTGTGAATGTAGGAAAAATGAGTTTAGCATGTAGATGAGTGTACATGCATACAGTTGCTGAGACTATAAAAAGGAAAGTGTGGGAAAATTTTGAATAAATTATTTTTTTCCAGTACCTTCTTTATCTTCTTACTAAAGAGACCAAAAATTCAAAGCATAGTTAACAAAAAAATCTTGGATGCTCTCTGCAAGATGAGACAGTTAATACTGGAGAGGGTACAAATCTCATCATACATTTATGTGAATAATAAATAAAAGGTAATGGCCCATTATCACAAATACACTTTGAGAACAAAGAATACTTTATTAGGTTTACCTTGTTCTGTCATTATAGCTTTCTTTTGTGAGGGCCATCCAAGCATGTAACTATTGGCAGCTTTATAAAAGATAATAAAGTTTATTACTATAATAATGGGCAATGAATAATTCTTTAGAAATAGCAAATAGGCTGTAAAAAAAATGGGATAAGGTCAAAACTGTGTTATCAAAAGCTTTTTGGGCTCCTTTAAAAGAAAAGGGAACTCTATGGTCCAGTATTTTTACCTAGAAGAGTGCTTAATGGGTGCACTAACATAAAGAGCTAGATAAATTAAACCAAATTAAAAAGTAAAGAAAATGACATTTGGATCATTGTCCTGTAGTGGTTTGCTGGTAAGTTTGTCTGCTTTTCTGTTTTATGGCTTTTTCTCATATCCCTGAAAATAGTCTAGATCTTTCTGTGTTTTATGCGGACCAGGGAAGGAACATTTTTGACACATAGAAAATGTGAGAGCTGCTTTGTTATACTTGTATGCTTTCCTCTCAGTTGGTCCATATTCTTTCATTGAATTCCTTGCTCATTATGAAGTAAATCCACTGTATTCAAAGAACAGCATACTGTAAGACTGGATTATTTAATTATTTTTTTTTTCTGTGATGAGGTCTATCCAGGGGAGAATTCCATGCTTTTGGAAGAGCTGTCAGGTCTCACAAAGACTGGATTATCTCTCCATATTTTCTCCCAGTATGCGGGAACACTTCCATAGAATAAGAAAGAGATCTACACTGGCTGGAGTTAGCAAATGAGTGTAATAGGTGTGCATCACATTTATGCGTCAGTTGCAACTTGGGCAGATTAGGATATGCTTTATTTTTATGCTATGAAAGAGCTTTATGTTTGCTCAGGTAACACTATGGGAAATATCTGTGAAACATACTGGGAAAGTCATATGCGTTCATGAAAATAGTATTGGCTACCAAAACAATATCCAAGTCAAATGAGTTACCAAGTAGGGGCCACTGGCTACAGATATGATCAGAGTGGTAACTGAAAAAAAGAGAAGGCAAAGAATGCAGGTTTAAATGCTAATAGCAAGTTCAAATTCCATTTATTTTAATAGGCTTTCAAAAATAACACTGACCTCCAAGATTTTAAAGACATTCTCTCTTGGTTGAAGGACACATATGTAGGAAACAGGAAATCTCACCATTGGGGTGAGGCGGGTAGGTAGCAGAAAACATCTTCACTTCTCTCTAAGACTTACCTTGCTGTCCTGTTTTCAATAGCTTATCTTGCCTTGTATTATGGTATCATAAAATTTGCCAGATTTCACGTATGGACTAACTGTACTAAGTACACTTCCCATCCTCCCCATCATTCCTTCTGAAATGTCATACCTTGGGCTCTTATTGCTAAAGGCTTGGTAATGGATTTCTTGCACCAGTAGGTTTTGCTATTATAGTCTGGGCTGTCACTTTTCCTGTTGCATACATGCTTCTTTTTTAGAGCAGTCAATTTATAAAAATTCCATCCCTTACAGAAATAGGAACAGTGCTAATTGAAACAGTAGCAATAGATAAATACCAAAATCATTATATGGTTGAAGCCATAAGATGGATACTACACACTTTGGAAGACAGAGAGGAGAGCATGACAATAGCTCCCAACTTGTCTTTGAGCTCCACCATGAAATTGTAAGATGATGTAGAGGGGGGTCACTTGGCTAGCTGCCCGCAGTGAGTTTGGCAATCTCTCTTGGCTCAGTTCTTCCCACAGCATTTAGGTGTGTAACAGTTTTATGCAGATGTGTATGTGTCCTTAAAATGAGAGCCTCTTTCCTTCTCTTACCATTGTTCCATGCAGTGTGTTGACAGTTTCAGACCTGTTGTCTGTTCTTTATCATCTAATGTAGTAGGAGCAAAGTGAGAATTATGTGGCGTCTAGGATGTGTTGCATCCTTTTATAATGAAGACATTTTTACGTTTTCCAGAACAGTTCAACTCATGTAATAGTATGGAGACCTGATGATTTCTGTTACGTGAAGTACTATATAAAACATCATTAGCAATGTAGACAATTTCAGGGCAATGGCAGAAGAGCTTGGTGGCAGAACATTTCTTTTTGATTACTTTTATTTCTGCTAAGTTCTTCAACACTGAAAATCAAGTCTATACTTAAGTTTCCAGGTCATATAGCAGCGTCACTTCTTCCCCCATTACCAACCTATTATATAAATACGTTTGATATGAGTCACTCAAATACTGCTGTTTGATAAATAGGTGTCTCTCTGTTTTTTTGTGTTTTGGGGTTTTTTTTGGTTTGGTTTGGGGTTTTTTTGGTTGTTGTTGTTGGTTTTTTTCTTAACAAAAGTAGAGGCTGAGATCTTTTTAGCTTCCTGAAGTACCATTCTGCATTGCCTTGAGATTGAATGAACAGAAGTAGAATAAGCTAGTGAGAGAGACAGATTGACATTCTCTCTGAAGCATCTGAAAGTTGTGGTGGAATGGAAAGTTGACCTGAAAGATATTTATATCTTAGAAATAATACAATATGTCCTCATACTGTGAGCTTTATTCAAACAGGGAAAGAAAATCAACAAAGCCAATAAGTTCATTGCTATGTTAAAGCCAAACTAACTTAATTCTACATTTTAATCTCATTTTGATGAGTACTTCTATTAAAAAGGCTGCGCTGCATTTTCTACTGGTGATGTAGAAAACTTTCTTTAAAAATGTATGGAAATGTATAATGAAAACATGAGATTTCAACCTGTTTCATTAGCAGCCCAGCTCTTGGGAACACTTGACCCAGATCTGCCTACTAATAGACAAACTTCATAAGAATTCAATGAAAGTTTTCATAATGGATGATGTTCACTTTTTCACTGAGGTCTGAATACCACCTATATCCTTAAATTCCATCTTTCTATACTTAAACAGTACTTGATTCAACTGCTGGCCTCAAGTTGTTTCTTTTATTTGGAGCTGAATTTTCTTTATGTGAAGAAAGTTGGTGTGTTGTCTTTTTTTGGTTGTTTTTGTTTGTTTGGTTTTTTGTTTGTTTGTTTTTGGTTTGTGTGGGTTGTTTTGGGTTTTTTTTTGATTCTTTGTTTCTTTGGGGTTTTGGTTTTTTTGTTTGTTTGCTTGGGGTTTTTTGTTTGTTTGCTTGCTTGTTTGTTTGTTTTATTTCTTATTTGATAAAGATACAGTAAATGTTCCATAGACTGTACATAGAATTTCTAATAGATATGGACTGGGAGTGAGAAAAACTTGAGCATGTTTAGAGAGATGCATACGAACAAAGCTTTTTCAGTCAAACCATGTTCCAAACTGGAGACAAAAAAAAAGCCTGTTGTGTGGATCTGAATGAATAAGGTATGCATGGAAACAAATGGCAAAGTTGTTTATCACCACTGGAGAGATTCTTGTGCTTGGTGGAAATTCACTCCCAGGTAGAAAATCAGGTAGGTAGATGCACTCCAACTATCCATAGTACCACTTTGGGAAGTAGGTTTAGATGGTAAACACTTCCAAAACAACTTATTTAAAATTCTTCTTCTGACTTTCATGTCTGTGGGAGCAGCCCATTGTCTACATGCAGGCTGACTGACTGGCAGTCAGGACTAAGTTTGCTAATAAAAATAAATGATAATGAATAATGTGTGTGTAAGTGGCACAAAACACAGACCTAGAGGAGGTCCTCTGTTCTGTGTACTGGCTCCAGAGTGCTGCATAATTACTGCAGTATCTGCAAGTGAGGAATAATTTCAGTACTGGCATCTTAAAAATGTTTTTAATGAATGCCCATGAAAAAAAGTGAGTCCAGAGGTAGTATTTATCTATCTTTGTGGCTTAAAAGCCAGATTCTGATTTGATGCCAGTTTCATGGCAATGGTACTAAAGAATTTCCTAAAAGGAATTAGTTACAAATCAGGACTTTTCAAGGGAGAACTGGAAGAGGGCTGAGTGTTGGGATACATACAATAGGGTTTACTCTGGTTTTGGAAAAAAAAAGGTCCTAATGGAGCTATTATTGGAGCAATTTCATGAACCACAGAATCAATACTTTGTTTTAGAGGCTATCACGAGGAATAAAAAAGTAAAACAAAAACCTGTATCCCAAATATTTGTGAGTGCAGGCAGGAAAATAAATGAAGACTTAAAGAAGGAAAGATGCCTGATTATAACTGAGATTTGGAAATAGTTGGAGAGTTGATGAGATGGAAAGATATGAAAACTAGCTTAGAAATGTGTACACAATAGAGGTCTAATCCCAAAAGGGGTATCTTAGCATTCTAACAGTCCAAACAACAGAGAAGACTAAGCTTTTGTACACATAAATGTAATCTTATGGAAGAAGGCAAGTGAATAAGCTGAAGGAAAAAATATGTTTCAGTGAAACATAGCACTTTTTTTTTCATGCATAGGCTGTATCACAGCTAGCAAGTGGGTTTGCACTAGTTGCAGCTTAGTTTGCTATTATCTTAGTTGTGTTTTCATGGAGTAAAAAATCCCCACCAACCTCCAAAAACTGGACTACCGGCCAATACATTTAAGTTATAGAACTGTGCTTTCTTGCTTACTCTCAAAACAGAATACTTGTTCTTGTATTATAAACCATCAATCACATACTAACAGCCACTTTCTCCCAAGCTCCATGTCTTCCTTAATGAAGACCTGGAAAGATTTGGGGTTTTTATAAGAATCGTAGAATGAGTAATTCAGGCTGAAAAAATCCATGGAAGTCATCTAGCTCTGTTGGAGGCAGATTGATCTAGGTTGGACTTCTCAAGGCTTGTACATCCATTTTCTGAGTATCTTTAAGGATTATGCATCCTCTGTGAGCAAACTGGTCTAGTATTTGAACACGGTTTTGGTGGAAAAGTTCTTCCTTACATGTAAACAGAATTTCCTGTTTTCCATCCTGTTTTCTTTTACTGTCACTGGGCATTTAGAGAATAATTTGGCTCTGTCCTTTCTGTGTCCTCCTATTCAGTATTTGCTGGCAGTTAAGAGCTCCCTTTAGCTTTATCAAAGGCTGAACAAACCCAGTTCTCTCGGCCTCTCCTCATACTTATTGCAGGTCTTAGTCCAGATTTTTGGGGCCTGGATAGATAAGGTGTGACAAGGACTGAGCGCTTTACAGCCCAAGATACAGATCTGTCTTGAGTTTAACTTTTCCTAACTGTAGCAGAGGTAATTTTCAGCCAAAGCTCCAAGCAGCAAACAGGAACATGAACTGAAGTATGTTCCTCAGCCCTTTCCTTTGCTGTTATGACATATCCTTGGCACTGTTTAATTTAATAATATAGGCATGCCCAAGGTCTGTTCCCAGAAACACAACTTAAATGTATGTATTGTTATACTGCCAGAATATTCCCTGGCAAGCTTTTGGCCCAGATCAACCTCTATGGTCTCAAATATTAGCCATGAACTAACTGTTTAAAAGTTATCCTAAGTCAGGGGCCATTATCAATACAGATAGATTAAGACATTGTTACACAGCTTAGAATAGCATTTAGTAGCAGAAACATGGGCTATTCTATGCCAGTTGACCTCAGTGTTAGTGAATGGTCTCACATACAATTCATTTTTTGGCACAAATGTAACTCTAAATTGACTCCGCTACAGCAACTCAAGGTAGCTTCAATCCAGTGTCAGAAATCTCTACTGAAACTTCATTGAAAGAGGATAGTGAACTGGAGTATATGGTAGTTAAGAGTGAGATTGAATGGATAAGACCAGAAAAGTATACTTTGAACAGAAACATATAAATATTTCTATAAGCTTCTTTTAATGTCCATTTTTTTCCCACCAGAAAATCATTTTTAAACTGGTCAGGAGGAAAGCAAAGGAGAAATGGAAACAATTGAAAATGTAGAAGATTTCATGTTCCAAGGGATTTATAATTTCTTTCCTTGCTATTGGCTTGTTAGCCATTAGGTTACATTGTTTGTGTATTTCAACACAAATTAATGGAAAATCATGCATATGTCAGGTAGAGTAATGCTGATTCTCAAATAGCTCAAGAGAAAAATAATCTATTTCTGATTTGATTGATTTTGTTACTACCTTCAAGTTATACCTACATATTGAGACTATGGAGTGTTCCACAACCCAGGCACTGGTTATGGAACCAATATATTTGCAAAGAATTCTGGAAAACACTATGAGAAGAAAATATCAAACACATACCAGAACTGATTTAGTATTCAGTATTATGATCTGATCTCATGTCTGACCCTACTTTGAGCAGGAGGTTGGAGTGGAGACCTGAGGTCCCTTCCACTTGAATAATTCTATGATTATGATAATTATTAGTTGCATCAAAGCTCACACAAATAGTGTAATTGTAACAAAGGGAAATGACATCTCACTCAGGGACTGATTTTATAAGTTGTCTTCAAGTGCTAAGTGCTCTTAACTACTACTGGTTTTGACATGAGCTAAATCTGCAAGTTGTGGGATAAACATCAAAAAGTTAAATCCTCCAGTAGACATTTAAATCATAAAGTACACTTCATCTAATTTCAAAGTGGGTCTAAAACTGCATTAAGTGTAATGAAGAAGCATCAAACTCTCCAGCTAAGGATTTGCCTGAAAGTCATCCCAGATGTAGTAAATAGGAATGTTGTTCAGTTATTGTTGGGATGTGCATTTAATTCTCCATGAATCACCAAGCTTGGGAGGCAGTGGGTTAGGGAAGATGTAGGGATCACCACATGACCATGAAAAATTACAAGTTTTTCTGTACTGGCCAGATCTTGAGACAGATTGAGGTAAGTGAGAATGAAATATTTTTTTTTTACTACTTCCAGCTTTGTTGACAGAACAGAAAAAATAACCTACCCAGAAGGAATTTACTTTCAAATATCCAGTGACATTTTGACTCAGAGCCATTTACAACCTTAACCACAGGAAACTAATGCAAAATAGCCCGGTTAGTATACATGTCAGAAATAGTAATTTCAATTAGTAATATATATTGATTGTAGGAATAAAATAAACCACAGAGTTCAGTAGCTGGAGAAACATCATACAAACTTGTTCTCACAGAGGCTGTAGGTTGACAGCACTTCATTCAGTGGTCTCATGATCTACTCTCCTTCTTCAGATTGATTATTCTTGTCACTCTTCCTTCTCTTCCCAGTTTTGCTCCTGCCACTATATGTGCAGCACCAGAGTGAACTGGATCAGAGAACTGATCAGATTAAAACCATTTTATTTTTGCCAAGTTATTTTGAATTGTCCAGTTCTCTGATTCACTGCTCAATTCCACAAACAGACAACTGAGTGGGCAGTGCTGAGTTAAGGTATGACCAAATCATCAGAAGGGGAAAAAGGTTAAGCGATTAAAGCTGAGGTACTGGTACAAAAAAAAGCTGGTTGAGGGACTTCCTGAAAACATGGTTCCAGGGCAGTTTAAACCAAACTAAAGCTGAGCTTGCATAGTCCTAGCTTTTCCTTCCTTATTCTGGTGGCTCATAATATAGTCACGCGAAGAAGGAGGATGAAGACTCTAAACCAGATATCAGGATAAATCTTGTGGAACCACACCTTTTGTCATCAGTGACTTTTACTTGTCATTAGGAGAAGGAGTGGTTACCACCTGATGAAGTACTGGAGATATCACCTTTCCTATCCGAAGAGTTGACACAGCCCTTGTGTAGTAGGGGAAAATTCAAAATTATCTCCTGTTTAAGTCTGAGGTAAATGTAACCTTTGATTAGACAGATTCAGATCAGTAACAGGTAGACTTCTGAACAAACTGCTTATCTTCTCAGCACATTGCTCCAGTTTGTCCTTGGGAAAAATGTGAATGTATAAAAACTGTATGTGCAGTTTTAAAAGCTAGTATGACAGATGTTAGAAAAAAAATGGAGGATCTTTCAGTAATCACCAATAACCAGTACAGCAGAGATGGCAAACATGATTATGCAGTTCAATAAACTAAGGGACACATTCTAGAAAAACTTCTGTCACTAAGGTCCAACTGGAAACAGAGTAGTCCGGAAAACTTAAAAGGCCTATTTCCTTCCAGGAAATGAAATAGAGATGTCTCATTTGTTATCACTGAGCAGAAAGTTCTGACTAAATTTGAGGCTGCAGTTAATATTGCCATTAAGAAACTGTAGAAGTTTGAGGTAGTGGCATCAGAACCCCATAGGTTCTGATTCTGCAGCAGCCAGCAGACTAGTCTAGCTGAGGGAAAAACAGATAGTTTCTGGAAGGTTTGACACACTAGATGCATTAATACCATTGTTCAATTTCAGCAAACTGGCATTCTCCCAAGGAAAAACATTGATTCAGAACGTTGCCAGTTACCACTAATTAATGGAACACTGTCTTCAAAGTGACTATTTACACCTTTAAAGGGAGGTTGACAAACCTGAAATGGTTCAGAAAAGAGCTATACAAATTAGTCAAGATCTGAAATATTTTGCTTATCACAGGAGATTAAAACTCACTCTGTCTGACCTGGGAACAAGATGTTCAAGAGCTGTCTTGCTATAAAAGTACCTATCTAAGGAAGAAAAGGTCTGATATCAGATGTTTTTTTTAATTTAGCAGACAAAGAAAATTGTTGGACACTGAAGTGACATAAATTTAAACTACAAACATGATGTGACTTCTTTTTTTTCCTCTTTTTTCTTAACTGTAATAAATCACTGGGCAGCTTATTTGGAGTTAAGAGAGGTTCCTCCATCACTTGAATTCTATAAAGACTGGCTTTGTTGCTGATAGATGTTCCTGCACAACCACTAATTCATCAGAAATACCTCCAAGTGAAGGAAGAGCTCTCCCTTCCCTCACTCCCTACCTCCAAATCGAGCACCCTTTCTAGAATGGGCTGTTTGCTATGACACGACTTTTTTTCTTGGGCCTGCTCACATCACAGCTGATAGCTCTGTGTTGGGAACTGAATAGAGCTGCTGCTGCTGCTTCACTGGCATGGGAGAGTGGGCTTGCCCCTCCACAGCACCGGGCTGGCTATGGTAGCACGCTGTACCGAACTGGAACCCTTTCCAAGTCCAATTACTTTCCAGGATAAAAACAAAAGGAAGAGTGTGGCTTTGCACTCCTTCTCATCCCAAATGGTATCAATGTATACTAGGACTGAGTCTTAAAATCTGATAGGAAGGCAAGACATGGGAAAAACAGAAAAAAATCAGTGTTCTTTCATCACAAATGATATTTTGGTGTATACAAAATTACTAGGTGTTGGGAATGGCCTTATCAATCAATTTCAGTAAGTTTTGCTGACTTACTGTAGATAAGGAACTGTCCCTTTTGCTTGTGTGTGTTTGCTTCTGTGACGTACAATCTCACTAGAAAAAAAATAAATTGACAAAAGCAGCGTACATGAAAAGCACATTTACAACAGTGTATCAGGTGAGGTGAAAAGATTGATGGCTGAGACATAAGAGATCAATGAAAGGAGACTAGTCTTATTTAAACCTCTATTAATGTTTTGTGAATTTGCAGTTTCTTAATGAAACATCCAGGGAATAAATTAAAAGTGATAGGAGAAAGAGCACAAAGAAGTAGTCCTCTTTCTAGAATAAAATTAATCTGGGACACTGCTGGCTAAAACTTCCAAGGATGTAGGGGATATATATTTAGTCACTGAAAGAAAATTGAAAAAAAATTAAGAAACATTGATCCTCAACTAACTTGTAAAGGGAAAGCGTTGCAAATTAGATCTGACTTTTCAAATGGATGAGGATGAAAAGGAAACAACTGAACTGTGTTAATCTACTAGCTAGGTAGAAGTCTACCAGCTGTATAGTGTTTTGTGCTTTCAGATTGAATTATTTTATGTATAATTCTAATAATTCTATTATTTGTTTTTATTAATTTTTTTTCTCTGCTCTTCATTCTCATTTTGACAAAGGTAAGACATTTCTCAGAGGCTTGAATTTCAGGCAGAGTTTTTGCTGGTAATTATCTCTTTCATTTTGTTCCGGCTATATTTTTCAGGAAGGTATATCTAAATTTGTAATGTCTCATGTTGTATTCAGTTTCCGGAAGGCAATCATTCTCATGATGAATTTTTATGTGTGGGATGGAAATATGCACATCAGCTTCATCAACTATTCCATTAAAATTGGACCACAGAGCTCAGCAACACATAGCAAGGTGCGGTGGTAAATTTATGTTGGATTGCACAAATATTTGGATTTAGATGTATGTTGGCAAGCAATCAATTAATTTTATAACTGAAAGCCTCTCTGTACCAAAGGAATAGGAAAGAGCTTCTCCTCTCACCATACAGGGAAGGGAGTGGAAATTATACAGTGAACCAGCTAAAGTGGAAATAGTTTTGCGACTAGTGCAAAGAATGTGAGAGGTGGCTCAGGACAACAATGCTGTTTTGTAGCAGCTCATTAGATTTCAAAATTTGTTTTCTTTCCATGTTAGAATCAACTTAAAACCTTCCATTTATTTATTTATTTATTTATTTAGAGAAGGAAATAGCATTAAATAACTTTTTCTTTTTTTTTTCTTTCTTTTTTTTTTTTTTTTTTGAGAGTGAGACAGGTCAGTTTTTGTCTTGTTCCCTTGCAAAGCTTGGATCACAGAAACTTATATCTGACAACTTTGTTGAAACATTTGTCAGCTTTCCATTTGCTTAAAATGTTCTTGTTCTCTATGTAGTTTTTTAGTCATTAAGTATACCTTTCCTACATGGATACTCCAAGGAGACTTCAAAAATTCACTTAAAAGGAAGGGCTGCTCTTCTGCTGTGTCTTCTTCAAAGATTGTCAACACGAGGAAAAGCAACTACTACATTTACAAAAAGAGGTGGAAAGGAAATGAGATACAGTGATGACCAGAATTGTCAAATTGAAAATTTGGATTCTTTGCTTTAAAAAATAATTAGCCCTTTCCTTCTGTATTTACAAGATGGATGCTCAGCTATAATTGATAGAAATGTAACCATATTGTAATATGCAGAACTGTCATTTGCACTGGCTGAAGTTCCCTGCACTTCCTCCTTTCCTGGCTGTTTCTGCCTTGTGTCTTTCTTTCTCTGGGCTCCAATTTTCTTCTCTCCTCTTCCTGCTCCATTTCTTTCTCATAACCCAGCTTTTAGGTTGCCTTTGGCCATCTGTATTTTCTTGCATTCCCAAATGTGGCGTTCTCCCTGGAAATCCTGTATGTTCTGCTTCGAGTGCTGGCAGCAAAGAAGAATTTACTCAAATTCTGCTCACTAAAGCACCAGCTCCACACGGCCATCAGGATTTAAGTAAATTTCACTTTGCTGCCAGCACTCAGAGCAAAAAGCTGCATCAAGAGAAAACAACAAAAGCTGTAAACTCTAAAAGGATTTTCTGAACAAGAGTTAGTTTATTTATATGATGTACCTTACATAATATCAGAAGAAACAAAATAGCTGCTGGGCTATTAGGTTCATGATTCTTCTTATTTTTCATCAGTATTGTAGAAGCTACTGCCCTGACTCTATCTCATACCATCTTATTGGTATGAAACAATTCAGTTTATAAGACTAGACCTTTAAAAGTGGAATAACCAGCTCTGGTTGCAGCTAAAAGTCTTTCGTGGCAGCATAGGTATCATGATGCTATTTGGAGCCCTGGGAAATATGTGGTGGTGGAAATCTACCTTACATAGCTACAGTGCTGTCAGTACAGGTCTGAATTAATGCAAAGCTGACCCACCTGAGTTAAAAACAAGCAGTGAGGTTTACACATCCTTTGGATGCCAATGACAAGCATAACCTAAAATTCTGCCTTATAAATCAAGAATCTTTATTGGGATTAGTCATGTCACTCAGAGAGTATATTTTTCTGCCCTGTAACGGAGTAACTGCAGCTATTTCTGGCACAAATATGTAATCTTTTGGGCTAAATAGAAATTTTTTTCTCCCTCACAACCCTAAGAGTCTTCTCTGACCCAGTGTCCATACAGAATTTTCAGACACTGCAACTGAGGAGCCAACCACAGCCAAAGCACATTTATATCCAAAACCAAATTAAAATTCTTCTAAATAGTTTTGTGACGTTTGCTAGTCTTTATCATGTGAGTGACTCTCTGACAGATGATGCAGTTTGCAACAGGATGCTTTGGGAACTTATGTCATATATGCAGGATAAAAAAGTAATTGGCATAAATATTCTCTGCAGACTTATGTACAAGTTTGGCAGCAGCTGCTTCAATTTTCAGCTCCCTTTTCCATTAATTGCTTCAAAGCAACAAAAGAAATAACCTCTTCTCTTGTGTACTTTCAGTGATATAATTCTGCCATGGTGATGGAAGAGAAGAAAATTCAGACTGGTCTAACCAAGGAAATGCAATTCCTGAATTAATTGGTAACTGAATGTGTGAGGTTTACAACGAATATGAATATAATTTCTCCTCTCTCTTTTTTTTTAACTGTGTGATTCCCAAGTCCAAATAAAAAAAACCTGAATCTTTTCATATTCAGTAACACACAAATGCAATCCTGTGTGTGAGGATGATGCGCTTTAAGAACTAGTTGATGGTATAAATTATTACTATTCCTAGTCCAATAGCTTTTAGAAGGCCCTTACTCCATCCTCCAGTGAGATACCTTTCAATAAGTCACTCCAATGAAGGAAAAAGCCTTCAAGAAAAATCTAAAATGCCAAGATAAATAAGATTTGAAAGGAAAAAATAATGGTTGTCCCCACTTACTGGCAGGGATAAGAGGCACAAGTCCTGGTGTACAGCTTAAGCAGAATTTACATGATGGATTCAGAACATTGTCCCAAACTCCTTCCCTCATTCCCTGTTCCATGTATCTAACTCACGATGGCATTTAAGCTTCTGACGATGTCCGCAGGTTCATAGGGTCTTGGCTGAGCTAAGCATCAAAGTGCCTATGCAACATCTAAACAGGTTTGAATCTGTAAGGAGGCACTTCTAACCTGTGGTCATCAGTTACTAAGAATATTAGGAGTTCAAAAAGAGCAAAGAGAATCTTTTGAATAATCACCTTCCAGAGACAAGTGTTGTGAGTCTGCCTCAAACTCGGAATGCCTGATCTGACACTCCAACCAGTCAGCCAAGCAGTAAACTTCAGAGGTTAGAAAAGAAAATTAGGAGCTGTTGAGGAAGTAGGGAACATAGAATCATAGAATTATAGAATAGTTTCGGCTGGAAGAGACCTTCAAGATCATCAAGTCCAACCTTACTCCTAGCCCTATCAAAAATCACTAAACAATGCCCCTAAGCACAACATCTAACCGCTTCTTAAAGACTTCCAGGGATGGTGACTCCACCATCTCCCTGGGCAGGCCATTCCAAAGCCTGACAACCCTTTCTGTAATGAAATGCTTCCTAATATCCAGCCTGAACCTCCCCTGGTTTGACTTCAGGACATTTCTTGTTCTGTCCCTTGTCAGCAGGGAGAACAGACCAACTCCTCCCTCGCTACAACTTCCCTTCAGGTAGTTGTAGAGGGCAATAAGGTCTTCTCTCAGCCTTCTTTTCTCAAGGTTAAACAGTACCACACTGTGGAACTGACATCATATAGTATCATTCTGGGTGTATTTGCACTCATAAATGAGTGCTTGGCCCTGGCCAAGGAAAGAATTTGCTGTACAAAGGATGTTGAGGTAGATTCACTTGCACAAAGATTTGTTATCAGGGTCCATAGATGATGGCATTCATTGACTAAAATCTTGAAAGTAACTTTAGGGAGAAAGAGCGAACAAAACCAAAAAAATATAGAGGACAAATAGTAAGGCTTTCCCTTCAGTCCCAGGCCATCCAGCATAAGACAAAGATGTAGAGAGAGCTATTCCCAGATACGCATCCTCTCCTGGGTGTCCTTTGCAGTGCAGCAGGGTCGCCCACATAATCCTTTCTCCATAGTAGCTGTGTAGTTGTCATTATAACACACTGACTGCCTTTTGGTAGTGCCTGCTTGCGATGCTGTTAGTATTGATTGGAGCATGCTTTGATAAGGGCAACTGCTGCATGCTGGTTAATACTTAAGGGTTGTGCAGGCAAAGTAGTCGATCCCCTAGTGTGAACCAAAAGCTGTAATCAAAAGGAAGGAAAAGAGGGAGGAAGAAGAGGTGATTCTCTGCCAGTGGCAATTGGACAAATTCTTTTCCTGGCTGAGTGATCTCAGCACTATGCTGCAGGGTTAAGACTCCAGCTTGCTGGCTGTACTGACTCTAGACACCTGAAAAGTTCTGTAGTAGAAAATTTGTCTTGAAGAGTCACTAGAACTTAGGCAGAACTGCCATTTAGGATTCTTTAAAGGAATCATGGTCTTTTTGGCCTCATTACACAATTAATTTACTCCATGCATGCTATGTGAAGCCTCTTTTGCAGAAATGGTACTGAATCCTTTCCATATAGTCCAGATAAGCATCAGGTGAATAAGGTACAGGCAACTACTAAACTTTTTTAGGTCTTGGTATGTAGAATTAAATGATGCTGAATGTTGATATCAGAAAAAGCAGCAACTACTTAAAGCAATGTGAATGCAAAGAAAGCCACCCATAATTACTACCATAAACGTATCTGAAATACTGATAAATTAGACAGGAAGTATTTATATTCTTTATAAATTAAATGTGAAACCAATATGTCCAATAGTTTTGATGACATCAAATTTCTGCTTACATTTCCCTTCAGATTGATCCCTTCTTTCTCAAAACCAAATTTATTTAGAACTTCTCATCCCTGATATTTTAAGATTTTTGGTCTTTAATTTGTTCAACCAGTGAGAAATGCCCTTTCTACCATAAAAGCCTCAAAACTGTGGATAGGGAATAGAGAAAAATAAAAATATTCAATTATTGAGCAGGGAAAGTAGTTTATGATACCTGTTAAAAGCAGTGGAAAACATACAAAGAAAGGGTTTTATTCCCTGCAAAATGGTATCTGTGTCTTTAGCTTAAATATCTGAAGATATTTTCAGAATGTCAAGTGGTGTGTGAAAACAGTGCATTCCCTTAAAGAGATGTGATTGATGGAGAGACTTACTAAGGCACGTCCAATATTCCCTGACAAATGCTTAATTTTTAGCATCCCATCCTTTACTCAGTAGCATAAATAGGAGCACTTTCATCTGTGTAGTTGATTAATGGATCTAAAGGTGGGAGAGTTTTCCTTGAGACTCAGCCTAAACTTTCTTTTTACAGTCTGTTCTCTTGTCTTTGTATCCCCCAAGCCCATCACTTTACGTATTTCCTGTGTTATTATGCTAAATAATTCCTGTTCATCCTCATTACATGCTTTTCATGTTGAAGTGCCTTCCTAAACTAGACCGGAAATTGTTACTGGGACTGTGAGATTAAAAAAAATAATAATGCTATTCTGCTTTCCCCAAAGTCTACTCAACACACCACCAAGAGGGATCAAAAGCACAGGACCACTGGGTGCAACAGCAGAGCCTTTCCAAAAGGCCATACCAACCTCTGATATGATATGAGCAAGCTGTCAGAAGACAGGTCTTTTGGAGCCTGCACCCTCCTCTCAGAGTCTCTTTCCATCCCCATGTCAAATGCAGTTCTATGCTTTGACTCCCTCCCAACCCTAACCCTAGTTCTAACCCTTGAGCCACACTGAGAGTGAAACCGAGGTTCCCAGCCACATACAGAAAGAAGTTCTCAGAGAAGAGTTACTTTTGCAGTCCATTGCTTTTTCCACTCCTTCACTTCTCCAACTGCAGTTTTATCTTTTTCCCAACCTTAGCACTATACATTAACACCATACTTAGGACACTGCTTTGGCTTATTCTGAGTCCATGTCACCAATCCCTGTCTCATTCCAGTTGCCACTCTAGGTTCTGTCTCTATTACAGCTTCTGAGCTGAAGGTAGGGTCATTTTTGTATTTCTTCTTAGGAGAATGAAAAAAACCTAGATTTGTAATGTGAGTGGGCTGAAAGGGGCTGCCAAAGAAAATGCTAGGCTTCAGAGCTCTCTTCTGAGAAACTTTTCATCTTGCCATGGATAGGGTTTTGGGCTAAGGCCAAGCCTCAGCTCTAAGTTTAGGTTTAGGATTCATGTTAAGGTTAGATTTCAGATTAGGACTGGCGTTTTGAGAGAAGCTCAGAGCAGCACCTGAAGTACTGTATGACAATATGAAGGAGCTTTCAGCAGATATGAACATGGAGGGTTTCAGGACACACATGAAAAACATGGAGATGGAAATGTTACTGAGATCTTTATAACTATGTGTACTCCAGGTACTGGAGCTTGAATTTGGATATAGCATGGATTTTTGTGTAGCTGAATACGCATAGTATTCTGACTAAAAGATGCATCTTAAATGTAAAAGTCATTCCTGCTTATGCTGTCTTTGACTGTGAGACATTCCTGTCTCACTCGCAGTCTCTTACTGAAACAGAGTGTATATCAATACATATGTTCCTGAGAGAAAAATAATCAATGTAATGGAAGCAGTTTATATCCCAGAAGAGGTTTTTCTGTCTGAAAGATTTCAGACCATGGTAATGGACATTTACCATCTTTGCAGAAGCTTTGAAATATTTCTCATTGCAGTCTTTTCTTTTTTTTTTCTTTTTTTTTTTCCTTTCTAGTCATGTCTCCTATTGAATGTGCATCTAATCACGAAGAGATTTTGCAATATAATGAGCTGCAGTGCCACCAATAATTAATGCCATTCAACTTTGCATCCATGAGTTTCTATTTCCTTTCATCTTTGGTAGTTATTTACCCCTGCACGAAGTAAGCGTAACACTAACAAATCAGAGTGCTTCTCAATTTGCATATATACAATGTCATTGCTTAGGAAAACAGTACTTACATGAGCAAATGAACAGTTAAACATCTGACTTACCATTTGCATCTGCAATCATAATAATGGCTTGCATAAACTAACTGTGCAGTTGTGAATGTGTTTTTTGTGTATGCACCTGCCTTATGGTTCTCTTCACCTCTGTCACACATATATTTATGAAAATTTAGCATCTAATGTGTTTTGGTCCCCATTTCTCTTTTTTATTTAAAAGATGGCACCTCTATCAGCACCAGGTTCCTAGTTATCTTGGGTCATTTCTTCAATCAGTGTACAGTCTGAAATAAAGATACTAACAGTTTACAACATTTTTTTATATCTTTTCTCACACACACACCCCCAACAAAAGAAACAAAGAAAAAAAACCTAACCACAACCCAAAAAAACCCCCACAACCCAAAAAACACCCCAAAACAAACCCTCCGAATTTGTTTGGATTTCCTTCAGCCAGTTACTGAAAAAGGTCGATGTGCAACCATAGAAAAAAGCACAACTAGCTGGTAAAATTGTACAGAAACTGATACAGAACTGCATTATTGTAAATTAATTCTGAGGACTGATTCTCATTTAATTGTAATCTGTTCCATTATCTGCCAGTTAACACCATTAAACAATATATATTCCATTCAGTCACTCTGTGAATTCTCTACATTAGAGGAGAATCTACAGAATATTCTGACCAATAGCTTAAGCTGAAGTTAGTTTTTGGAATTGTATCACAGATACTTACCAGGTAGGTACGGCCCATACTTTTGTGACCCACTGTGGGTCTTGATCAGTTCCGTTGAATGAAAGGAAGACTCCCAGAAAGTTCAGTAAATTTAGGATCTGCTCCCAGTCAACATCACTAGTAGAGTATAGCAACAGACCTCTGATTGTGAAATGGTAAAAACAGTCATATTTCAATGCAACATAAAATGTTCTTACTTGTAAAGCTTTTGGAAGGTGAAGAATAGGTTAATTTAGTTAAGCTTTTCACAAAGATAGGTAAATATTTTTGACATTACAATTTCTCAGCAGTTTTGGTGAAGGCAGATAATTCAGGCATAATGTACCTAGAGTTATTAATGATAGTTATTCGCCTATAGTTACTTTTCTCATCCAAGTATTTGCTCTTGAAATCCAGCGAAAAGTGAAATTCAGGCAATGGGCACATGGCTTCAGCAAATATATACCTGCTAGTGGTTATCCTGAAAGGATAACCTGAAAGGTGTTACTTTTTTTGCAATGAAGAAACAGTCTTTTCCCCTTATTTTCATTGACTAGTAAGAATAGGCATGTAAAAGTTTGGGTTTTTCCACAGAGAGAAGATTCATTGTTCCTGGAACAGCAGATTATAACAAAAAAAACCTCACAACTGTTGGTTTTGGTTGCTTTGGTTGGTTGGGTGGTTGTTGTTGTGGGTTTTTTTTAATTAAAAATTTAACCCAAACCCTCCACAACCCAATATTTTTGAGGGGGAAAAAAGAGAGAAAAAAATGTCACCTGCTTTCTCGAGAAAGTTGGCCATCAAAGGAGTTATAAGAAGGGGATTGAGTCTGAGAAAGAAAGGCGGG
>WUAM01000334.1:231846-242313 GCA_024336885.1 Actenoides hombroni
TGAAGCGGTGAACATACATATTTGTCCTTAAAACATGCTACTGAGACAGAAAACCCTCATTTGGTTTTAATTTTTTTTTGGTCTGTTGAAACTTTGGCTCCCTGCCCCCCCTGGGGGGGGGGGGGAGGCAGAATAAATGTGAGCAAATGAACAGACCAAAGCTCTGCCTAGAACAGACAGACATCCCTGAGCAGGAGATGAGTTTGAGAAATCATGCTGTTGCTTGTTAGCTCAAAGAGGCAATGCTTAAGAATCTGTGGTTCTAATGCTGGTGGTTGAGAAGAACTGCGGTTGAGATGTAGTATGGGATGCGACTGAATTTGAACCCATCAAGAAGACTTAAACTGGTAGATACCATACAAAGCTTGTGAGGTTGTATTCTGAGTAATGGAAAAGGGACTATTTGTCTTCTACTATTGTCAGAACTGTCATTGCCCAGTGGAATATAAGCAAAGGGTGGGTTTTGACCATTGCATTTACTGTATTTCTTGTGCCTTTGAGGCACAAGATGGGGAGGGAAATGAGGAGCTGTTATTTAGATAAACAGAGTTCTTTGGGGTAAAGGAAGGAGAGCGATAGACAGCAGGTACATTGATAAACCAACCACAGTAATTTGGTCACAAATAACATCCTAGAAAACTGTCAGAATGGCTACAAAATCTTCCGTGAGGATACTTACACTGACTGGAGCTGTGGAAAGAAGTATTAATTAAGGTTGATTAGTGGGGAGCAGTTGGTTCACTTATCATAAATGCTCGATAAAGTGATTTTCTGGATTCCTGGGGAAAGGTCTATTCTTACTGTAAAGAGCCAGTGGGAAGAAACTAGAGTGAATAATCTTTGAGCCCTGGACTGCTATGTCCTCTCTGTAGTCAGCTGGCCTTTTTGATTATCTGACGTGGATAACTCATTAAACACTGTTTCTCACCTTTAAAGAATCTTGTCAGAATTAGAGGAGTGTGTCTTTTTGTTGTCCTGCCTTTTTGTCTACCACGTAACTATGGGAAAGTTTTCATAACACCTCTTCCCTGTATACTGCCGCAAACCAATGGGCTATCTAGCTTGGGTTCTGGTTCAGCAGCTGGATCTCAAAGTGTCACTGGCTGGATTTTCTTAAATTAGGATTTCAGGGTCAACTTCAGTATTGATGACAAAAGCTTACTCAGGAGTGCTTCTAAGCAAACAGTCATGATCTTAAGCATGCACGTTGTTAACTGTGCAAAGGACATACGTAGCTGACTACATGCTGTCTGTTTATTTGGACTTAAGAAATACAGTTAATGGAAGAAACTGACCTTTAAAGAGGTCTTTTATGTCTCAACTGGGTCTGTTATGCATTGCAAAACAGTTGTCAGGATGAACGCTGTGTGCTTTCTCTGAATCTAAGCAGGCATGCTAAATCAATTCAAAGATAAAAATTTGTTCCAAAAGCAGTATCCCTGCTTTTGCCTTCCTGACTGAAAACGAACTGAAATAACACAGCTTTTTGGACTTATATGAGGATTGTATGGTACATTAACTTTTTTCTTATCCTCTGCAGCAAGGTGAATTTAATCCTTTTATGGTGTATACAAGGGATGCTTTTTGATCTACTGTGTATTGCTTCATTATTGTTGCTAATAATAATGCTATCTATAGTAGGTAGCTGGTTATTTTACATCTCTGCATCTCATCTGTCTTTCCCTTTAGAAAAGAAATTTGAAGATCTGTCTCAGAGTCTCAGATATTTTAATTCTTACAAGAATCCATCTAAGTCAGCATATTCTAATACTATTGTCATTCCGGCCATGCAAGGCACTTTACTATTTAAGTTTACTTTTAAACAGATCTAGACTTAAAGCATAGTTCTTCAAAATGGAGTCAAACATAACAACTGGTAGTGTCCCCTATTTTATACATCACTGTTCTGATAAATTCAGTCAGTGCTGAAGTTGTCATTCACAATGGCAGAACATAAAACACTCTTAAATTTATAATAAATTTCCATCGTGTGATAAGCTACATTTAATCATGTTAACTGTGGTAACAAGTTATTAAATTTTTTGCAAAAAGATATCAAACCTGAATGTTAATATTTTCTTTATGCGTATGATATTGAATGTGAACCCTACTCAAATGATATCTTATATATGATGTATATAGATGATATATATATGATATCATGTATGTATATATATAAACATATATATGATATCATATATATCCAGATGGTGACTGGTCACAAGTGGTGTTCCCCAGGGTTCAGTATTGGGGCCAGTTCTGTTTAGTATCTTTATCAATGATCTGGATGAGGACACACTCAGTAAATTTACAGATGACACCAAGTTAGATGGGTGTATTGATCTGCTTGAAGGTAAGGAGGCTCTCTCTACAGAGGGACCTGGACAGGTTGGATCGATGGGCTGAGGCCAGTGGGATGAGATTTAACAAGGCCAAGTGGCTGCATGCTGCGCTTGGATCACAACAACCCCCTGCAATGCTACAGGCTTGGGTAGGAGTGGCTGGAAAGCTGCCTGGTGGAAAAGTACCTGATGGTGTTGGTTGACATCCGTTTGAATATGATCCAGCAGTGTGCCCAGGTGGTCAAGAAGGCCGACAGCATCCTGGCTTGTATCAGAAATAGCATGGCCAGCAGGACTAGGGAAGTGTACTTGGCACTGGTGAGGCTGCATCTGGAAACTGGGTTCAGTTTTGGGCCCCTCACTACAAGAAGAACATTGAGGTGCTGGAGTATGTCCAAAGAAGGGCAGGGAAGATGGTGAAGAGTCTAGAGCACAAGTTTTATGAGGAGCAGCTGTGGGAAATGGTGTTGTTTAGCCTGGAGAAAAGGAGGCTCAGGAGAGACCTTATTGCTCCCTACAACTGAGAGGAAGTTGTAGCAAGGTGGGTGTCAGTATCTTTTTCCAAGTAACAAATGATAGGACAAGAGGAAATGATCTCAAGTTGTGCCAGAGGAGGTTTAGTTTGGATATTAGGAAAAATTTTTTCACTGAAAGGGTTGTCAAGCACTGGAACAGGCTGTCCAGGGAAGTGGTGGAGTCACCATCTCTGGAGCTACTTGATGCTTAGATGTGGTGCATAGGGACATGGTTTAGTAGTGACCTGGCAGTGGTGGGTTAACAGTTGGACATGATGATCCTGAAGGTTTCTTCTAACGAGAACAATTCTATGATTCTGTGATTCTATACTGCATTCATATACCGAATAGAGAAGCTAATATGGAGTAAACTTACTGCAGATGCCCTCCCATTGAGAAATGAGACATACTGCATTTACAGTTTTGCTGAATATTCTAGTTTCAAATTAATTATAAAAGGGGACAAAGCAGTCCATCTGCAGAAAAAACAGCCCATTATTGTGAAGACTTTCTCCAATGTAATGACAGCTCCGTTTGAAAGAGTAATCACTAATTCCTATGGGGATATAGCAACTCTTGCCAAGATAAGTAGCAGGCCTCAAGGAAGCTGACAGGACAAACTGTGAAATGCAGTGAGTGCTTATATAAATAGAAAAGTCTTGAGACTCTTACGGATTATATAAATGTTGGAGGACTTTAATAGAGACATGATCAGCCAATTTGCATACACCTTAGAACACAAACTGACCATACCTGGGGTTTTTTTTCCAAAAAAAAATGTTTAAAAAGACCAAAAATCTTATTATTTTACATACAAAATATATGCAGTTATACTGGCATGCTCAGAACAGATGGGCAGGCAATTGGAAGCAGTATTGGTTAGTGGCTTGGGCAGTGGACTGATATTCAGAGAATCCAGGTCTAAATCCAAGATTGTTGTCTTGTCAAGTCATTTAGCATTGCTGTCTCAGTTTCTTTTGTTTCAATGAGGGAGATAATACTGTTTATCTTGTAAAGTTCTTTAGAACCATGAGAGAAAGCAAGCTATCCATGAGCTTATTGTTGTTACTGAGTCTTTGCATGCAGCTTTTTTTTTTTTATTATCAAGCACAGCTTGATAACATTTTCACTTGGTAAGATGGTTCTTCTAAAGCAAAGGGATTTCATTGTCCCTGAGCCCCCAACTATATTTGTTATTAGTGTTAGACTGAAGACTGTTATTATTTGGATATGATTCTCCAGACCTCAATTTTTGCAGCTTTTAGCAAGGAAATTCTTTCCTCCTAGGACAGGCTTATCGCTTCCAAGTGAGGCTTTTATGACTTCTTCACTGTTGGAACTTGATGTCCTTGCTTCTCTTGTTGATACACTTGAAAACTGGTGATCTTCAACAATCTTTAAACGCTTGTGACTTCTCAAAATCTCTCATCTCCACATAGTAGTTGTCTGGGATAGTGTGGGGTATGCATCGCTCAGTGTGAAAATGAAACTTCTGAAAGAATGCAAAATAGTGAAAATAGTCAGTTCACAACTATTATTTTTTTAAATATTAAAAAAACAGTGCAGAATTTTAGAGGTCTTTTTTGGCCATGTTATAAGTGTCTGAGAACATAAGATTCTCACTGAGGTAAGAAAGTGTCCATTGTGTACTGTGCACCTTTATGAAGGGACTGTGCCTCCACCTTCTTTACATCCTTGCATTAGGTAGCTGTGTGTAGCACTAAGATCTCCCTTAAGCCTTCTCTTCCTATTGCTAAACAAACACAGCTCTGTCAGCTTCTTCTCGTGAACCATGTGCTCCAACTCCTTGTCTACCTTAGTAGCTTATCTCCTGAACCTGTAGCATGTTAATGTCTTTCTTATCTCAAGGAACACCAACCAGGATTGGGACACTGCAGGTGCGATTTCACAATAGTCAAGTAAATGAGAATTGTCAATTCCCGTAATCTGTGTCTGCACTCTTGATTACACAATCTGGTATCCAGTTGGAATTCTCTGCAAGGGCAAATTTTTGTTACATTTTTATGTTCATGTTTTGTGTTTACAGAACTAAAGTTTAAAGAACCAAACTCCCATAAACTGTACATTTATTTCAGCATACCCCTCCAAAACAAAGAACAACCAACCAACAACAAAAACCCAATCTTTGATAAGCCCTAGACTACAGGGTGGCTACTGTATAGGAATTGCATGATATCCTGCTATTTGCAGACCATTTGAGCTTAATTGGATGTAGGTGGTGTGTTTTAAAAATGTTAGATGAAATTTGATGTAACTGAGAGGCTTGTGTTTCGTGTTTCATGTTTCATGTGTTGGTGATCTCAAGACAAAATGTCATCTGTTTGTTCATGTCAACTACTTCAGAATAGCTGAATCAAAATCTCTGCATTAGTCAGTCCAACATGTTTTTCTATTCCTGTCCACAGCACTAACAAGTTCACTTTTGAGATGCAGTCTGAAACAGAAAACCTGAGATGCTGCAACACCACACTTTATACATTTTTAGCCCTGTATTTTATAATACTGCTGTCCTGGTTTTGCTGGGACAGATTCATAGACCAGCCATGGTCTGCAGGCTGTTAGCAGTTTAAAGTCAGCCAGGGCAGCTGACCCAAGATGGCTACAGGTGTATCCCACACATCACCCCCATGAACATCACGCTCAGGGGAAGTTTGTTAGGGACAGGTGTTCCTACTCCTACTGCTCTTCCTTTTCCTTCTTCTCTCCAGCCCTCCAAGGGCTCACTTACCATTTTGCTCCTGACAACTGCCTTGCTGTTTATTGTGACTGCTGTACAAGTGCTGGCCTGAACATAACTTTGTATACTTTATTTTGATGTTAGTTCTGGTGTTTCATTAAATCCATTCCCAATTGTCCTTCTCAACTGGGGAGGGGTCATCTGGTGACAGAGCAACTGCTGTAATTTAGCCCCGACTATGGGCTAAATGTAGACAACTGCTCAAGCAGTTAGGACTTGAAAATGTCAAGCCTGAAATTGAGAGTTGGTCTTGGCATAACTCAAGGAATTTGGCAACCAGCAATAAATTCATTTTCTAGAATGCCTATCTGTAACCAACATATTTAAATTCAGTATTTTAACAACCTTAGAATTTACTGCTCAACTTCCAGTACAAATAACACTTAGAATAGCTTGCCAGCTTTTCATCACAGATGCCTGATTCACACGGCTACTCTAGTCGACTCTTTAAATAACTGCCTTGTGACTGCATACTTGGCCTCTTTTTCTTTATTATTTAAAGTTTGTCCCAAAGACAGTATCACCCTAATTCCCCCTATGCTGGTTTGGCAACTTCCCATTTATTTTTCCTAGTAACTAAAGTTTATTAAAATTATTTCAGTAACAAGCAATACATTTTCTTTGAAAGTTTATTTCTTAGATTTGCAATGTTTACACTTGAATGTATTCTTCAGATCAGACCAGAAGTCTATTTCATCAAGTATATTTTCTCTAAGTAACTACATACTACACTGAGAGGTGTAAAGATCAATTATATAGGATATTGTTCTGGGCAAATTTTCTCCTAAATCTGTGCAGGAAAGTAAAAGAAAGTTTTTGTAGTATCAAGGATCATATATTAAATATCAAATTTTTTAGTAATATGACCCTGAATCTATATTGTCTTTTTGGCTGACTTTGTTAAAGCCATCTAAATTTTCTTCTCTTTTAACCCTTCTAAATCTAATTAATGCAATTTTTTTGTCTTCTTCAGGCTTTGTTGTTTACTCTTTTTTCAGACTATTTGTAAGTAAATACTAATATTGAATCTTTCCAACACTGTTAAGGCCTGCTGTGCTAAGCACTAACCCTTTCTGCATATAATCTGTCATTACAATCCCATGGTAAAACTGTATCCATCACTGAAGGCAGTTTAATTTCCAGAATATCTTGTCCTAGACTTTTGAAAAATCCAAGTAGATTTTTTTTTTCCTATTCAGTCTTGTACTTCCAGCTGATAATTCTTCAGAATTTCTAAATAATTAAGAAAGACTTTAGTTTCCACCAGTGAAGCCATCTGACTTCAGAAGTTATTCTTCATATTTAATACGTAGTAACATAATGTCAAATATTTATATAATACTGAAGTAACAGACACAGTTCTATAATTCTAGAAATCAACCACATGTCAGATGTTAGAGAAATGTGACTATACCTATGCTTTGGCACTCTGATATGGTAACAGATATTCAAAACATAGTTCTGATGGCAAGTTTGTGTGCATCAATTTTAATTCCATTACATTTGTGGTCTGTGTATTCACAGTTACTGTCAATTGGTTGGCCTCTTGCTGTAGCAAGACACATTTGTTTACCTACCCTTGTCTTCTGCACTGTATACAAGCATCTACATGTCTTAATCATATATGTAAATATTTTTTCTCATTATTAGTAAAAAGTCACAGGCTTTTTATTGACCTAGCAATGCAGGGTCTTATAACTTGTCTGGGCTTGTTTTAGCCTGAGCTGATTTTAGCTTGTTTTAGAAGTGTGTAGATGTAGTTGGTAATAAACATTAGCCTTTTCTATTAATTGAGACAAAGCAATATGGTTGCCTTCAAGTCCTTTTGAGTAAGGCTCCCCTGCCCCCTTCTTCTTAAAGAAGCCTGGTGCTGTTGACTTTAGGACCTAGAGGAGCATTATTAGAGTGAGAGAAGCATTAGAGAAAAGGTGTAGGTACTGGGAAGATAGCATATAAATTATTGTGGTATTAAGAAGGTTCTTTAATAATACTTGGGCAATTCAAGACATATGCGTGAGTATAATTGTACCTGGGCAAAAAATAACTGGATGTTGTATTTTGGTTACACACTAGAATATTAATTGGACTAACAATAAAGTCTTAAGGTATGTTTCTTTTCTTTTTGATAACAAGATTTTAGTACATGAACAAGCTTGTCAAAAGCTCAACACTATGTACATGCCAAGCTTTGAAACCCCACATAATTCAGTGATGTTATAAAAGGGATAGTTCATGTTCAGTTAACGCAAGTGCTCAAGTTTGGGGTTTGTACTGAGTCTTAAGAGGATGTATCTTCATTCTTGATGCTAGCTTTTAATGAAAATACACCTCTACTTTTAGAAAGTGCCAAATGCTTGTTCAGAAAGCTGGAGTCTCCCTAATGAGTAGTATCTGGGCTTAATCATTTGATAAATTACAAATGCTGTTTTTCTTCTAACGCTCTAGCAACTCTATCAGAGTGGTTGCCTCTTTTTATCTTTATTTCTTTATTCTTCTGTCTGTTTCAGTTATTATACTTTGATTTGCACTCCCTCTCCTGATATCCCTTGATATATAATTATTATAAATCATGGGCAGTTTTGTAAAGTTAGCTTTTTTTGCATTATACTACAGTTAATATCTCATTACAAATGTTATTTCAGATCCCTTCTGTTTGCAAAGGATGACTTCATTCAATGCCATGGAATTGGTAGGAGCACACTTTTCGTCATCAGTCTGAGAGAAAGAGCCCAAATTACATCATGGTACATGGTATTGTATCAGTAAGGAAAGCCACCTTCCTGTTGTTATGACTGTGGTTTTTAAGTTGCTGTGGTAACTGAACCCTGCTTGAGGATCAGGGCACAGTTACGTGAAGTACCACGTGAATGTACAGCAGATGTTTAGGCATCTCTTATGATTCACTGTGGCCCAACAGCAAAATATGTGCAGTGCTTCCTCTGAAGTCATGGGGAAGGAGAGGTTGCAAACACCACTTCAGCTTGTTTTTCTTGGTTAAAGGGGTACCTTTTGCTTTGAAGAGGAATTTCAGTATTTTTCTTCCTAAGGGTGTTATATGTTTTACACATGCCAAATTTCTTCCTTGCTTGCAAACTATTTCCCAGTGAGACTATTTTCCAGGCAGATGTAAATACTCAGAATAGACAAGCAGGAAACAAGATGATGAAATTGAGGTTAAATTACAAAGACACTGAGTATCTGCATGTTGGATTTTGAATTGTTGCAGTGAGCATGCAGTGGTTGTTGTGGGGGCCAGCTAAGTAAATTGTTGCTATTGTAAGGGAGTCCAGTTATTCTACTGGATATAATGTCCCCTTTTTATCAATACTATGTGCGTGTTTTGTTTACATTGTGCACACAGATCACATTGAACTTAAACAAAGGAAATGCGGCAGCATACAGAGCACTGGCTTTAGAAGACTTCTTGTGAATCCTGTTATCTAACCAACCAGGAACAGCTGCTTGTATTATTGAACTTTTTGGTCTCCAGCTCTTTTAGAAGACTGCTACCAGTACTGAAGATTTACTTCCTTTTATGCCCAAGTGCATCTCATATGACTTAACAGTCCCTGAAAAACATTTTTTTGGTAAATTCTTCATATTTTAAAGGAAACTGTCCTAGTTTGAGTACTTGAAAATGTCAAAATGTAGTGAAAAATGAGCATATGTCTTCAAAATTCTGACCAAAACCTCCATCATCAGCATAAGCAATGCTATATCTGCTCTGCCATGTTGATGTTAAATCTCGTTCCATTGTCATACTGTGCTGCGGGTTTCTTATTCAGTGCTTTTGGATTCACTCAGCTTGCCTAGCTGTTGGTATATTTATTGTGGTCAGCATCTATTACTGTCATGTGGTTTATTTGCTAATTTCTCCTTAGGTGGAGTTGCTGGTTTCCAAAAGCCTATGCATTTCAGCAGACTCTTTTCTGGTTTTTTTTGACAAATTGTTGGTAGAAGAGAGAAAATGAGGTAAAGTACTTTTAAAATGTCACTGATACATTCACCATATATGTTTTAGGAACTGTAATTTTAGATTTGAAATAACTTTCCTAATATTAGGCAACTAGAGGAATCCTATGACAAAAAATAAGCTGTGAGTAGTAAGCACCTTCTAAGTATGGGGGTTATTATTTATAATGGAAGACATCAATGGATCAATTTTTGGACCTATTTAGGTAATGGCAGAGCTTGAGTATCTCTTTGTAGGGAAAGGGTTTCAGAGCTGGAAATGAAGTTTAAAAGTAAATCAGTGCACGAGATTATATGTCTACCCCCATGGACCTTTCTCTTTTTTGTATCGTGCTTTCTAACTTGAGCAGAAGAAATGTGATATTTCCTCTACAGCGGAAGTATTTGAAACATTGTGTTTTAGGGAACTCCAGCACGGAGCTTTGAACATTTTTCTGATCACTCTGTCAACCTTGTTATGGGTCTCTCCATAAGGTGGCAGGTGTGTGCAGGCAGCTCCCACTCAGACACAGGGATCCTAGCAGGGAGGCGTGGCAGCCCAGGCAAATGTGCACGTAAATCAAGAGTTAGGAGAGCTCTGTGTTTCTTGATGGGCTGCCAAAGGAATAGAGAAGTGATATCCTGGCAGTGCAAGTCCTTGAGTTGTGTGCTAGCTGGACTGATGTCAGATGGTGATCTTAGCAGTGGAATGACTAGAATATCTGCAACAAGCCTTTTCTATTTTCCTCTGGGAAAATGACAATTTACTCCAATGACAGTTGTTAAAGGATGTGTACAATTTTGAGCAACTTCCATTTCCATTCCACTCCCTCCCGCCCCAAAATATTTTTGTACTCCAGAACAGATTTTTTTCATATTATATATTATATTTTAAAGTCAA
>WUAM01000334.1:242413-277735 GCA_024336885.1 Actenoides hombroni
TTATATATTTTATTTAAAAGTCAAACACTTGGCCTTCTGTATTCTCAAGTGTGTGATCTATGTGCTGAACTATTTAGTCCGATGTACAATAAATATTTAATAGTTTATATAAAGTAGAAGAACTTCGTGTGGAGGTGGTATAAGATAACCATTCATGAAATGCCAGTTCCCAGGGAGTTGGAAGGAGACAGTTGTTCCATGCATGAAAGGAAGAATAAGCAGATCATGCATTTGGAATGAGATCTTTTCTATTCTGAGTAGACCCCCTGGCTTTAATGGTCTAAGCATTTCTAAACAACTCTTGCTCAATTTCATGAGTTTATGTAGAGGTTTGAGATTTTTCTTATTTTTTTCCAGGAATTTCTTTCCAGAGCTTGCTCTTCCTAACCACCCATGGACTGCAGGAGACATAGATGTTAATCTAAGAGATAGATGCTCTGAATCACATGCAGTCCCAACACTTTGAGCAAGGCCTAGGACTTTGTTGTACGAAAGTTCCCATTGAAACAGTGAAGTTGAGTATATGTATTAACTTCTACAGGTTAATAATTTGCCTGTTTGCACGTTCTGTGTTTTCTACAGACCTTTCTCCAATAAAAGATTAATTTTTTGAAAGGTATTTTAGTGCCTACATCAGCAAAGGCATTGAAGCCTCACAATCTCAGGATGCCTCATGGTATGGTTGGGTGCCCATGTACAAAGGCTCATTGTGATATGTAATTACATTCAATAGGAGATTCAGAAGGTTTAAAAAATATCTCTGCATTTGAACAAAATAATGGCATTTCTGTTAGAAAGGAAAACATGAAAAATCATTTATATAGTTTTCTCAAAAGCAAAATGTTGATGAACATCCTTAAGCTCCCTGGAGCTTACCACAAAGGTGGTGGTTAACATATCCCTGGCCAGGCAGTCTCAGCTTCACTCAAGTCCCTGACTGAAAGGTTTCTAACTCCTGATCAGGGGACCCTAAGGCTGTACAGCTTGTTGCTTTAATTATTATACTGCAGTTGCCAGAGTTGTGGCTATGTTTAGCTTGTCTGACACACTGCTGAGAAGCCAGGTGACCTGCCGGTAAAGTGTGCTATCTATCCTCTGTAGGAAACCTACCTGCTTCTGTCAAATGGCTCATCACATCCTGTTCCTGTAGAACACTTTTACATTGGCATAACAGTCCAATGGAAAAATTTCTAGCTAACTCTACCAGGAATGGAAAGATCACTAAAAGCTGTATTTTGTCAGTGGGATGGTCAGAGCTTCAGCTCAGCTCACTCTTACAGTAATTTGCAGGGATAGACAGTAATTCAGGGGTTTCTCCTTCATCTAAACCAAAAGGAAAGAAGCAGAACTTCTGGACAGAGTCCCTAGTGCATGGCTGCTTTCAGGCTTAAACAGAGTTTAAATGTGTCTACCAGGACCCACTGCATCAGTCACCATGAGTGTTTGGCCAGTGGGAGTTAGCTAAGACTTGACAAACATATCGTAGAATCACAGAATCATAGAATACCAGGTTGGAAGGGACTGCAAGATCCAAACTTTTAAGGTTAAAAAAAAAAAAAAAAAAGTTTACATGAAACAGCCCAGCACCCTGTGAAGCTGAGTCTTGAAACTGTCTAAAGTAGGGGTGTCCACCACTTTCCTTGGGAGATTATTCCAGTGTCTAATTGTTCTCATGGTGAAAAATTTTCTTCTGGAGTCCAATCAGAATCTCCTCAGGAGTAACTTGTACCCATTGCTCCTTGTCTTTTCCATATGACTCCTTGTAAAAAGGGAGTCTCTGTCTTCTTGGTAGCCACCGTTTATGTACAGGTACATGGTAATAAGGCCTCCCCAAAGCCTTCTCTTCTCAAGGCTGAACAAACCCGGTTTTCTCGGCCTTTCTTCATATGGCAGGTCTTCCAGGCCTCTGATTATCCTTGTGGTCATTCTCTGAACCCTTTCCAGCCTGTCCGCATCTTTTTTGTATAGTGGGGACCAAAACTGAACGTAATACTCAAAGTGTGGTCTGACCAGCACTGAGTAGAGTAGGATAATGATTTCTTTATCTCTGCTGGTGATGCCCTTGTTAATGCAACCCAGTATCCTGTTGGCTTTCTTTGCCACTGCAGCACACTGTTCACCCATGTTGAGCTGCTTGTCCACCAAGAGCCCAGGTTCCTTTCCACAGCGCTGTTCTCCAGCAGGTGCCTGTCCGGGTCTTCCTGTAGGGTGGCTCTCCATTCTGGAGTGTCAGCTTTCCCACTCATTTTGGTGTCATCTATATTCAAGTGTTGTGTTAACATGTTAAAGAAAATTTTGTCCTTCCTGAATATGTTTGTGGTTTCTGATATCCAGACGGGACTGGTCCTTCCTCAGGATACATGTACTTATCATATGTATGTAAAAATATTAGTAAAATTATTAAGTGGTATTTCTTTTCCAAGGAGAATAAAGAGCTCTTTCTTCTAAAATGAACTTCCTCTAACTGCCCTGCAATGCTTGTTTCATTTTTCACTTTTTGAGCTGCAATGATCAGAGTTATTTTCTTACAAATTAACAGGGAATTGTGCTTCACCTTGTTATTATGGAAACTAATGTATAAGGCCTGGTTCATTGCTGGTGTTAATTGATCCATCTGTGCTTGAAGTCAATGACACTAAATTATTTCTTGATATCAGAGAACTCAACCTTTCATTTTTCTTTTGACACACAGGCATCGGTTATGATGAGTTGGAAATCTCATTTATGACATTTTATAGAGTTAGGCTGAGATGCTTTGTATGCTAACACTACAATTCTTATTTTGTATCATTTTCTGTGGATTTCATCCCAAAGTATAACCTCCCATTTCTATTCTGGCCTGGTACAGTTTTTGAAAAAAATCAACAAGTCTTTTAGAAAGGAGGGGGTGTCTCTTTCCCTCATCTTTTGTCTCCAACCTTCACATATAGTTTTCCCTATCACGCTTCTATTTCCACTGTTCAGGCTTTTGTACTCCTTTCAAATTTTCCATTTTCTTTATTTTCCTCTTTCTCTGATTCTGTTTCAGGAATCTTACCAGAAGCTGCATTCTCTATTTTGCTGCTGTATTACTAGAGTTTTATTTTTAGTTATTATCTTTCTATGTGAATCTTTCTGAGAATATCTATTATCTAGAATGCCATCTAGTCATTTAAGGTATTCCCATTTCTGTCCCCTTCCTTCTACCATTCTTCCTTTCGCCATAAAGATTCAGAATACCTTGTTGATAGGAATTAAATCTTTCTTCTAGTTATGCATACCCAGTTAGAAGTGTTTGCTTTAAGTAGGTCAGGCATTTCACTGTTACCTGATTATTGAAGTTATGGGGTATTTTTATTTATTATATGGCTATAAATTAATGAAGAACATAGTATTCTGTTTGCTGTCTACACATGGACCCTTTCTGCTTTAAAACTGAGGTTTAATTATGAAAGTCCATTTTATCTACCAAATTCTTGTAGTTCTTTGAGTCTTCTTTCAAGATTAATAGTTGGCTTATTATAATAATGGTGTTACTATAAGAGGCCTTCTAAAGGTAATGAAGAATAGGATCTCTGTAAGGGTTTGGCTAGGACATTCTTATCTAGGGCACTGAGCTTCTGGTCCTCTTCATGAAAATGTGCTGGATTTAAAAAAACATGATAGAAAAAAAAATCATTCCAAGGGAAGATTTTAGATCATTTTAGAGAAAAGTCCTGCAACCAATTTTATTGGCACATGCTATATGAATATAAAGAATGAGGTCCGTGAATGGAGAATAATATGCAGTGCAGAAGTAAGGACAAGAGGTTTAAGTGTCAGGGATTCATAGGCCTGGAAAATTCTTAAGTTTACATAATTTTCAACACAGCATGCAAACATATTCTGAATCTGTAAATATACACCTAGCATGGCTGTACCCTCTAAAGCATGTGATGATTGATGTGCTCAAGCATTCTGGGTACCTTAGGGCACTATCATGCATATCCAGACTGCATGGCAGTAGTGAGGTACGATAGGTGGAGTTATGCCAAGTTCAAGTATGGCCTCTTTCTTTGAAGGCTGTGCTCAGGAAAAGGCAAGGATCACTAATCCAGAAGCAATGAGAGGCAGGGAGTAGCTTGCATAGTAATGACCCTAGAGAGTTTTCTGCTGCTGCAGTATTCCTGTCTTGGCCTGGAAGGGAAAAGGGAAGGAATTCCTATTCACAGAAATAGAGAAATTATGTTATTGTAAATGACAGAATAGAACTTACTGCCTAAGTAGCATATCTGGATTTGTATCTCATATTTCAAGTGCTTGATTTCCATGATGAAATCAAGTAATACTATGATCTACATCAGAAAGGAAGAAGTGGCCTTTTCTAGAGTATCCTTTTGTGTCAGAACACTCACAGTTTGTATCACTCCAGAGTCTTCTGATAGTCACACATCAACCCTTTCAGTTCTATTTGGTGCTTAAGCCTAAACTGTTATGTAAATTTTACCTTTGAGGATGTGTTCACTACCGAATGAGGATGAGGACAAAGACAATCAGGTGCTTATGGTCTTGCAATACCATCCCATAATGGACACTGAGAGAGTCGGTTTACTGCAAGTTCTGCAAAAACCCCTTAAATGGACTAATATATGTTCACACTCACATGATTATGTTCACATAAATGTGCGCAACTTCAGTGAAATAAATTTCATTCTTCTTGTTTCTTGCTTTTTAACAGTGTTTAAGTAATAGGCAAACCAGATGAACTAACCACTAAAAATTACTTCTGCCATGAAATCAAACCATAAAAATTGTGTTCCCTAATAATTAGGGTTTCTTCAAAGAAAATATTAGGCCAGATAATATTTTCATTCTCATGTCTCTTCTTAAGAGGCACAAAGAATTTGGAAAGTGTATAGGTGAATGCATATGTGGGGTTTGGAGGCACATGTGAGGGAACTGTCTTTGTTACTTGACAGACATGTTTACATGAAGGCGTTAAAATGTGACACATTATAGTGAAGAAGTAGTGCAGTGCAGAAAAGAGAGGTAGCTCTGTCCCAGTAAAGACGGCTTCACCCTTAGATAAGCATGTCTTCCTGAGGGAAGCATCTTATTTTTCCTCATATTTTCAAATTTATGAGTTTATGGCCTGCTTGTTTATTTGCAAGTAATATTTGTCATCCAGATTCCTACTTCAAGCCTCACCTTGTCATTTGTAGTCTAATTTTAGAGGAAAACCTATCTTCTAACAGTGAATGAAGATTACTTCATTTTAAAATTCTTTTTTATTTCATAAGTTTTGATCCAAGAAAGCTACATGTCAAAAGTATTGCTTATGGATCCCCAAAAGGAGAAAAAATTACTACCTCAAACCTTCCATTTTGTAACTCTAGAAAGAAGAGGGAGTTGCAAGTAGAGCAGTGAGTTTCTAGGTGAGTTCTACCTATTACACAATGTTGAGAACAGAACAGTCTTCAGTAGAATATTATGCTTAGAAGAAAAAACAGTTTATTTTTGAAAAAAATATACTTCTGTCCCACTGAAATGCCTTTTTTTTTTTTTTTTTTAACATGTCTTTTTGTCTCTGATGGCTTTAGCATTTTATTATTCACTCTTTGTTCTTGCTGTTTTTCACTCTCTGAAATTCAGTAAATTTAGAGCTGGAGGAAGAGAAGTGGAACCTAGTGAAGTAAATTTGGGCAATGACTGTGGTATGTCATCTATTGCTGAATCAACCTTAATATAAAGGTAAAAAAAGTTGGCCCATGTGATAACAAACTTTGAGAAGAAACAAAAAGCTTCCTAAGAAACTAAGAGTCAGTGAATCTAGCTTTTATACTAGATAGACATGTAGGTTCATACAGCATTTTAGTTTACTTAGCTGAATAACAATCTAAATGGCAGTATCTTTTTTATATTAAATAAATGTTAAGGATTCTCCCAGAGATAATGTAGAAATATGAAATTCATAACTTAACCAGCTAAATACACTTTATAGAGTGACGAGTATCCTGTATACTAGAGTTAGAGAAAATTGTTACACGTTATCTGAAGAAAGAGTCACTCTGTAGGGGAAGCTCTTATTTCACGCATCTACTAGGGGTCTTCTAAAGTCAACAGCATTATCAATAGGGATGATCAAGCTAATATTGTTGGAGAAATGGATCTGTCACGGAAAAAAAAGAAAAGTCCTCTCATAGGTCAGCAACTGTTTAAAAGCTGTGCAACAAAGAGTAGTACTACATGCTTGATTGTGATAGAAGAAAGGCAGAAGTGAGCTCCAAGTATTATGTAGCAGAAACAAAAATATCTGCAAAAGGAATGAGTAGGGAATGAATAAACTTTGTATATGATTCAAAATTATTTAAACCAGACAAATCTAAAGCTGACTGTTAAGAGCTGCAGAAAATCCTTATGCTAAGTAACTAACTGATAGTTTGAAAAAAATGCAGTGAAATTCACTGTAATAAATGCAAAGCAATGTAAATGAACAAAAATAGTCCATGATAGTATACAGGTAATTAGGGCTAAAGCCATTATGAATACCCAGGAAAAAGTTCTAATTTTTTTAGAAGAAGCTTATAAGAGGAAAGAATTGAAGCACGCAGAATTTCTGATTAGATCTTTCAGTGCTTAAGAGAATCTGAAGTGAAACTCAAGTTTCAACTGCATTTCTTTGACTAATCTTAAAGAGAAGTATGCAGCACCTTGTAGAGATACTGTCAGTTACTTTTCACTGATACAGCCTTGAAGCTGGAGAGGAGTGTTGCCTCTAATAACAGATCAGCTCCAAGGACAGTGAAGCAGCTTTTGAAAGCTGCATAAGCATCAGCTGGACTCCAAACCTCACTGACTTCCAGTGGAGATGAAGTGTCATATAAACATATGTGATTTTATTTATGTTCTCCCCACAACCACTCCCACACAACCTAGCCTAGTTTCTTATCCACACTGTGTGGGCAGAGAATGGGAAAATAGCTCCTGGGAGCTGCTTTCTGTTCACTCCTTGCAGGAAAGGGGGAAGTCTTAATTGTTCCTAGTTTGCAACTGACTGCATAGCAAAACAAGACTCTGCCCTGGAAAGACACTTATGCATCCTGCTTCTACCATGAGTGAAAACCGAGGTCAAATGCCTGGGTACCAGCAGAGCCACAAATATCACGCTCTCCCGACAAGACTTGTTATCTTCACTTAGCTAATGAGCTAGCTGAGGTTTAGCAGTTTTCCTCTTCCCACCTTATCACCACCCCCAGACCATCAGACTTGAAAGGGATGAATTAGCTTTCCCTACTTAAACAACTTAGAATTTCAAGTTAAGCATCACCAAAACCTTCTTCAAAGCTATTCACTAGCTTTCCATAATATGAAAACACAGTTTTACCTATCAAAATGTATTTATACGTATCTAAAACTGATTGAATAATAGAGGGTTTTTTTTTTAATCTGGAATTTCTGGAAAAGAAACAGTTCATTTGATCCAAAACAATCATATTCAACACCAAATACTTTATCTTTACGTCTAATATTTTTTTAAATAATGAAATGTTATCAGTAGGATCAAAGGACATTTAAAAAATGAAAAAATGTTGCATGAAAATGAATGTTTTCATTTTGAAAAATATTTTGGAATTTTTTTCTAGATATTTTTAGAATGTAAAAATTTAATTACTATCCAATGTTATTAAATGTTTTGCTCAGGAAAAGAAAGCAGTGGTTGTAAAATCTCATTATATTTCAAACAGTCTCTCTCATCCTCAGAATGTACCATTAATAATAATTTTTAGAAGCTGAGACTTTATTCCAAGTTGCCACCTTGGGGGAGTTTTCTTTTTATCTTGGCATTGCAAACCTTTGAAAAGAAGCATTTGGAATGGAAGGCATGACAGATCTTTTAAATGGAATATGCAGCTACTGAGCTCCACACTATAATTACTGTCATACTGAAGAAGGTTAAATATTTATGAAGAATATGCTTTTTATCATTCAGTCTAATTTTTAAACCTGAATTCTGTAATTGCATTGAAATGCCAATAATCAAGGGGGGATCTTTCTTGGTAGGCATAAGATTTTTACCAGTCTCATTTATTTGTGAAGTGTGGCTTTTGGAGGTATGTAAAAAAAGTCAGTGGAGTTTTTTTTTCATTTTGGACCAAAAATAAATTGAAAACAGTTTTGCTAAATAACTTCTTATGCAATGCTTAACTGATTTTATTTTTTTTCCCCATGACATTAGAAGTTCAACTTCTCTTCTTTATATATATTGGGTTTTATGTTTGTTCACTTTGTAAAGTTTTTCCTCCCCAAATTTGGTTAAGCTAAAAATCAAAATGAAAATTAATCTTACATTATTACTAGTTAGATTGTCATACTGAAATCATACAGTAAACATCTGAGGAGTTTCACACCAAAATTTACTGCATGACCCAAATTTGCCCAATTCTTGAACTTCAGTAAGTTTATTGAAAATCTGATCCAAATGCTGGCTTTAACAATGCTTTTACAGATATCTTTCACCTCCTTTTACAGCTCTATTATCAAAATACTGATAAAACAAATATGTAAAAATATTTCTATTTAGTAATTTGATTGATGCACATCATGCCCCACCATTTTTGTATCATAGTTTTATGTAAATTAAGCTACAAGAATTGTCTGAAGAGATTTACTAGACAAGTTACCTTAAAGTACGTATAGACTGTGATTTTCTAGTAAATCAGGCTTGAAAAACTTATCTTTAATTTGAAATATTGGTTTGTCATTGGGTAACATTAGGAAAAAAATCAGTCATCTAAAATGGGCTTTAGACTCGAATCTGACACTAAGTCTCAATCACGATCCAAATTCTGCTCACACAGTGACTGCTTAAACCAAGAGGCATTAGGTGTTCTCTCCTCACTTGATAGTTCCTTAGGCACAACTCATGAAGTCCTGTGATTTGTGCAGGCCCAGAATGGACAAGCTAGTTCTGACCTACTTTAGGAGCCTGAAGTGAAACAGAGTAATGTCAAAGTCTTTGACTAGGAGGAGAAACTTGTTGCTGACTGTCATTCCAACACAGAGGTACTGAACAGAATCCCTGTCAGCCTTGCTTTCGAGCTATTTTCATTAAGTAACCAGCTGCTGGAGGAGAAGTGATGACTGTCTGACCATCTTCTACTTTACAGTTATGGGACTAATAGACTTATCTGAGAGGTGAAACATAAAAGGAGTCCTGGGTTTGAATCTTGGTTCTAGGGCTATTCAAGCATTTACATTTAGTAAGGGGAAAAAAGCAACAGAAGAAACAAAAGAAAATGCTCAGGTCAGTGTAGTACAAATCAACTTTTCCTGGAGTCTTTCAGATGACTGGTTTGTGCATTGTGTGCTTTTCTACATGACAGCACAGCTTCCGTCAGGCATATGTGGCACACAGCCATGTGGAAAAGCAATGCATGGCTTTGAACTCACTCAGGCTAGAGAGGGTCCTCTACTTCTTCACAAAGTATTCTTGTCACTTGGAGGTTGTGGGCAATTAGTTTAATTGAACTTTGTGTGCCTGCTTCTGAGGTGGGAACTACCATAACTACCTATGCAATAAATGAATAGCACATTCAGGATGTGATTCATATTCAAGAATAAATGTCTAAAGGATGTGAGATCAGCCAACCCCTCCAAACATTTTATTCTTCCCATCAACTGGAAAAGGACCCTGACTTAAGTAGCTCAGCTGCAGCCATTTAAAGCTGTTTGAAATGAATTCTACCTACTGGCAGTCAAAGGAACAAAACTGCAGCTTTGTTCTAAAAGAAGAAAAGGCCTCCACAGTTGTGTGAAAGGTATGCCCTTATCCTCAGGAGGAGATGCTGGGCTCTGCTTCCAGAAGAGCTGGAAGGACCATCCTCAGAGTCACTGAAGTGACTAAGGCATGCCTTAGTACAGTGGTTTCTGTTAGGTGCTCTAAGCAGCTTTCTACTAACAGTGCAGGGTAGCCCTTCTGAAAGAACCAAGTCATCTTGCACATTAAACAGGGAATGTAGGCGCCCAAATTCTGCTGTGAGTTCCATTCAGGGAATTCATGTAAACATTGGCATCCTAAGTTGGCCTGGCTTTTCACAGCTTCCAGAAAATATTCTAAGGTCTATAAACATCTTATTGGTGTCAGTAAATGTGGGTCACAATGCATCTTGTATTTAAAATTACTGTTGCTCTGCTTAATTTGATTACAAGTTTATTAACTACTTAGAACTAAAATAATACACTATAATGCAGTCTTTACAGAATGCATTTTCTTCTATCCGAGCTATATAGCTGGAAATACAATGTAAATTTGTTACGAATCTAGTATTGGCTATTTGTGACTCTTTCTCAGTTCACTTTTCTTCTGTTGCCAATCTGAATGCATAGAGTTAAATCAGTAGTAGCAACAAGGTTGTTAAAGGAGTGAGAGAGAAGGTAGAACAATGACACTGATAAGGCAGCCTAAGGTACATAGCTTCAAAGAATTTTAGATAACAGTTGCTGCTGGGCTAATGGGAGACAAACAGACTCAGTATAGGTTGGAATGGGGTATGCTTCCTGAGGCTATGCTTGGATTCAGCAAAGATCTGAAACTTCAAAGACTTTGGAAAGGGAAGGGGGCATGAATAGATTAGCAAAGGCTATGAGAGAGGAATCAATGGAAAACTGACAGACTGCAAGAGACATGGCGAAACATCATGTATGGTGAGCTGAGTGGGGTGTTGTTCGTTTTTTTTTTAGTTTTGTTTTGCTTTTCCTCCAGGAATGAGGTTATCTCAGTTCGTGGGAAAATCGAAGCTCTCACACGTTCTGTAGATGTTCCTACCTTTCAGGAATTCATGTTTTGATTCTTGTTTTGCAGGTGTGTCATATAGCTATAAATCTGTAGATGTCAGAGAAAATAGTCGTGACTAACATCTTATTGTGACTCAGATCAAGCCTGGAAGAGGTTAAGCTGTGGAATCCCACCCAAGAGAAATAGAATTAAAGTCTAGCAACTCGGATGTGTATTCAGTAAGATCTGAAAGAAAAAGAGCTTCAAATACCTATTAGCTGTGACACTGATATTCATAATTACTTCCTCAGCATTATATTAAAAAAAAAAAAAAAAAAAAGAAAAAGCATATAAATCTGCATTCTTCTAGGGTTCAGACTCAAAAAAGGCAGACTGAGGACTGGCAAGATGATAGACAGTTTAGATTGTGTCTGTTTTGTCCAGAGTGACCTTGTATAGAAGTTATCCATGTTGGGTAACATAGAAAACTAAAATATTATATTGTTTAATCTTTGCTATTGATTCTCTAGTTTTTCTTTTTTCTTTTTTTTTTTAATCTATTCTTTACATAGTAAAAGAGGTTTTCTTGCAAAGCTATTGTTCCTCATCCTTTGTATTCACAAGTGCATAGAGAATTGAACTCTTTACAGTATGTTAATAGTATTGTATTACATTTATTGCTGATTAACTTCTAGGCAGCACAAATGTCTTTAGATGAATACTCGTGGGTTTTTTTGGCTCCTTTAATTTTGAGTAGAACAAGAGTTGGAGGGGCAATAAATGCTGAATCAGGTTGCTACATTCAGAAAAGTATAGTGAAAATAACATAGGATAAAATAGAACAGAATAAAACTCTACTAAGCCAATATTCGTTTTGCTTAAAATGTGCTACCTGAATCTCTTTGTTCTTCAAAACAATTTCAGTGTCCTTCAAACTGTAGGCATTATAGGAAAACTGTAGATTATTTGAGGAACTCAGAATACATAAATCATTAAATATGAGTTTTACAATTCAAGTGGAGTCCCTTTTATATCTCAAGCAAGCAGCTCATCTGGGCTCTTAACTCCAGTTACATTGCTTCAAAAAACATTGATTTCAAAGGCATTGGGAGTTGGGGTCAAATTGTTGTAGTGATAAATGTTAGAATGATATGATTTAAAGGGTCTAATTTACAAGATCTGGAGAAAAACTGTTTGCTTCTCAGAACATCTTCAAGTGATCCTTAGGGGAAATCCTATTATGTCTCCTTTCTAGAATCTTAATGCTGAGTTATCTGTAGGTTTTTTATTCTGTTTTGGAATCTTTTCTGACAACATTAATGCAAGGATGTTCTAAATTACACCTAGTAGAAAGTATAGCACAAAAATAAAAAATAAAAATCAGCATTGTATGACTGGTTTTGCAAGTAAAGCTGTAAATATTTTTGTTGTACATCATTTGGACATCTGAAGTAATGTTGTCAAGGACTTTCAGATGTTGTTTAAATCCCATACTTGGTTTTTACAGCCAATCAGAGAGAACAGCAATGGAATGTAATTTTTGCAAACAGTACTGTAAAGGGTATGACACGTGGCATTGCTTAATTTTTGACTGAAGAAATGAGATACATCTTGCTAGCAAGTGGGTAAGCTTTTAGATTATTTGATGCTGGTTTATTTAGGTGACAAATTAATTTTCATTCTTGTCCTGGTTTGAGTGAGAACAGAACTAATTCTTTTCAGTGATTTTACTTTTCAGCTCAGTTCTTCTAACTAACTGCACTGTCTGAAGTTAGCAGTGTGTTTTCACAGACAGTGTCTGCTTCTAGCAGTGATAACACCCCATGTTTAGAGTTAGTACCAAGGACAGGTGTGCGGACCAAGCCACTGCTGGATCTTGTGTACCACATTGGGGGGTGCAGAAAGTAAAAGGCCGCACCTGGAGGGAGGAGCAGACAAGACAGGTTACCCCAAACTGACCAACGAGGGATTCCAGCCCATATATGTCATATTTGGCATAAAGCTGAGGGATCCGAAGGGTCTGTGGCTCTTCTCCCCTCTTGGACTGCTTTTCCAGTTTTGCTTGGCTCGACTCAGGTCCTCTTTCTGTTTCTTCCTCGGAGCATCCCAGGAGGCCTCTGTCCATTCTGCCTTTGATCCTGGTCTGTGTGTTCCTGAGTCCAGTACCAGAATCCAGCTCCTGAACACAGCTCCCATCTGCTGCGGGGCCCAGTCTGGGACTTGCCTGGTGCCCGCTCCACAGCATCGGTGATGACAGTGAGGGAAATACCATCAGGGGGGTTGGGTTCGATACTGGTTTTGTATATATTTTTATATATTCCATTTTTATTATTATTTTCATTTTCATTAAAGCTGTTCTAGTTTCATTTTCTAATTGCTAAGTCTCTCTCCCTTATTCCCTTTCTCTTCCCTTTCTCTGTGTTAACAGAGAGCATCTGTTATAGTCTAAGGGGCCACCCTGACCCTAAACCATGACAATTCTAATACCCACAAAAGTCAAGCAGAATAAGACTTTTATTTTTTTTTTTTTTTTTGTAGGACCATTAACTGTAGAATGGCAACTTACATTTCCTCTATTTAATCCTCAGAGCAGCAAGCTATCTACAGACAGATCTGTTGAATTACTTTCAGAGATTTAAGGGAATGTTGCTACATCCTGGAAATGAAACACCATTAAAAGCACTTCAAAAATATTGAAAAGCTTGATCCTTTCAGCAGTTTATGATTTTATTTACAAATATTTTATATTGTTATATTTTATGTATCTGTTTGCTTTCTTTGTTGGCTTTACTAAAATAGAATGTACTGCTATCTTTAGCTTAAGTTAGCTAAATCTATAAATCTAATAAAAATAATGATTGACCTCACTGCTGCAGCAGCTTTTTCATCCTGCCTGCTATTTTATTCTCCTCCTCAAGATTTCTCCAGAATCAGGCAGAAGCAGGGCAGCATAGCCCCTCCCTTTTGTCCTTACATCAGAGTTCACCTAAAGCTGCATTTTTTTCCCCAATCAAGACAAGTGGCCTTAGCATGCACTGAGTAGGAACAGTACCTCCATGTCTCAGTGAAATCATATCCCCATGATTTTGAGAGACAATGTCTACTGAACTAAGCAGTAAATAAAGCCTTCTCATGAAAGGAATTAATTAACATGTCAGTTTCTTGTCAGATAGCCACTAATGACCAGGTCTGAGGTTTGTGTTGACTTTCACCTATTCCCCTTGAGCTAACCTGCTTTTGATGGTAACATCACATGTCAGGAGAGAGCCCATATGAGGACATTTCTTGATCTAGACCAAGCTGAGGGAAAATAGATATTCCACAGTATTCATTTGAGGATGTTATAAACATTTATATGAATTATATCATAAGAAAAAAATGCTTAGCAACTCCATGTTTCTATGTCCTCTTGTCTAAACTATAGCTGGCATCTAACCATAGTCATGACCATCCTCTGCAGTTTATCAAATCTTTCTCTGTTCACTATGTCCATCATGTGAGAGACCTCTCTTATGAGATCAGCGTGATCCTTCAGACACATTTTATTCAATATAGTCAGTGACTGTATTTGCTTCTTCTTTTCAAACTAGCATTTTAACCTGGGCAGTCAGATTAGAAGTCATTGCTTTTCCTCAGAGATTGTCCATGAAGGTTAAAAAGTTGTTAACAGATTATTAATATGTGCCTTTCAAAAGAATGATGACTGTTCTTATGGTCCACATCTCATAAACTAATCTGCCATTGTCTGCTTTGTTTTACAGCATAAGAATTCTTATTCTATAATAAGAATTATAGAATGAGAATTGCTTGCCTGCATGAGCAAATTGGCATTTGCTTCAGTAACAGCTCCTATTCTTTTTGTTTTGCTTTGAAGTATGAAACAGAGAGAAGGAAACTGGCATGTCCTTTGCCTGAAGTATTCACTTAATATACTAGACAAGGCAAAAAAAAACCCTGGTAAGTTCTTTACTGATAGACAACCTCCAAGAAAGCCAGAAGAAAAATCTGTTTTCATCCATTAGTTGTCTCTCTCTATGCTTGAGTTACAGGTGTCAAAATATGGGTTATTTAGTAGACTTTTCTATCGATATAAAAGAAAAATAACTCAATCCACTAAAAATCTTCAGTTTGGCCTGCAGAACACATTGTTGATGAACCATAACTTCTGGGACTCTCTGCATCCTTCTGCTGCATTTAACTTCATTGTCTTTTTAATGATAAATTGCAAAGCAACATATCAAGTTAGCAGATTATTGACTGTCCTGCTGGAAAAATTTGTAGAGCAGGCATGGTTTTAAACGAGCTCTGTAAAAGAGTGAACAAGTCAAATTTGTGCAGGACAATTTTCCATAACATGTATTGGATTGACAGGCAGTAATTAAAAACTGAAATGTACTTATTTGGGTGGAGGAAATTTTATGAGACATGAGTTGTTTTCTTGAACACTTGGAGTCTAGCTAATTACTACATGATTTCTTGTTCTTTGCAAGATATCTGTTTCTACCCAGTTCTGCTGTGGAATTTTCAAGGTTTTTTTTTTGTTATCATACAGTTTGGCTAGTTTATTAACCTTGTTATTCTCTTCTGGGGCCAGGGAAGGAAGACTTCAGTCTCATTTTGATAAAGTCCTTTACAACATTTCAGAAGTACAGAGGGATTATGGAACTACAGATATTTCTTTTTTCTTTAAGTACACTTTCCAATGATGAAAAATACATGATAATAGTGTGTTGGCTTTAATGAACCTATGTTGATTTAAATGAGCTAAGAGTTTGGTTTAACATCTGGAAGAGTCTAGTATATGCGTAATATCTGTGTATCTTATTTGATGATTTGGCTTTCTTCCATTATTTCACTTCCTATAATGCTAAATTCCTGTGGTATGATTTCAGTCATTCCATAGAAAGAACAGCTGAGATAGGTCATCCCTGCCCTCTGGTTGGTTTTCTTTTTAACTTTTGCCTAAGGAAAAAGCAAGACTTCAGAAAAGCTTCAGCTAAGCAATGGAGAGATTATCACTGAAGATGGCACAGACAGAAAAAATACACTCTCTACACTGAAATGATCTTCCTTTAAGTGTTAGGTGACTCTAGAAGAATTTATTTTCATCACTTCAGTTTATAGATATTTAAAACGTAGCAGTTTTTTCTCCAATTGTGGATTTCATGTTTTTGTTTGGTAGTTTGTTGGTTTTTTCAGAAGGTAGAGCCCATTTCCCTGTGACAATATTCAAAGAATCTAGTATTTATGAAGACGTCTTTGAAAATCCTAAACATTAGCTTACTGCCTTTGCAGATACATAAATACCTTCAACGATACAATTCTTAGCTGCCAACTTCTCACTAGGCAAATTTACAACATACGTATTTCTGGCTGAATATACTATTGAAAGGCACTAATTTAAAATACTCTTTTTCTTTCTTTTGGGGACCATTGTTTCATTCCTCAGCATTTCCATATTCAGAGCAAGGTAAGTTGATACTGCATGGTTTACATGTAGGGCTTTGGTGGACATGCTTAAAAGTACGTTCCTGTTTTACCTACACCTTAAACTTTTCACTGTCCTTATTAATGGTAGAGGTTTGTATTTTGTTTCCTCAAAATTGGACATGTCTGCTTTTTTGTATGACTTCTAAATGTAATTTGAATGTCATTCTCCACTGCAACATGGGCTGCATATCAGGGGTCTTATAGAATACTTGGAAGGAATTGTATTATACAAGTTATTATGACTGAACTACAGTTTGGTGAACTACAGCTATTTTATGCAATAGCACTAGAAATTAATATACTGTATTCAAAAATAAAATACGTTGACTGTATCCATTATCTGTGTGATGCATAGAAGCAAATCTCACTCCTTAAAATACTTGAGTGATGTATGCTACTGAGGGGACAGAGAAGAATTGACTTGAGCACCTAGTGTTATTCTACTATGGTGACTTCAGTGAGACTGGGAATTTCTGACTTTAACTCTGAATCCACTGACTCTAAACATTTTGTAGGACAGCTATTAGTACTACTCTGTTTGTAGCAGAAAACAGAGTGGTGCAGACACATTTGTCTGTGGAGTTTTTAAGATATAATCCTCACTTGCCAAGTCATTAAGTTTTCAGAAATTGATTTTACAGATAAGAAAGGGAAATTTATCAGGGTTATTAATGGTATTTAAAATATCCTAAGTAGAATTCTCCTCTTAGATGTATAAAGTATTAAATTATAGTAGAAACTACATATTCACCAGGAAGAGGAAAGGTAACCTTTCTGCTCTCTCAGTACTTTAGAAGATATGTTTGCATACTATAGTTTATGTCTATGGACCTATAATATTGTCTCTCCTCAGATGACTGTATGGAGGGCACTAGGTTTAATCAGGGTATTTGAGAGAGAACAAGGTAACAATTCTGCTTATTAGAAAAAGATTTCCCAATTATTAGAATTGTATATCTTTTTAGGTAAGGAAAGACATTTTTTGGTCATTCTTTTTCTGGTTGATTGCACCCATCACAACTATAAATACGAAGCTGTGGCACAAATCCCTTGTGAAATTGGCTAATGGTGGTACTCAAGGTATCTCCTTCAAAACCAGGAATTATCTTAGATCCTCTACCCTTTGTTGGAAGACAGACAAGTTAAGGATTGGATGGAAAAGTAAAGGAAACCCATTGAGAGATGAACACTGAGAGCTGTGAGGAATTCTGCACTTCCACTGTTACAGTGTCCTCACAGACAGGTTTGGAGGTCATTTACCACCCACTCCTCCTCACCTAGGGTGTTTGAATACTATTATGTCTAACAGTCAAGAAGTAAAAAATGAGCTCTGGGCATTCATTCCATTTAAATGTTTTTATCAAGCACATTTGTTAGTTCACAGGTTTATCTGAACTAGAAGGTTCAGTGGGTGAAGATAGGTCATGCTGCACTGTACACACCAGGGTTGTGGTATCACAGCACAAAGCATTCAGTGGCAAAATTCATACCAACCTCTGCAATGGCCACAGCGTGCCACTTCTCTAGTTGTCTCTGCATGACCAGTGTTTTAAAGCAAATGTATAAAAAAAATACATCCAATTCATGGGGCAACTGTCCACAATGTTTTACAAGTCCTAAGGCAGTACAAACAGAAGGCAGGAATATCTCAAGGTTCTGTAATACCCAAAGACTCCTGTAGCTTAATAGGCTCATTTTTGGTGGCATTGTTAGAATGAAAAGCTGTTGCACACTCAGGACTGCTCAGGGTTGCTTATGTTTGTAGAACTGCATGATGACCTGGACCAGGGACCTGATGCATCTGAAAAAACAGTTTTTGTCTGGGTTCTTTTTTCAGCTGAATCCACTCCTGTTCTGGCACAGCTCTGACCAGCTTTGGCCAGATTAAGCAGTATCTTTGAGTGTTCAACCGTGACTTGATCTGCTGAAATCACATTCTGAATCACTGGCTTGGGCAAAAAGAAATTTAGGGGCATCATCCTCTAGCAAGTAGTTATTACTAAACCATCAAAGACAAGAATTGATGGCTTGTCTGCCAAAGAAATGTCTGCAATTTTAAAGATATGAGGTCCTTCAGTTTGTAGGAATAATGCCAGAGCTGTCTCCTGAATAAGGTAATGAAGAGTTTAGCAGCAGTATCAGTGTAATGTATTCCTGCTGTCTGCACTGGGCACACTGTCCTCCCAGCTGGTTCAGCTTAACTGTTTATAAGGCAAGCACTTATGTAGGTGGATAAGAGAGCTGATTCTACTAAGACACTTACTCTATGTTTAAATTGTTATTTCCAGTATACTCACAGCTAAACAGTCTAAATCAAGGCTGGTAACCTGGGGCACAGGCAGAGAAAAAGCATCTTTTGGTGACAGATGAGAGGCAGCAAAACTCTCATGCTTGTGATAAGGTGGAGGGAACATACCAGAGCTCTGCAGGTCCCCACAGAGGCTGTGACACCCATTTTACTCTTGCTCTGAGAACAGGAAAGGCCTTCCTTTTCTCTTTCCTGAGCTGTCAAACCCCATTCAACTTCATGAACAGTTAATTCACTTGCTGAAATCCATTTTTATGCATCACCCTAATTGTAAGGGATAGTACATCCTTTCCTTTATTTACTGTGTTTGAAATTTATCTTTCTTCCATAAGGCTGCAGAAAAAAAGTTCTTGTATGAGTGGCAAAAAGGGTCATTTGAGGCAGTTCAACTTCTAAATTATTTTCTTTTCATTTGATGAATGTGTGAGCATTAAATGACTCAGGTTTATTAAGTATGAGAAAAACATCACTAGGATTTTAATATATTTGATGTTAAATAATTAACTTAGAAAACTAATGCCAACATGATAAAACATCGTATGCATAATATTCAATATACAGCTATATTCAATAATATATATCTTATGGAATTTGTATAACTGAAGCCCACACAAGAATAGGGAAGCTGCCAAAATAGTATCATATCCAGTTGGCTTAGTCAGCAAGAAACCAACTGGTCCACAGATGCTCTTTTTTCTATGGGAAAATATTCTGTTTTGCAAGTCTCCTGCCTGCAAAATGTTTAATATGAACTCTTCTCCTGCAGGCTGTAAATCATTTATTCATCAAACCCTTTTATTTGTAGCAGATGGAAAACTTAGTACAAATTTAAAAACAAAAAAGGGGAAGATTAGACACTTAGGTGAATAATAAGGCTAATTTCATTATACTGCACTGAAAGAGGCCTTAAGGCACGGGAATCAACTGATACTCAGATGTGGACGCCTTTTCTCTATTAGGGTGGCACAGACAAGAACTAGGCTGTTTTTCACTAAGACTGCTTATTCATCATACGTAAGGATGTGAGCATAGGGAATGAAGCTATGATAAGTTGTTCTTCTGTATCCAGTGTTCCCTTACTATCAACTTGTGTCTCTGCCTACTCATGTGCCTGCCTAGCCCTGGTACCAGTCAGTGTGACAGTCAAAATGGACTAGGTGCTCTGTTTCTGCAGAGTGTGTCCTTTTCTTCTAGCGCTTGCACACTTATGTTGCCTTTGGTTTAGCTACAGTTCAGTAAACTTTTGTTATCTGACTTTATAACATAACTTACATTCCTGCTCTTGTACGTTACATGAAGTCATGAAGTTCCTTTGATTATACATTTCTATTTACTAAATATATTAGATAACTACTTGCATGTGACAGTGTGAAAATAAAATGGCACAGACCAAATAAGCTGAATTTTATTCAGTTAAAGTTTAAAACAAGTCAGAGCAAATATACACAAAGTATGTTTTGGACTCCATAATGCTTTGATTTCCCATTCATTTCAACAGTATTCTATAAAAATACCATCAGATCATGGATTAATTTTCTTATAGAATGTTAATGTAATACTTAATTACAGGACAGATGTGATACAGCAGCATACTGGAGAGGAAAGAGGAATTCCAAAAATTTCAGAAATAGCAGATACCCCGAGAAGTCTGTCTGGTGTAAGTAATCATGCAAGAAATGCTCTTCCTTTTGTAACTGAGTGTTACATGGACCAAAGTTATGTGTTGGGGCCTAAAAGCTGACCTGACCATTATTGTTGAAATACCACTGACTGAATGATTGAAAACCAGGGAGGGCAGAGCATGATAGTTGTTCTGCTGTTTTGATGTGAATACATACACATTTTTTCTTTTGTAACCCTCACCCAAATTAAGTAAAGAAGAATTTTGCCACTCAAGGGTTTGAACAAAGGACTGTTCAAATCTGTGTGCTTTCCTAGTTGCAGCTATGTGTCTGAGTTGTATTGCAATTTATTTATTTAGTATACTAGGGGATCCCTTGTGCACCTGCTGTTTGGGGCTTGGCTCTTAAACTGTGTTTTGGCAAAGCATAATGTCAATAGCAAGTAAAAATATGATGTCATTATGATAGGATTATTGACTTGGAAGTTAATTGAAGACATTGCTTTCATAGACAATGCAAAGTGATATCCAAGCCAAAAATTTCATGTCCCATATCATTAAAAAAAAAGTGTTTCTCAGACCAATGAGACCAGCTGTTCCTATGCATCCAGCTGCTCCCCACCCTGACTTGCATATTTTATATATCCCAGAAGGCATTTAAAATCTGCAGCATCACTGTTGAGTTTATTGCACTATTAACTTAAAAACTACATCAGCTGTTGTGTGGTAGTTAAGTAGAAAATTTACTGTGGGTGGGTTATTGTTGCAAGAAAAGAGAGTACTGCTCCCCTTTGCTAATACTCTAGGAGACGTAAATGCAATTTCATTAATTTTGGTAAGCACAATATTAATAAAAGGGTTTTTTTTCACTCATAAGATATTTGCACAGCTTCCATGTGTAACTGGCCAATATAATTGCGAAATGAATTAACATTGAATATATAATCTTTCCAGCATAACCTTGACACTCACGCAGTCATATAAATAAACGTTTCTGGGTCAAGAATGAGAAAGGAATAACTGTACAGCTGCAGGGGTACATACTTACAACTATTTCAGCTGCTATATACCTCGTAGCAAGTTCAACACACTTTGTTGACAAATGTTAGTTTAATACTTTTGCCTTAGTGTACTTTTTTCTGCTTTATTAATGTATTAGAGAACATCTACTAATAGACTCCTGCAAAATTTCATTCACAATGTGAGCATCTGGATTAGGACTTTCAAGTCACAGAATTTGAAAAAGAAAGGAGAAAGGATACTCCTCTGAGAAGCAGTTTTGATGTATAGCCTCTTACTTGTGGGGTGCATGTGTGAACTTTCTTAGATGTCTGGTCAGGAAATACGCCATACCCATTTGGTTTCTCTTTAGACATTTGTAATCTGTGTGCATGACAACAGGGAATGAGAATCCTTGCCTTCTGCAGAAACTGAGCCTGAAAATGCATGTAGACAAGGAAACATGAAATTACCAGCTTTGAGTCCCAAAGTAATGAAGTTTTAATCTAAAATTTTCTGTGGTGCTAAGTCTCACACATTCAACAATGAGTGTAGCACTACCACATTCCAATGCAAACAGGCTCAAGCAAGATTAAAATAAGGATGGATTTTTTTTCTGAGACGTTCCAAAACAATGTTGATTTATTCAAACAAGTAGATGTATTTCACTTACAGTATCAGAAAAAAAGTACAAGGAACAGGAAAGCACATGTAAAAGGATCATATAACACCAACAGTAGATGGATGTAGCAATATTCTTGATAAAGTAGTAACTTCTGGTTTGTTTTTTTTTTTCCTAGGAGATGTCTTTCCATACTGTTTCAGCAGCAGTCATGGGATAATTATTATAGTTTAAACTTTGTTCTCTGCAGGTACAGTATCTTTCAAAGACTCACAGTAATCTGTGTTGTGAAGCAAAGGGCAAGACTTAGACCTGCAGTGCCACCCTGATTAATGACTTGATTGGCATTTCTTCTTGTACTCAAGAGGAGTGGTAGGCTTTGAGTTGGACATTGAACTTTCATGAAGTGTATTTATTTTATATTTGTGAAAGTGATCACCAACTTGGCTAGCAGCCCTGAGGAAACAGGCCTCTGAGGCAACACCTGGGTGGTTGTACTTTAAACCTGAGATTGTAGAGTTTTACAGAAATAAATACCTGTATTGCATAACACTGGAAAGGTATTTTCTTTTTTTTTTTTTCTTTTATGAATACATATGACTAGATTTCAAAGCTTTTAGTGTTTCTACAGTCCCAATCATAATGTGCTTCAGCCTCTTTGATTTCCTCTTCAATTTGTTGTTTTTTGTTGTTTAGCACTTCTTTAGAAACAGTGTATCAACTATATTTACATACAGTAATACGTGTGTGAAAAGTGAATGTTGCTGTTGTTAAACTGAAAATTCACACTCAAAATCCTAATTTCAAGTATTGTATCTCTTAAACTTAGGGCATGTATGGCAGGTAAATATTAACATTCTTGTTACTGCAAGCATGATGTAATGTCCGTCATCACAATAGCTACCACACAGCTAGCTATGCAACCTCCAGGATAAGGTTTCGTACAATTGTGCCATCCCTGCACAAGGCATACACATCTGTTATGACATACTGTCTGTAGGGCCCTTTGAATTTAGGACCAAGGCCTTGAGTTGTGAGCTCCCGTTTCTACTGAGAACGTGCTGTGAAGTCCTATCACTAATTCAGTAATAGTGACTCAGTGATTCATGCTCTACTCTTTCTACAGAGACAAGCCATACAGGGAGGGAACGAACACATGCACATGTCCTGCTTAGTGACAGGCATACTGTTATCAAGCAGCATTACAACCCTGCCTTCCTATTCCTATATGGTTCCGGTCACAGACCCTGGCACTATTTTTCTTTTCCCAGCAAAAGTTGGTGAATATGGTGGGCTTAGTCTAGGGAAGCACCAGTGAAGGTGGGAAGCCTTTGGTTTGGGCCAAAATGTCTTAGGTCCAGATGGATCCTGTGGAGTTCACATTACCAAGGAAATGGAATAATAACAAATGTAGAAAAAAAAGACTATCCCCCCTTACAGAAAATCCCCTGAATTTCTCTCTCCTAAAGTTTTAATAGGAGCATGATGATACAATAATCCTGCTATTTTTGGCATCTGCCTCATGTAAGATTTGACATTGTCACCAGAAACTTCCCCTCCTTGTTGTATATTCTTGTTCAGCAATGGACCACGCAAGCACAACCTAGTAGAAAGCAATTGCTTTCCAATTAATCCACTAGGCTACAGCAAAATTCTTCAGTAACATTTAACTGGAATATAAACTGGAGTAGAATTCTAAATTCTGGTCTTCCAAACCAGAAGTTGATGAAAAAAAGAGAAAGGAAAAATGCAATTCAGAAAATATTTTATTGAGTACAATACCATTTCATTGTAGGCTTTCATCAAAGGTTTACTTTATAAAACACCACCAACCTCTCTGAGGTTGAATACAGCTTGGGCAGGTGCACAAGAACTGGGAGAGAGCGGCAGCATCTGCAAATTTTCATGCAAACAGCATAAGATAAGATATTTGCATCCAGACGGTACCTTGTCATAGTGCCCAAGTTTGCACCATCTCACCAGGAAAAAAAATATTAATGAATATACATTTAAATTTTATAAAGGACTGCAAGAATCAGTTACAAGTTCAAATTATAGGGTGTTGTCACTGCACATTCAACAGCTACACTGAACTCAAAATGAAAATTAAAAGCTCAGAATAAAATACCATAGTAAGCCTTGTGTGGAAATAAGATTAACTCTTAACTCCAGAAACTGATGGCTAACAAGACATCATAAGTAATATAGACAAGGAGAGATATAATTTTTACACATGTATTAACATCTAACTTGCATTTTTAGCAGATGGAAGACCATAAAAACTCCTGGAGTTAGGGTTAATCCCTCAACATACAAGTCTAATCAAGACTTAGCATCATGGTTCTTGGAAGGAGATTAAATGAACAGTAGCTCATGGACAATTTTCAGTTGCATGAAGCATCTGCTGAACTCATAGGAAAGAGCATTAAAGGGAGTACAAGTGTGGCAATATTTAGATGAATGAGGTTGCTGCTTATTGGAATGCAGACCAACTAATTTTTCTGGTGTAAGTGGTCATTTTCAGTGATGGTAAAGCATAAATGTGCTATAAAATGTAGGAACAGTCATAAGCAACCTTGAAAATGTCCCTATATTACTTAAATTCTTTTCTCAACCCTCCTTTATGAAGCATATATACATTCAGAGACTGTAGGATGTGTTTAGGTTGATCATATTTCTGCAGCTAAATGAATTTTATGAGCTGGTCCCCACAGAATCTTTAAAAATCTGCCATGAAACTTGAACTGTACTGCCAAAGAATTTGAGGACCACTCGTTATAACAGTAAATATGAAGGTAGGTACAGGAGGTAATATGTAGTTTTATACAGACTTCCATTGACCTTTCAGTGTGCATGTCCCAGCAAGTATACCTCCACTTTATCAGGAAATAATTTTATAAAGCAGGATGGAACAATTTGGTAACTACAACAATATTTTCAAATGAAAAATAAATTAAGCCACATTTTAAAGCAAGAAAAATGGAAATGTAAAGTTTAGCACATTCATTAGCAATTAAAGGAGAAAGCCCAGAATAGTCCAGAGAGGCCAAAGTATTCAAACAATTGCTGAAAGGTTCTGGTGAAATTAATTTTTTTATTAAAGACAACACATTCAAGACAGCATCTTCTGCAGTGAAATATTTTAGGTTTTTCATATAGGACACATCATACACAATGTTAACAACCATGAAAAACAATACAAAATGCTTTCAAATTTAACAAGTAGAAAAATATAACTAGTATATATGGCAATTGTGAATCTAATACTGTACAGAAGTATTTATGGATTTTACAAATAAATTATAGCTTAAATGCCCTTTTTAAAATTTCTAAATGTACACTGGAACACAGGTTCTGAAGCTTACCACTAACTCACCACAAATGAGTGCCAGTCAAATGTTCTACCCACAAGCTCAAAAAATTTCTTGTTGGGTTCATGGAAATACTCATGCAGTTTCTCGAGTAACCAGGCATCTACCTGTGGGTGTGCTCGTCCTTTTGACTCATGTAAACAACGCTCTCTCCCACTGTCCCTTAGGCAGTAGAAGCCTTTAGTTTTGTTGAAATAGAAGTTTGAAGCATTTATCTGTGGTGATAACTTCAAAAATCTCTCTACCTTTTCTATTTCTGGGAAAGGGTCTTTGATTAGTTTATCCCCATCAACAATGTGGATATGATCAAGAGGAAAATACTTCAGCCAGTTTTGCATGTGAAGGTAGTATAAGCTTCTGTTTATTGCCTTGTAGTCCACATTGAGTTCTCCATCTTTAATCAGGAATTGTTCAATAGATGGATAGGGCTTGTGCTTCTGCATGTGATTATAGAACACTTGGGTGTAATCTGATAGCACTCTCTCGCTTGGGTCTCTTAAAATAAGGAGTAGTCTCATTGATTGGTTCATGTTATAAACTCTTTCAGGCACTTTAGGTGATGTGAAATATGCTGGAGTTTTTTCCACGGTGATCTGACGGGGATAAGAGAATGGCATTTGATTAATATACCACTGCAATCCATTTCTGTAATGATCTTCCCAGTCAAAGAAGTGAACTTCACTTTCTGCTGCTGCAATATCTGGGTGGAGACTCAGCATCTCTAACAAAGCTCTTGTTCCACCTTTTCTCACTCCAATAATGATAGTCTGTGGCAGCTGCTGGCATGATCCATTAGAGTGAATGTTTTCTTTGAAGTCATTTTTTTGAGATGTTTTCTTCAAAAGCTCTCTCTGAACAGACTGAGAAGTCTCAGCTTTCGAATTTATAGCAGGTCTGGAAGGCACTATCTGAGGTTGAACAATAAGCAACACAGCTCCCAGCAGAAAAGCTGCCATGACAGAAGTTCTTAGTCTCGTTTCACTCAAGCAGGTAATGGGGCATAGAGTGATTTCCACCAAGAACAACCTTTAAAAGTTGTTTTTGTTTTGCTGAGTGAATGAGTATTTCTCAAACAGAAAATTTGCTGAAAGAGGGAAAAGAAAAGAAGCACATTATTTTATACTCAGACATATCACTACCAAGGCCACACTGCAAGTTATCTTTTGCTTCACAACTGAACAAACTTCTTTAGCTTTCCCAGCTCTAGGCTCATAGATCATCTGGTATAACTAAGTTCTGTAAAAGACAGGTACCTAAAAATAATGCCATGAGAATGTTTTCCAGTCGTTAGGAGACATGAACATTCTGTATCTTTGTTGCACCCAAGATTCATCCTGATTATTATTTTCTATTATTTTTAAATGTGATTTGATTGTAACTGAACCACAATCAGCAGAGACTTAGGTGCTTATTTTATCTGCAAGAATAGATTTATCTTGGAAACAAAACAAAAAGAAAATGGTACAGAGTGGATCAAAAAAACATTCATAAAAACTGAGGTTCTTGTGGGAATTACAGCTTTCTAAAAGACGATGTGACAGCAACCTTAGAAGTAAAGCCTTCTGGAAAAAAGCTCACACAATATAGATAGTGCTGTCCAACTGTGGGAAGGTAATGTTCTCCTAGGAAGAAGTCAGGAAGAGTTCCGGGTGAGTAGTGGATCAAGAAACTGATTGATTTTGGTGTAATTTTAAAATGAAGTTAACATTTGCTTTGTGCTTATTGTTTCTAAGGATAAGGTCAGGTGGTACAGACTCTAGCCCTGCAAAAAGGTAAGATAATAAAACCACAGACTATAGTATGACTGCATCAAGAAAATGCTAAAAGACCTGTGGTTCCAGTAAAGAAAATACACAATGGATGCTTCTGAAGGTCATTTCAAGAGTTAACCAGCAAGTTGCTGTGATGTAAACAACAAACCTTACACTTTATGAAAAGACTACTAAATACCACCAGTGAACTCCATTTAAAGATCAGGGCATTTTTAATGCAATGTTTGAAGTCAAATACTTAACAACCTAGCACACAGCATAGCTGTTAAATTGTCATGTCATGAGCAAGCTGTGTATACAAACTCCCTGAATTAAAATACCTTCTAAAGACTTTATAAGCTCAGCGGAGGGTGGTATATGTTTTTGGTATTGTCTAGCTTGATTTAGAGGTGGAAGCCACAATCGCAGAGCATCTGACTGCTTTGCCTCAGTAGGCTACTGCAATTATGAATTTAAGCTTGGAACGGCATGTACTGTACTGGCTAACAAGGGCTGAAATATGAAATTACATACGAACAACCTGAGGAAATGCAAGGCTATGTTTTAGAAATTCTCCAGAGTATCTGAAAAGAAACTAATGACTTTTCCACAATAAGCAAAGTCCCAGTATGATAAGGACTAATGATGTATTTTTAAGTGATGTAGAAAGTTCTGTGTGACAGCTTTGCATTTACACAGGTCATGACTCCATCCTGAATGGAGCAGGTCTGCTTCCTGGTATTTGCTACTGATTATTACTTTTATGTTTTCCCTTTTTCTAATCACTTTTAAAGGACTACAAGGCAGCAATATTGTTAGGAAGCAGAAGTCAAGGCCGTGAGGAGAGGGAAGCAAAATGTCATGACAGATGTGAAGTCATAAAATCATAGAATGGTAGGGATGTAAGGGACCTCTGGAGATCGAGTCCAACCCCCATCAGTGCAGAAACACCCAGGACAGGCCACACAGGAACAGATCCAGGCAGGTTTTGAAAGTCTCCAGATAAGGAGACTCCACAACCTCCCTGGGCAGGCTCTGTCACTCTCACAGTAAAGAAGTTTTTCCTTATGTTGAGGTAGAACTGTGTTCCAGTTTGTGACCATGTACCCTTGTCCTATCACAGGACACCACTGAAAAGAGACTGGCCCCTTCTACTTGACACCCACCATTCAGATATTTGTAAACATTAGGAAGACTCCCTCTGACTTCTCTTTTCCAGGCTAAACAGCCCCACGTCTCTTTGGCTTTCCTAGTAAGAGACATGTTCCAGTCCCTCAATCATCATTGTAGTTCTCTGTTGGACGCTAGTATTTCCCTGTCCCTCCTGACCTGGGGAGCCCAGAACTGGACACAATATTCCACATGTGGTCTCACTAGGGCAAATTGGAGGAGGAAGAGAAGCCAGAAGAGTGTCTGCTTCCCTGTATGCCTACAGACTTTGAGCTCATGGGCATACCCTGTTTTGGGCAGAAGGTCATGCCCTGGGCTGTTCTGTGATACCTGATGTGAGGCAAATTTGCAGAGGAATTTGTTTTCTTCCATTTTTGGTCACTGTTAAGGTTTTATCTGTCTGAAAAAGCTCCACTTTGGCCGTCATCATTAATCTTCTCTTTCCCTGTCCTCACCATTCCTGTTAATCTTTATCAGCTTAATCTACTTCAGTTTTAACAAGAAATAATCTTAATTATTAGCCCCACACTAAGGGACTGGGCGGGGGGGAGGGGGGGGGGATGACACAGGGAAAGGGGGAGGAGGAGACTGGGTGACAGACAATTCAATATCAGTAAATGCATGGTAGATGTCCCCACTGAGTTATGCTGTCACCATATTCAGCAGCAATGTGAGCAAATGGTACTGCACCAGCCAGATTGCATCAGTGACTGATGGGCAGCTCAGTACATAAGAGCAACAAAACATCAACTCCTGCTGAATTTTAAGGTCACAGATTAAAGGAATAGCCACTTACTTCAGAGCATATTAAGAGTCACTAGGTCCATAAATAGTAAGCCTGAGTTGTTGTCTTAACACCTTACTGGAAAAGCATAATAGGATTCCAGTGAGGAAAATGTTGAACTGTTGTTGAGTTAGAGACTAATGGCAGGAACCCCTTTTTTTTTTTTTTAGCAGTCAGATTGAAATAGGCTATGCTAATAGCCAGGTTCTGCAGTAGGCTGTCTGTCTCTGGAAAGATTAACTTCTAGCTGCTGCTTTCAGATATTAGGGACAACACACTGCTGGGATTTCTTCTTTATTTTTATTTATTTATTTTCCTTTTTAAATGAACTATGTATACCAATTCATCGGGACTGTTCATTTTTAATTCATAGATTGCATACTACTCAGTTGCCAACTTTTTTTTATTCTATCCTTCCTGTGGCTGAGTATATAGCATGGGAATGTTTGGAGGAAATAAAAGACTCAGCAAGCTGTCTCTTAACTGTAGCTCTGCTCTTGTTTTGGCTGGCACTGCTCTTGAAATGATACTTGTCATGTACTACAGGTGTGCTACCAAGGGCCTCACCTCAGGTAGCTTTTTGAGCCTCTGGAGCTATGCCTCAGTGTCTTTCCATTCTTAAATCAAATACCGTTGGGGGGTAATTTGTTTTTCAAAATAAACAAAAGCAACTGTTTCCCGTTGCAACGTGAGACCTCAGAATAGCATCCTCTGTTTCAGACACAGAATTTCATTGCTCCTCCCCAGTTATTTGTTCTGGTGCCCATTAGGTGTGCATCAGTGTTCTTACACTGCAGAATACTGCTACAGTATCTGTAGCATTTTATGTCTATGCACATGCAATAAACCATATCAGTAATGATGCCATTCAAAGTACCTATATGCCATTGTTGTACTACTTGCAAGCAAAGCTTTGTCTGCCTTTTTTCCATTCTCTGTTGTTTCTCAAACTGTATAAATGTGGTATCTGCATCAATTTTGTTGTGTTAGACTAATGCAACACAATAGACATGAGTGTGCCTCTAAATTCAACACAAAACATATGTTGTGTTGGCAAAGTGATGTCCAGGAATAAAACTACATAGAAACTGGTTGTCATTGAGCTTTCTTACGTCCTCTAACACTTTCTACAGATCTGCAGTTTGATGGCTACAATTACAGCACTTTATATAAAATGATGCAAATGTGTATTCCATAGCTTTATAATGTGTGGGTCCAAAAACTGTTTCAACAATAATAAGCATTCACTGAAGAGTTTATAGCAGCCGCTCTGCCAAAATACTTTCCTGCCTTAAGAATTCTCTTCACTGCCTCCACAACTCATGCAGAGCACACATGACTTCATCCAATGACTCTGTATGCCAGATTAGTACAAAAATGTAACAGTCATTACTATTGTATTTGCTACAAGTAAACGAGCAAGTTGGTAAAAGAAACAGTTTATGTTAAATGGTGCTTTGAAGATTATACTAAGACTTTTCAAAAAGTGTGATTGCTTTTGCTTAATCTTTTCTTCAGCTTTCTCCAATTAATTAGTGAAGTGTGCCATACCATTTATTCAACAAGATTCAACGTGGACATTGCCAATCAAATCAGCTTTCATGATTGAAACCTCTTCAGAAGTAATAGTTACTTGGAAATAAATGGAAGCTTTTCTCAGTAACTGCAGTGTAAGAGCCACAGCTGCCATATTTCATTGGCTTTTAAGCATATTACAGTGCTCTTTGAAACATGTCACTATTTCATGACTTCTGATCATCTCTTACCACACTACCAAGTTATTTTCATTCCTCAGTAAGTTTATCCTTGTTCAATGGTATGGCCTAAACTATCTAGATTATAGATAATTTTTAGTTTGATTAGCATTAACAAAATAAGGTAGTTGTTGCCTGGGCTGGTAACGTCATTTTTGCTGGGGGTGAGATAGGCTGGATTTAGATCTGAACTTTCATAAGAACGTTCAAGTTAGCTGCTGAAGCAAGTAGGAGGGAACACAAGGAGTGTCTGTAGGGCAGTCAGTAAGCATCAGTAAGTCTGCCTGCAAATCGGACTGTGGGGCACTTCACAAAAAACATACAGGTGACTACACCTTCATTAAAGAGAAGCTGTGTTTTTATGGTTCTCTAGGGACTAAGGGCGAACAGGTTAAATTTCAAATGCCCTCACTTTCCTTGCAGAACTTACGCCCTTGACTGGAGAGCTTTGCTGAGTTGTCTAAAAAAGCAGAGTCTGGCCTGAATAAGAACCACAGATCAGTTACTAAAGTCTGTCTGTAGAGGGAGATCAGAGCTGAATCTGAGACACTGTTCTTATTAAGTATATTTAGTCTTGCAGATATGACAGAACCTCAGGACAGTTTGTGGACTGTACTTCCCTTTGCTCATATTTGGACACTCAATACTGCAAAATTTTAGACTAACATTGCTGGTTAAAATTAGCTATGCAGTACAACCCACACATCTGCTACACTGGCTTCTTATATTGGAAGAAAAAAGTATATGTAACAGAGCTAACCAAGTCTATAAACAACTTTCTAAACTGATGAAAAGTCAGTGACCTGAACATTTTTATTCTGTAATGCGTTTAAAAAAACTGAACTAGATAAATTGTAGTGTACTTGAAATTCCTCAAGAACTCATTGATAGGAGCAGTATATATGCCTATCCTCTAAGAACAGATAGTGTCTTCCATAGGATATATTCTTTAGTTGTTTATGTGATCTCTTGAGTGGCACTTTGTATCCAGTTACTGTAAAACTTTGTAGTACAGCCATCACAAAGCTAAATCAAGAGCAGGAAAGGGAGATTTTTTTTTAATCTAATCTAGTTTATGAAATGCTTTTTTTTCTTGCAAATGTATTCTGCATTTTCTATTAAACTATTAAACTGGCTCACAATGCCCCTTTCAGGAAGGAATGCTTTCCACACTTTACACACACCCCACACCCTTTTTTAATCCCATTTTAACAAAAGTTTTAAACAACATGTGCCAATGAAATGTTTGAATTCTAGTTCCCAGTAATTCCCTACTTTACTGAGTGCTACAGAGACAAGTGTATTAAACAGAACTACGTACTACTGAAGCCATAGATCTATAGGGGCTATAAACTATTGATCCATCTCCTGATATATAAAAAAGCCATCTGTGCATTATGAGTGGAGGTAAAAGATAAGTAGCTGTATGAACCTGTATTGCAGTGCCTAAATTATATTGTCTAGGTACATAGCCTAAATTATATTTAAAAATGCTTCTCAGCCAGTACAGATTAAACCATACCTTTAACTTTTATAGTTAGTATTTTAAGAAATCTACTCAATTTCAGTGCTGTTAAGATGCTATATTGTCCATCAACTCGAAGGCTTCAGGAATATACTTTAAAAAGTCTCTACATTTTGGTTAGGGGAATTTAACAAGCTGAGAAAGGCTGACTTAGTAGGAAGTATTTTTGGCTGAAATCTGCTATATTTCTGCACCTGCTGTGATAAATACAGTTTATACAAATTAGATAGGTTACTAGTTCATGACTTCTTTAGAAGTTCAGCTCCAGAGTGAGCAATAAAGTAGCAAATTTATAGTAGACCACAGTTATATATAACATACACTCTTTCTTAAGGTCAGAAGGGACCACTGCAATCTTTCATACCAAAAGATCACACAACAATTTCTGAAAAAGAATACCCTAGATTTCAGAGAACCTCGTGAAGGTAAAAATAAAATGTAACATTACAGTAGAATAAAAATAAACTTGAAAAGCTCAGGATGCACATATAAGTTTCTGTGTTGAATGCTTAGCATGGAATCCCTCTACCATGTTCCAGCAATTTTTTAATACCTCTCAGGACTCAATTTTTTTCCTGATGAAGAAGGGTACACTGTATCACTGCCTTCTGTATCCCACTGTAAACCCAAATGTTCAATTCAAAATCCAGAAATTATTCCCCATCCCAATTTCCAAGCAAAATGGGTCACATTCTAATTAGGAAGCAGAAATCTATTGCACTGTTAATAGGGTTGTCTCCTAATTCATCAAAGCTGTCCCCAAGAAAACAACCTCTGTGAAAGGACAGCTCTGTCCTGTCTTGCTCCTTTCTGTACAAAGGCTCACCTTAACTGGATGTATTGAAGAAGGGAACACAGGAGACTAGGCAATCCCATTCTTACTTCCTCTTCAATTTCTTACAACTCTCTATAGCTGTGGGCCCCATTTCAGATACCAGTTAAGACATTTAAAACAACAATAATAAAAACCACAAAACAACAACCACCCCCCAAAAAAACAACCAACCAAATAACCTTTTAGTACATATTCCAAGCTGATTTCTGCATCTTCCACTCTCCTGCCTTCAGAATAATACTGGAGCAGAGTGCATACTGGTAAGGTCATCACTGTATTAGGCTTTGCTAAACCAATCAATTTACTAAGTGACTACAGGGTGACCTGGTGGGAACCCTCATGCTCTGGAGGGAGAAGTGAGATGACCTAGCAGGATCTTCCATTTTGGACTGATCAGGCATATTTTCAGTTTTCTTTTTCTAATTATCAAAAATTTTCATGGATATCCATCAGCACTGACATATATTTGGGCTCTGATAGCTTCTTGGTTCTGGGTGGCATTTCTAAAATAGGGATGGGAGAGATCCCATGCTAGTCAGACTATTAAAAACACTTCTGTTTTCCTCTAATGAAAAGCAGAAGAATTATATGTGTCTATACATACATATACCTTTGTGTATTGGAAAACTGTTTGCCACTTGCTGTTTGTCTGTAATGTCCATGGAAGCATATGGCTAATTCAGAATAACCAAGGAAGTACCCTGAGAAGGAGAGGACAGACATTGGAACCTGGCAATAGTGGGGCTGGAATTTGCTCTGTCAAATTAGTGCCTCCCCACTACAGAAGCTGGCTTTGCTTCAGATGCATAATCTTGCTGCTGACCTACCAGAAGCATCCATTTGGCTGTGGATGTTCCAAAAAGGAAAAAAAGCAGGGTGGGTACTGAAAGGGTGGATAAGCAAGAGATAGATAGCTAAAGCTGATGTCAGTAACTGCGCTCTTACTGATAGGTGCCAATTTCTGAGCAACATGGGAAATGCTGGCAGATGTCTATTATTATATTTAATATATATTTACATAATAAATTTGATAGCCAGACAATATACAGGCATACACCAAACTGAACCTATTCTACTAAACATTCCACTTGCCACATATACTGCAGAGGTTCTCAGTGGGAGTGGGCAATGAATTGGTCTCATGCCAGAAGAGCAACCCCTGCAGACACTCCATCCCCATGCCATGAAGTCTGGTATTTATATGACTTGCCAGATATTTTTTTCCCCTCCCTAGTACCCAAAGAGAAATAGTCTTGGAATAGAGAAAGCCCCCAACCTACTACACTAACAGAAACAGTCATATACTTTAATTCCCAGGAAGCTGAGGTGATAGAATTGCCTGTAGTTAGCTGGGTGCCCTTTCCTGGTATTTCAAATGGCTAGAAGACAAGACCAAACCAAAACTCTTCTAGTGACTACTGCCACCCCTCCCTCCCTCCCTCCCAGCATCCTTTTGCCTGAAAAAGATATGGGCTTCTTACAACCTTATCCCTGGAAAGCACCCTGAGAACTCCAATAACCAAGCCTTCCCTGTGCCACTCTAAGGAGCTAGTCCTTCTGAACAGAAGCAAGCTCGAGAACAGGCTTTGTGCTGTCCTGACAGCCCCCAAAGCCCACTCTGCCCTCCAGCGCTACACAGCTTGCCAGGTTCCAGTTCCACACGCTGCATCCAGGTGGCTCCAGCATTCAGCGTGGGAACGATGCTCAGAAGAGATTTGGGAAGTTGTTCTGCTGTCACATAAGAGCCATGCACTGTGCCACCCTGCTTCCGCACCCCTGCCATTCTGCCGTTACATACCCTTGTCATTTAGCCACAGGGGAAACAAGGAGATAAGAGTGCCCAGGGGACAGATCTGCAATACAGGTGCTGCCGACTAGTTACACCCCCCACCCCTTTCTTTTCCTCCTCTACAGCAATGCCTCCCAGAGTCCGACTGGGTGAGTAAGGAGGTTGTGCGGTAGGTGCCGGGGGGCCCTGCCCGGGGCTAGGGCTGGCAGGTACGGCACAGTCGGTCAGATACGCTCCTCGGCCCCGGAGTGGCGCTCGCCTCCCGCGGGCACTGGGCTCCCACCTGCCGGGAACAGGTGCCGAGCAGAGGGACGAGCGGCAGCGCAGGCGGACAGCGCCGGCTGCCCGCGCCTGTGCACCCCCAGGGGGAGGCAGACCACCCCCCCCATCCCGCGATCGCCCAGACGCCGGCACCAGCTTGAAACCCAAAGTTCCCTCGCTCCCGCGGACAGCAGCCGCGGCTGCCCTGCCGCCCCCGAAGGGACGCGATCCGGCCCCGGCCTGGGGCGGCGCCGGGCGCTGAGGGGAGCTCGGCCGTAAGGGTGGGAAGCGAAGGGACGAGGCGTGGGCA
>WUAM01000334.1:277835-288289 GCA_024336885.1 Actenoides hombroni
CCGCCCCGCCGCCCTCCGAGACACCCCCGCCCTGCGCATCACCCACCGCCGGGGCGCGGAGCCGTGGGGCAGCGCCCGCCCCGCTGTTCCATGGGCACCCGCGGCTGCCGGCAGAGCCGGGGAAGCGCGCCGTGCGGCGGTGGGAACCAGGGGATCGAGCGAGCACCCGCTGCCGCCCGCCTGGAAGCGACGCAGGCGGCGCCCGGCGCCAGCCCGTTTGTACGGTCCCGCCCCGCCCCGCGCCGCGTCACGGGCGCGCCCCGCCCCTGCCCCTCCCCCGCGGCCTGTGGCAGTCTGTTGGGGAGAGCAGAAGCGGGCAGGTGGCGGCAGTTTGTCTTCGGGGCGTGCGAGCGCACGCACGGACACGGACTCGGATTCGGAATCGGACTCGGACACGGACACGGACACGGACACGGACACACAAGCACACGCGAACAGACAGACACAGACACACGCTGACACACGGGCACACGCACACACACATGCACACCAACACACGGACACGCACGGGCACGCGCTCGCACATGTACTCACACGCGCGCACACAAACACCTGGAAACGCACATGCACACTCGCACGGGCACACGCACGCCTTCGCACGCGTGCAACAAACGCGCGTGCACACGCACTCAGGCGCACATGCGCGCATACACATGCACATACATGCGCGCACACATGCACACACATGCACACACGGAGAGCCGTGTCCAACATCAGCAATAACTCACATAAATCCTACTGCAGTGCTGGGGCCATACACTGCTGCCTGCAGAAAACGCCCCCACACCCCCCCCTCCAGCTGATTACCTCCTTCCCGTACCTACGAAAAGAACACTCATGCCGAGTGGCACGAATGAAAGGTTGATGGCACTTGTATTTACTTCTTCTACTTCTTGTTTATGTTTTCTGGACTTTACAAGTTGGCTTTGATTTTTTTGTTTGATTTTTTTTTTTCCCCCTTTAAATTGTTTTTGTTCAGCCTGAAGAATTTAAGGCAGGATGGATATCTAGACTGACAGAAATGCTGCTTCCTAAGAGCAGTGGGAAGAAGGCTTTCTGGGGGTTTAAGTCATAGGGTTAATTTATTGAAATAGGTCTTTATTTGTTTAGAACTGATCTGTGTTTTTTTCAAGATAAGTGCATTAAATCCAGCATTAATGTGCTGCCTCTTCATCCATTATTTCAACAGCCAAACTCACTTGAAATTTACCAGGAGGAAAAAGCAGGCCCAAAGATCCAAACAGAAACCCCCATGAACAAAAGATTTGGATCAGTTTAGCTCCTTCCTGTCTGGGGCATTTGATGCAGTCTGAGAGATCTGAAAGGGGTGGGGTATTCCTGAGAAAGGTGGATTACAGTTTGTACACAGGGTCTAGTACTGTTTGCCTGATGCGGTACCTTGCTTAAGCATAGTTAGCACTCCCCTGACTAGAGTTGAGTGGCAGCCAGGAACCTCTCTGCAGCTGGGGGTCTGTTGAAGGCTTCCTGAACTTTTTCTAATGTTTTCTGTTCCAAACTTCTTTTCTGTAGTTTTAATTCTGTGTCTTTTCCTGGAAAGAATAGTTGCTTGTTCGTAGCTTGCTTTGAGAGCTGCTGTTCTCCAATGGCTTGTGATTATATTGATTTAGTGTTTCATGGTTTAAGTTTCCATCCACGTTGGTGGAGCTGTTTGCACAAGCATTTCAGGACCAAGTTCTCATTGTACATGTACACCAGCCAGGTTTTTTCCATCCTTCTGGAAACCCTTGCTGTGGCTGCTGTGTGGGGACATGGTACAATATTACATATTACAAATATGTAATAGAAAATCTAAGGAATGAAAAGCATTCAGTTGTGTTTTAAAAGCAGTATATCTAAATAGATTCTTTGCAAAGGTTTTCAAGAAACAAATACCAACTACTTAAGGAAAACCAGGACAATGTAACTATAAATGTCCTTTATTTTGTGTTTTTGCATATTTAGTATTTAAGATGCTTCTTGTAGTTAAGTTTACTAAATTACAGTGAAATTTCTTTAGCACTGATACGTGCAAATAATTTAATTTTTTTAAGATAAAAAGAGAACATTTCACAAGTGCTTACTAAAAAAATAACAATAATACAGTCTTTTTACTTGTATTTAATTCCATCCTGTATATTTTATTATAAACCTGAGAATCTAGTAGAGAAATACTTTCATTTGAGATTAGCCTTGCTCTTTAACCCCACTATTTATGGCATGACAGTGGGTTTTACTTTTCTTGCAAACAGGTTAAAACCAAAAAGCTTAGATGTTGTTGAACTGCTACAGACCCACAAAATTCAGTCATAAGGGATCACAGCTTCTTCCATGTGATCTCTAGATCAGATACTGTAATACCCATTTTGTGTTCAATATCCAGTCTTAATACAAAAGAATCAGAAGATGAAAAATTCACTATTTCTTTAGGTAGTTTGTTCCAATCATGAACCATCTTTGGTGTCAAAATAAAACCAGAAAATGTCTGTGTGCCTTTTAATCTGAAGGTATCTTAACTGTAGCTCCAAGCCATTGCTTTATAATATCACCTTCCCAGGTAGATGAAAGATGTGTTTTGCCCAAAAACATACTTTCTTATTCTAATTAAGTCATTTCTCAGCTTTTTTTTTTCTTTCTTTGGATAGGCTAAACAAAGTGATCTCTTGCAGTGTCTCACTGAAAGGCATTTTCTCTAGGCTCAAGGAAGTTTGGATTTAATTGCTTTTTCTTCATTTCTCACAGTTTTCATGAGTGAGTGCAATACTGCTTAAAATTCACAATGGAAACATTTTCACAATGCTTTGATAGTGAATCCCAATTGCCAATAAGGTTTGAAGATCTATTGGTTACTCAGTTCTTGCTATATAAGTACATTTTGTTGACATGTAATCCTTACTTTTTAAATTTAAATGTTCTAAACTACTAAACCTGATGTCCTATGAATGTCTATGTCTGTTCTGCCTGCGTACTTCTCTTTATCAAATAAATTTGTAATTTCCTCAAAGCAGATTTGTTTGATGTGATGGTGATAGTGTCTTTTCAACTGTGGGAAACCTGGTAAGAGAGAGTGACACTGAGTGTACCTGTGTTGTATTTTTTATTCACTTAATTGAATAACGACTAATTTTAAAAAAAGGAAATTAGAATTCTTAAAGCCAGAAGAATGAGAAAGGAAATTATCAGTGCAGTGTTGCCAATATTCATTTGCATTTCCCTTGTTCTTCTGAAAAGGAGGATGTGAAAAATGGAATGACTGATTTTACCAAAATCCCAGCATATCCTAGATGACTGGTGTGTGTCACGCTCTACGGAGAGGGATGTTCTGCCCATGCAGTAAATGAAATAGGAGCCTGCTCAGAGGAAACAGTCCTACTAGAGGATATGCGAACTGATTCAGAGCCAGGATCAGATAATTTGGACACAGGTCTGGGGACAGGGCCCATGTTGGAGACAGAAAGGCAGCAGAGGTGTGATGCCTGCACAGCAGGGAGGGAGGAGGTGGCAACTCAACAGAGGTAATGTGGCTCCCAGGATGGACCACAGTGCAGCTCAACTGGCGCTGGAGGAGGGCTTTGCTGCTGGCTCACCTCTGGAGCTGGCTGAAGCTGTTTCCAGCACAGCCTGGAGAGCACTGATTTCATGCTGCCATAAGCATCAAGGAGGAAGTTCCTTCTCAGTGGGATTTGACAACTTCCTTTCAAACTCTGTGCCACCACTCCACTGTTTCTCACAGTAGCTGTTTTGTAAATGCAGAGGTGGAAGATACCCTAAGGAGCAAAAATATGAAAATTAATTAATTGAGGAAAGCTCTAATACTTAGAGCTTTCTCTCCACAGTCTACATTTGAGTTGCCTGTTATGCAACAAAGTTTACATTTGTCAGGTTGAAGTAACGCAGTTATGATTTAAGCAATTCAGGACAATTCAGGCTCACAGATTTCTGGATTTGTCACTAGGAAATACTCAAGGGAAAGCAGAGAGGAAGTAGTGGTGTAAACCAGCCAGCTAAGGGAATTCAGGCATTGAGTTATAAAATACATTTAAATAGGTATATATTATAGTGTTATTTTAAATTCAGGAAATAATTGGTATGTTATGTCTCTGTATGAATTCTTGGGTGTTGAAACCTTGTAGAGTACAAGATATGTCAGATTTGAAAGAAGGACGTGGGATTTTACAGTCCACAAGTAGAGTTAGTTTAGTGTTGACAGAAAAGACTGTGTGTCTCTGGTCTTGGAAAGGTTCTTCTGTGGAAGAGAATGCCTGAGGTGGAAGACAGCAGCTTGGTTGTTCATGGTAGAAGGTACAGCTGAAACAGGGATACAAGCTATGGGAACAAGACAGTAATTCCAAATGGGTACAAGATTTGAACAAATATACAAAAGGCTAAACTGTAAACCTTTTGAAAACTAAGTTTGCTTCTGTTCAGTGCCCAGGGCTGCTGGACTATCAAAGCTTCCCAAAAGAGTGATGGTGCATTTAGTAATGAAGAGATGTAATATTATAGTCCAGTCTGAGAGCCACTTTTACCATATATTCTCCCTATGGTCCAGCATTTGAAGTTAAATTCACATCTTTGATTAAGCAATAAAATGCAGGGAAAACAAACAAAATGTAGCAGATGGAAGTGAACTGTGTGAGAGGGACCAGAATGGTGTAGGAACAATACTGAGGGAGGTGCAAGGAAAATCTAAAAACCCCAATCTCATAAAAATATTTTCATTGAAGATTCATCTAAAGAGAATAAGTGAGGGCTTGCTGTATAGGTGAGCTTAGGAAAGCTAGGTTTAAGTTTGGCATGCAGGAGGAAACCTTACAGTGGAAAGGGAGGATGAATAATAATTAAATGATAATAGTGAACTTTTCCAGAGAAATATATAAAGGATTAATCTGAAGATTCCTCTAGTCCTGACTTATAGCACAGTTTAGATTTTTATTTAAAATGATCTCTGTGAAGCATGCAGTAATGCCATGGCCTTCTAATACATTTTCTTTAGGCAAAAATTCTCAGGCTGGCACTTCAAGCTCCAAGAGTCAAGCATTGAGGAGCACTGAGGTTTATACTGCTGTAAGTAAGAGGCCTGTCAAAATCCTGTAGTTCAGTATAAACATTTAAGACTTGTCCTTTCCCTAACTGAAGTGCTGTTTGTAATAAGAAACAGATTATTACTTAGTGGTGCAAAACTCAGGATGATGGCTTTTGCCTGATGTGAAGAATGTTTGGTTTAACAAAGTGAAGGTTAAAAAAAGACTAGTAATAAATTGACAATGGATGAGATCCGAGGTCCAAGATCCAGAAGATGTGTCAGACTAGTTATAGCTTTGCAAGTAATTAAGCCTTCTCATTTGAGAGTGTAGAGTACCCCTTCCAGGTAACATATTGATATATAAAGAGTACAAAGTGATATTTATTGCAGTGTAATCTTTGTGAACAGTTGTGTATATGACAAGACCTCTGGTCAAGAGGCAGAGGTGAGTCGAGAGTAGTTGCTGCTGCACAGGTTTTCCCACTCTTCTGATCAGGGTGACATCCTAAGACTAGCAGAGCCTTGCAAGGACAGCAGACCTTGTAGGTGCTGAAAAGGTAGGTCTTTCTTCCCCACCTTCCTTCTGCCAGACTCCTTCATTGGGAAGTTGAATTTGCTAAAGCAGCAGAAAACCACTAGTGCAACCAGCAAGAGGATTGTTTCCTGTTGGTTTCATGCGAGCTGCCTCACTGATGCTTTGCCCCGGCACAAGAGTGCATGGTGAAAAGCTTGGATCTCTATTTTCAGTGGTACCTAGCCACTTGAAATGGGCGGAGAAAAAATTAAATGCTTTTATATCCTTTGGAAGTTGCTTGCACACACAGGCTCTTTTCACGGAGGGTAGGTGACAGCAATCCAGGCATCTGAGCCCTGCTGTGCAGCTTCAAATCCAGAAAAAAAGCTGAAGATGGTGAAAGGAGGCTGGGTAAATGACTGGAGCTGCCTTCCCATTCCAGGCTTATTAGGCTTCCAGACTTGTAATTTTGGACATCTCTCATTGTCAAAAAGCCTCTTGCGTTATTTAGGTTTATTATGCGTTCAGTGTAAAAGCTAGAAGACTTTGCAACTCACAGCCATGTACAAATGTAAGGAAATAGCCAGAAGGTCTCCATAAGACAAGTTAATTCTTTGTTGAGTCTTCTGGCTACTCTAAATCACAAATGCCTGGCCTCAGATTATTTTAAAAGAAACATATTCATGGTCTTCAGAATGACAGTTTCCATCTCAGTTTTAAGAGGGCATCACTGTGATTGAGAGTACTGGTCTGCATTTGTTGTGCCTGCCTTTGTTTTCCTGTACCTGCAACTTGATGGAATATATTATACTAGAATTTTTTGGTGTGTGTATCATCATTGCTTTCTTTAGAAGCAAATCCCTGTCATGCCAGTGCTACATGGTCTGTGAGAACTTAATAGCAACAGGCAAGAGCTAATCTGCATACTCTAATTGAAGTGTACTCTGTTTCTTTTAGTTTCTTTTAGTACTGCAGTATGTTGTGGAGGGCTAGACATTAACCAGCCTTTAGTGTGTGACATGGGCAGAGGATAAAGAATCAAAATGTATGCTGTACATAGAGCCTGATAGCATCACAGTGAGAGGCTCTTTCCTCCCAGTTGAATCATCTGGGATATCTGCTAGCTTTAAAGGAATTAAAAGTAGGTAAGGCCATGGCCCACTTTCCTTTCACAGAATCATCAGGAGGTGAAACATACTGTGTATTTTCAGAAGGACTGGGGAGTGATGGGACACTTTTGAGCCATCCTTCTCCTGGACAGTGTGATGTGCTAAGCTGCTCAGGGCCAAGACTGGCACCCACTGTGGGATCATTTGTCCACTGGGTTTACGCTACAGGAAAAATTTCTGTTGATTGTGGGGTCTTGGCTTATTTCAAATAGCATGTAACATCACTAAATGAACTGGAAGCCTAAAAGAAGCTATGGTTGCTCTTAATGCTAAAAAAGGCTTAAGGTGTTTGTGACAGCTACAGTAGGGGTATGGTTACCTTAGGTGAAAAGGACATGCCCAGGCACACAGTTGCTTTGTAGTCTTTATTAGACACAGTGTTCAAGGTTGAATGCTTTCACCTACTAGATGATATCCATCATAACTGTGTTCCTTTAAGGGCACTATTGCTTTTAAAAGGCCTTTTTTGTTCTTTGTTTTTTTTCCTCTGATGGCCTCTAAACCGTAATGCTCAACTCTGCCACTCTGATTCAAAGCACTACGTAAGTTTGCAAGTGATTCCATGGAAATCAACTGACCTTGGAGAGAAAGGTACATTTAACAAAGAAAAAGAAAGTCTGATTGAGGCTTTCATTAAGTACCACTCATGTGTAACATGGGCTGGTCTGTGTTTGTCTTTGTTGCCTGTAACTAGCTGCCACCAACATCATTAGGATTTCCAGGCACAGACCAACAGGTTATGAAACCTGAGTTCCATCCAGATACAGAGTGAAGTCCAAGGAAATTAGGTGACCCATGTTGCAGACAGAATAGAAGTTCAGTGTAAAATATTTATTGCTCCAAATTATCATTGTAAGAGTAATAAAATAAAGCCATATTTGTAGTCTTCACAGTGACATATTTTTATGAGGTTGGAGCTGCTGTTTATATAAATTCAATAGAGAAGCTGTTTGGACTTGTTTCAGATTTCTTTAGCTACAGGGGAAGAACATTTATTCCCTATTTCATGTGTTAGAAAGAATGAAAAGCAAATCTTCTATCTGTTTACTAGAAAATAAAGCTTTAATGAAACTCATTACCTTTCTGAGACTGGTTGATTGAGCTGCATAGAGATGGAATCAGGTTGCCTAGACATTGAGGGACAGGACTGACACCAGTTCTCTATGGGCCTTTTAAGAAGATACAGAAGAAAACTGGTTAGATAGTTTCATCTGAAATACTTACCCAAATCATATAGTTGTCAGAGTATTTCAACTGAAAATGGGTTTTGCTGGAGACTGAAGAAAATAAATTTATTTCTGAAATCCTGCCTAGACCTCCTTGGTTTCTGGGCTTGATTTTTTCCCCAGTTACTCAGCATCCTGGCAACTGGCTGCATTTGTGGGCTCTCTTGATCATCCTGGCTCCCTGGTTGCAAGAGTGTCCATCAGCCAGGAATCCAGCCCTCAGAATTATTATATGCTGAACTGTAGTTTGTAGAAACCCCATTCTGAATTTTCAAAATAATCAGAAAAATGGAGTGACACTTATCTACTTACTGATGGAGCAGTATGTCTTTCATAGGGCTATTCTGACTGAAAGGCAGCTATACTGGACTAGGTGAAAGAAGCTTTATTATATCCTTAGGACTAGTGTAATGGCAGAGTTCCTTTATGGAATAGGAGAGGAGCCCAAACCCACTACTGTTTCGTTCTCACTCTTAGAGTAACACTTGATCATTCTGGCCTAATTCAGGTCTTGATTTGATTCTCATTGCTCCAGTTTCAATGCGGTTTGGGTTGTTACAGGTAGCAGTGCTCTTGGGCTGTGCACTGGTTGTATGAGGAAGTCATGGTCCTTGGATCCTCGTTTGAGACGTCCCTGTGTTCCTGGAGAAGCTATATTGTATGAGCTGGTTCAGTTCTTTCAATGACAGAAAAGAAAGTTGATTCCTACTTCATTTCCTTTTAATGGACATTACATATTTAAAGTATTTTCTTATTGATGAAAGAGAAAAAAAAAAAGGCATTTCATACAAGAATAACCTGCAGCTTTTCTTGAAAACTCCCTTCCTCCTCTGCAGCTGTCCTTGCTTTTCTGATGGGGTTATGTCTCAGTCTGATGATTAGAATAGAAAAAAGTGGGAAAATGCATTTTAATGAAAGTATTTCAATGGGGGTTTTTGGACAAAAGGGTTTTCGGACAAAAGGGTTTTCATAGGAAAAATGTGTTGGTTTGTATCTTCCTCTATCTTTTCTTCCTCCTAACTTCTCTCTCTCAGTGAAAGAGGGGTAAGATATATGGCATTTATTATAAGATAGACTTCTCAAATAGCTTTGTGTATATGAATAGTAACCAGTTTGCTCCAAGATAGTGTTTCATAAAACCTAGCAGGTTTAAAATTCAGCCCCCTTTTTAGGTTCTTGTGTCTCTGTGTAAACACCTTGTAACCTCTCCTTCCGCTCACTGTTTCTCCATTACAGATAAGATAGCAGCATCTCAATTCACCTAGTTCATGAAAAGAAGTGACCAGTGGCACAGATTCATCAGGAGCCAGCCTTAGCAGCTATCAGCAATTAAAGTTATCTATGGCTGACATAAAGATTTATATCTCTCAACACAGTTACAGACCTACATTTTTTAAAATTCTATTTAGAATAATGTTACATCTGCCTTTTTACTCCAGTTTTACAGTCCAAAGAAACTAATTTTGTCCTTACGTTGAAGCAGACCTATAGTAAAGATAGGGTGGAAAATAAGATAGAAGTACCCAAATATGGTGAATTGCTGCTTCTACTATTATTACCCCTGAAGAGGAGGGGCTGACTTTCAGATCTGTGGAATGAGCAGGAAGTAGCACAGCTCAGGTGCTGGAAGAAGAGAGCACAAGAATGTGGGCTTCAGGGATGCCGAGAGACCCATCCTGTCAGCAGAGATCTGCCTTGAGTTATCCAAATCTTATTATTATTGAGTGCATGAACTTCTACCTCCTCATGACGTGTTCTCCTAATCACAAAATGGGTTGGTGAAAGGGAATATATATATAAAAAAAATACAATTTTATTTAGCAATCATCTTTTTTTTTACGAATACTTTATTCTTTAGGTTTTCATCATTAACACAAATTCCTATTTAGATCATAGGATAGTTCAGGCTGGGAGGAATCTCAGGTCATCTAGTCCAGACTACCCAAAGTCAGACCATGGTCAACTGCCACGTTCTTCCACTAATTCTTGCATTGTTAGTTGTTTGCATATAATTTCCAGCTACCTAGTCAGTGGAAATGTCTTGGGCAGATTGTACTGTGTTTACCTTAATTTATTTGAAATCCTATCACCTCCTTCTTTTCTGCAATTTTCTCTCCATTGAAGTTTCCTTAGGTGTAGTCTGTTCCCAGCCATGGCTTCACACATTGCTAGCCTTTACTATAAGATCCTCCTTTCCTAGCTTCCTTTATTATAGGAGACATTTCTGTCACATTAGTCTACGATGTTTCTTTCTTAAAACCCTGCTTAGATGTTTTTCAGCAGAAAATGCTTTTATACTTAAAATGTTCATTATTAGGACTGGTAAATTACACACAGAGCTAAAACCTATTTCCATTTCCCACTCAGAAAGTCTGAGATTTTCTAAAAACAAATAGATCTAATTATGTATTCTGATTTCTAATAAGAATATACTCTAGTATTTACTTTTTCTAGGTTGGGTTTCTCTCCATGTGTACTGGTATGTACTGGAGTATATTTAATTACTAAAATGTGCCTAATAT
>WUAM01000334.1:288333-302054 GCA_024336885.1 Actenoides hombroni
CTCTCTCCACATAGTAAATAATTTGACTAGAAATATATGGTTTTTTTGAATTAAAAAGATTAAATATTATTTGTTTAAGAAGTTGTCATAAAAGAATTCTTCCTTTTTGTAAGTATCATCTCACACAGTCTTTGTTCTAAATCAAATTAAGAGAAAAGTAAGCAAAAATGAACTGGAGTTAATTAAAGTGTATTTTTAAGCAGTCTCACTATAAATAGCTATTAAAAAAAGCCTCCATTAATGAGGTGCAGCTTGATTAGAAAGTCACTTTAAACCCCTTGCCTCTTCTCAGTTCTCTGGGAGAACAACAGAAAGAATTGTTCCATTTCATTGTGTAGAACTCATTAACAAAAGAGTGCTAATGCACATTGGCTACCCTGGTAAGCTGTGTCTTATATAAGTCTTATCCGACTAGACAAATGACCTGTTTTTAAAAGGAGATGGAAACATTTGCAGTAAACCTCTGGGCTGTCGGATGTGCAGAGGGGATATAGCTACTACAGAAAAGATGTTTATTCAAATTCTTCAGACACAGAAGGTCAAACAAACCTATTTAAAAGTGGAGAAAAAAATCAGCATTTGAGACTAAATCCTTGTCTCAGTGCATAGGCTAAATACCCCACCTGTCATCTTGGGATGTCAGTGGTCTCTGGGCAGCATTATTCAATCACTCCTGGAGTGGAGCAGAAGTAATCTGTGATGAGTACACACCTGCTGTGCAGAAAAGGTTGAGCTGTTCACTCAGATCTGTACCTTTTCTAGTTCTAGTAGAATTCATCTCCTTATGATAGAAGTAAGCTACTTTGTTATGAAATACACACAGGAGGCACCAGAGAAGATTCTGTATTTTTGTTGGAGGGATGGGAAGACTCCCAGTACACTTCTTTCAACACTGTCATTAATCATACAAGAAGAAACCAATTTTATGCATTAGTGATATCTGTAGAATTAAAAACATGTAAATATCCTTGGTCATTTACTCAAGCAATTGCTTTGCAAAAATCTTTTTTTCAACTTGGCTATCAGTCTAGCATAATGGAACAACAACTCATAGCCTAGTTCTGGTCTTTTTTGCCCATGTTGTTCATTGACTGCAGTGGAATTATTTCTGACTTGCCCCACCAAGCCAAGATTTTAAAGTGCAGGGTTAAGAAATACAGGGGTTTTTTTTCTAATTTGTCACAGAATCACAGAATGCTTGAAGTTCAGAGGGACCTCTGGAGGTCATCTTGTCCACCTCTGCTGCTTAAACAGAGTCACCTACAGCTGATCATCCAGAACTATGACCAGATGGCTTTTGAGGATGTCCAAGGTCAGAAACTCCACAACCTCTCTGGGCAGCCTGTACCAGTGCTCAGTCAGCCTCATGGTAAAAAAGTATTTCTGGATGTTCAGAAGGAACCTCCTGTGTATCAATTTGTGCCTGTTGCCTTTGGTCCTGTCACTGGACACCACAGAAAAGAACCTGGCTCCACCTTCTTTGCACCCTCCCTTCAGGTATTTATATACCTTGATAAGATCCCCTCGAGCCTTCTCTTCTCCAGGCTGAACAATCCCAGCTCTCTCAGGCTTTCCTTATAGGAGAGATTCTCTAGTCCCTTCACCATCTTAGCAGCGGGTGCCTTGTATGCACTTCGTTGCTTATTTGTGGAAAGAGGCATAGAAAAATGGTGTTTCAGCCTTTTTGTGCTCAATTTATGCTCTACATCTACTGTTTCCCTCATGCTGACATGTTCCTCGTGTTTCTTATCTTTAAACATTGCTGAAGATAGCAGAGTTTCAGGTTTTGTTGAGTCATCCTGCATCTAAGGAAGAGCAGAGGAAGTATTTTCTCATACCTTTACAAAGAACAGGAAAACGGATACAGTTACAGATTGGCTAAGAGAAGTTTCACGAAAACTTAAGTATTAAATGTTGATTACCTAGTATAAGCCAGTAATAGTCAATGCAAAAATAGATACTCCTGGAGGAGAGGTCCTTTCTTTCTGCACTGTAGGCATGCAGTTGTAGAGAGGAATTGTGCTTTGGCTGTAGGAAGAAGCTGTAGAAGAAGTCCATAGTACTGTCTTGCTCTGCCTAACTTTCAGGAATTAGATAAACTGGATCCTAACAGATGTTACCTTTGTTGCACTCTTAAGATTCCCTGTGCTGAACAAGTAGAGCTGATTGTATACCAGAGGATGGAGAGTGCTCCACCCACTTATGGCTGTACACAAGCCACCCGAAAGAATTCAGAGTGAGTTTTACTTGGACCCACAATGATCTCAACTGCCTGCCAGATGCAAGCAATGTATCTTTGGGCATGCAGTGCAAGAGCAAAAGCGGTAGTTCAGCACTAGCACCCAAAGCAGGGTAAAATGAATCTGAATCCCAATTCATTGGTCTGATTATTTATCTATACCTCCTCAGTTAGAACCAAGGAGTCACAACGTCCAGCTAACACTTAAATTTGTATTTCTGAACTGATATGATTAATCAGTGAAGAAATATTTCAACTGATTGTATTTGACTTAAAGCTCTCCATCCCTATTTCCAGTTCCTGCAGATTACTTTGAATACCAGCTTGCTGCGATTTCTGCTAGCAGCTGTATGAATGTGTGCTACTGCAGTATGAATACAAATTTGACCCAAAGGCATGTGTCATCATTCCTTGTGACTTTTTAGTAATGCAGCATAAAAATGCAAGTATATGAAAAGTTGAAGTAGACAGTGCAATTTACTGTACTGAGAGGAGGTGCCACAAAATGTTATGAAATCCTCCTAGCCTAGTTTAATCTTTCTCCCATGTTCTCCCACACAATGTTCAGAGCCAGTTAAGTGACATGAAGAATATTACACATTTTTTTGTAACAGATGGAGGACATCACTTTTATGAATTTGAACAATTCATTAAAAGTCAGGTTCTGTTAAGATTCATGATGCTGTGATTTTACTCACATCTTGTCTGGTCTCCCTAGTCCAGGTTTATCCTAGTCTAAGTAAGGAACTGAGGCAGTCCTCTCACTGGTTCATTGGCTGATGTCTGCACCACCCTCTCTTCAGCAAAGAAATAAAGAGACTTCGGAGAAGGAAATTATAAGTTGTGCTGCTTCTGTGCCCAGTGCTACTGCTGGTGCATGAAGAAGACAGGCCATTTTTGTTTAGGTGTTTTTTAGACATTTTAGAAATTTTTTTCATTGTCAACATTCCCCACATTAATGGGCAGATTTGGGCAAGACAAATCAGTGTATATGCTTTTAAGACAGTGAGAACTGTCTCTGGAAGGACTTATAAAGCTTGATCAGGGCTAGTAAGGACTGTCATGTAGATTATGGGATGAGGCAACACAGGCCATATATGCCAGTCCAAAAAATTTGTTCCTGCCTTCCCTCTTCTATGCCATCCTCTCTCTCCAGAGACATGTCATCCTTTCATGTATAGTCCTTATATTCCCTATAGTCCTTTCCACTATATAACCAGTTGTGTATCCATAGCATAAACAGAATGTAATGACGTATACTTGACAAGGTGCATGCGTGTAAGTTTAGGTGTCCTGAGGCTGTTTGCATGCCCCATTATATGAATGGGGACATGTCTGTCTCATAATAGTGGAATTTGTGCTTTAGAGGACAGTGAAAGGTACATAAAAGTAGACATAGTTCATGTGACTTCACACATACTTGCAAACAAATGTGAATGATGGCAGGCATCTGCAGTTTGATTACAGGATGGGTACATATTTGCCTATGTGACAGGCATGAACAAGAGTGTACGGGAGTCACATATCTTCACGAGAGCTTTATTATCATAAAACGTGACATCTCCACATCATGGGTATTTGTGTAGTAGCAATCCTTTTACTGAAGCGTTGTCAGAGACTACAGATACAGTTGATGAGGAAGAAGTGGTGTGATTTAAGACCAGACTGGCAGTTCAGAGACTAGATGGATTGGTTGCCAAAACACATTAATCACAGATGTAAGCAATGTTACAAATTATATGACTTCCCTGCCCCATGGGAGAGATAATGCAATCTAGAAGAAGTCAGGAGGGAATCAATGTAGTAGTTTCATCTGTGTGGTATGTAGTCATGGAGCAGGGCTGTGAGGTCCCTTTCCATTCTTGAAAGACTCTGGACACCAATAATTATAGCAATGGGTAGAGAAAATGTAATTCTTGTTTGGCTTGTTCAAAGTCCCTCAACATCCAACAAATAGCTGGCGCTAGTGCTCACAATCGGCCCATCTCGAAGGCATTCTACAAAGACACTCTCACAGTGCTCGCAAGGTTGTTTACATTCAGTGTAGTCCTCTATTTTTAGAACTAACTTACTCCCTTATCCTATAGGGTTAACCAAAAATGTTCATATGCTAACAGCTCTTGTCATCTAAGTCCACCCCATTCCAGCTTCTAGAAGGAGCAACTTTTTCAGCTTGACTTATTTTATGCTGTTCCATTGTCTGGTCCAAATAAACAGTGCCAAAATCTAATGTCCTTTAATACTCATGCTAAAACTCCACCAGGGTACGGCAAATCCAAATGCTATGTCTGCAAGGATGTTTCCCAGTTTATTAATTTACTAATATGTGTGTGTCTAAATGCACTGCACATATTTGTATCACTATAAAGAAATACAGCTGGACAACTTGATTCAATTTGCTCACTGATTTTATTTTCCTTGGACTTCAATGGCATTTAGTTGTGTCTCTGCTGATCACTGTGATGTTCAGCTCCATGTAGTATTATATTTTATCTTGGCTCCAAATATGTTCTCAAATTAGGATGATGATACAGATGGATTCTTGTCTCAGAGCCATATGATTGATTTCATCTCTGATATTCTGCTCCATCAACATGCGAGGAATTAGTCTTGACATCAAAGGGCAATCTGTTTATATTGGGAGTGCAAAGTACCAGTGCTAAGTAATGCAAAACAGATTTAAAAAGAGAATGGCACTGACATTGCTTTTTGAAATAAAACAAAACACAGACCTTATTATGAAGGCCATACACTCTCTTCTCTAAAGCAATTATCTGAAATGCTGAGAACATAAGAACATCTGTAATGAATCATACCAAAGGTCTGTTTATATGTGTACAGTAGTGGTCAATTTAACGTACTAGAAATATGAATGGGGCAAACAGATGGTGATACAGATATCCTCTTGCAGCCTTTCCAGAACAAAGATTCTAGAGGATTTCCAGGAAGACAACCAGCAATAATCACAGTACGTTTAGATGGGTTGTAATTTCTCAGCCCATCATAATGGATTTTTTTCTCAGCCACTCAGAACATGTGCACTTGCATCCCAGAAGGCCAACCGTGTCCTGGGCTGCATCAAAAGAAGCATGGCCAGCAGGTCAAGGGAGGTGATTCTCTCCCGCTACTCTGCTCTGCTGAGACGCCACCTGTACTGTGTCCAACTCTAGAGTCCTCAGCACAGGAAAGACATGAACCTGTTGGAGCAGGTCCAGAGGAGGGTCAAAGAAATGATCAGTGGGCTGGAGAACCGCGCTTATGAAGAAAGGGTGAGAGAGTTGAGGTTGTTTAGCCTGGAGAAGAGAAGGCTCTGGGGAGGCCTTATTGCAGCATTTCAGTACATAAAGAGGGACTAAAAGAAAGATGGGGACAATCTTTTTAGAAGGGTCTGTTGCAGTAGCACAAGGGGTAATGGTTTTAATCTAAAAGAGCGCAGAATTAGACTAGATATGAGGAAGAAATTTTTTACAATAAGGTTGGTGAAACTCAGGAACAGGTTTCACAGAGAGGTGGTAGAGGCCCCATCCCTGCAAACATTTAAGGTCAAGTTGGATGGGGCTCTGAGCAACGTGATCTGGTTAAAGATGTCCCTGCTCACTGCAGGGGGCGTAGGACTAGATGACCTTTAAAGGTCCCTTCCAACCCAATGCATATAGAACCCTATGGTTCTATAGTTCTGTGATCACCCACAAGTCCTTCTTTATTCACAAAGAACAGGTCCAGTGGAATGTTTCTCTTTGTTTCTCTCAGTAAGGATGGATATACCTCCATTTCTGTACCCTCTTGTTTAAAGAGTGATTGGAATTAATGGATCAGTAGTGGAGTGATGTCATATGTGCATATATAATGTGTGCATGCATGTGCATATGCACATATAAAGTAACTTTCTATCTTTACAAAAATCTGGTTTTGAGCCTGTAAGAAACAAAGGTAAATGAGTTTACTGTGGCCATATTTCCTGTGGTAAATTATGCTTGAATAGACTGTATAACATGAAATGCCCCACTCCACTCTCTCTTAACATGTCAGTTCTTTTAAGTTCACCCAAATGCCCAAGAAAAATCTCATCTTTCTGGCATACCAACCGAGAAAGCCAGCAGCGTCTCTACTACCTGGCTGGGATTGTCCCTTCTTACAGCAGGGTCATGAGCAGAGTTTGCGGTAGAGTTTCTAGGAGCCGGTGCCGAGAGTGTATGTGTTTTCCTGAGACAACCTCTATCTGCCATACATACAGTCACTATGCAGCAGAGTGACTCCTTCCTTCCACATGTGAACACATCTGAACTGTATCTTTAAAGCCCTTGCATTAAAACAAGGTCTACTCAGAGTAGCTAACAGTTCAGATTGTAAAATGTTCAGTCAAACAAATGATTTGGAAAAGCTTTCTTGTATAATGTGACCTAGGGAAGTGCATTAGCTGAGTAAATACATTGTTAATTTGTTTTTCCATTAACAATGAGTGATTTCTCTGTAAGTGACCTATGGTACTGCTTTCTGGGAATAAAGCATTATTGATAAAGAGAAGGGAATCTAAAGGAAATACTTCCGTCTTTTGAAAAAACTAGTACACAAAACCAGGGCACTTGTGTTTCTCTGGTTTTGTATCCTTTAGAGTGACATGCCTTTGTTGATTTGTCTTCCTTTATCTCCAGGTCAAAGGAGTCATACTGTACATTATCACGGCACTACTGTTTTCATTTTCTCAACATCTATGCTCAGGCTGTGCCTTTAAAAAAGGCAAATTCATCTTGTGACTGTCTGCTCTGTGACATGTTATATAATTTGATGTATATTTATTTATATTCTTCCATTGCAAAGAATGATGTTTTTCACCAAAAGAAAACAAGACATTCATTCTCATTTGTTTGGGGATCCAAGATGTATCCGAGCAAACAATTTGCCTGTACTGTTTGATTCAAGATTAAGAACAGAAAATATATATCTGGGATGGAGAATATAAGGAAGCATTTGGCACTGGAGCTAATCTTTTATAATCAAGGTTGTCCCACAATAGACTGTGCCTGTAATTTTCATGCATTTATGATTTTCTGATGTGTTAAGAAGTAAGTATACATCCACTGTAAATTGATATTCAGCAGATTTGTTAGTATGCAGACTTTTACAAGATAATTAAAAGAGTGCTTAGGAAGTACTGCAATAATAAATTTCTTAGAGCAGATGTTCCTTAGCAGATTTTATCTGTGTCATTTCAGTGATAAATACTTCTGACTTCTTAACCTTTAACTACAGTCACACATTTACCTTTGGTTGTGAGAAATAAAAGGAACTGATAAGAATTTTATAAAATGAGTGTGATTTATCTGGAGGTCACAGTGTCTATGATAATGAAAAAAATTGCCCCTAAACTTTACCATTAGGAGAAAAAAAGGTTCGAAATGGTGCAAAACTGTCAGCAAAATGATTGCATCTTGTATTGTGAATTCTCCAAGTTCTCGTTTCAAGTTCTTTCTGCAAAGTATTAAGGCAAAGGTCTAAATTTGACCTTCCTAAGACATATTGCCCCCCTGTACACTTTTTATTCAGGTATGGGTTTAGTCTCATAGATGGATTAAATGTGAGATACAGATCACATAATTTTAGCCTTCTAAAATGAAGATAAATACACCAAAATAGTCATCGAGGCTGTCTTCATAATTAGTAGGGAAGACCTATATTAAAGTGAAACTTTATGTACTTTAGATAGCTGTCTTAGAATGGGATGATTCATACTTGGAAGTTGCTTAAGTGTCACATTTACTGTGGCTTAGTGGTGGCAGAACTACAGGGTCAGTTTTGGCATTAATCCTAGCTTCAGGTTTTGTCCACAAAAAAAGAAAATCTGTGCCATGCGCTTGGATTCTAATTTATGGTGCATTCAAAGACCTTTCTGCGCATGGGTGTCCTTGGTGAGTAAAGTTAAACCTACCTTGATCTTTGAAGTTGTAAGAATTGCATATCTAAATGCTACTGAGAAAATAAGCATTATTCTCCTTGCACATTTGCCAGGTATAATTTGTAACAATATTTATTCCCTTCCTCCTACCTTAAGCTGAAGCTCAGTAGATTAAGTATTGTGAGATATTTAGAGACTGTTGCTATATTTTCACTAGAAAATTTAACGTCAGGGAATATTTTTAGCCTTGATGCCAAGTGATGGGGCCTGCCCATGATCTGAAGGTAAAACTTTTTTTCTCTTAAACAGCAAACTGTTTCTTAAACTGCTTAAACTTCTTAAACTGTTTCTTTAACTGTCTCTTAAAAAGCAAACTGCCTTTTGGAAAAGGTCCTTGGCTTTTGTTAATACCCAAACTTTTTTGAGAGTTGCTCGAAAGACTGCTAGTGGGCCCAGCTCAAAACCGTGCTACAGATTATTTGAATGGCATGGAAAGTGGCATATTCATGACAAGAACATTCCCTCGTATCATTTATTTTACTCATACAGTTGCTGTCTATGGTGATGGAGGACAATAAGTACTCTAATAAGAGGAAGTTGTTTATATATGCCTTGCCAAGTAGAGCTGTGTGAACTTCTTATTTGCAAAATAAAGCTCTAAGGAGCATCATCTAAATAGTGAGATATTGATGAAACTCTTTCTTCAGTCTTTACTGTGGCACCAGGAGTCATTAAGAATAGCTTGTAGTGCTCTGCAGTTTGTGAAGAGAGTTTTTAAAACAGTGGAAAAAATAAGCAGGAAGATGTGCAGTGTTACTGCTTCTGTCATTATGGGATGAAGCACCATTGATGGAGAAAGAGGAGACAATAAGAAAGCAGATTAAAAATTCTAGTGTTTTCCAGCCTTCTGCCCCTCTTTTTCTTAGAAGATCCTTGGAGTTAACAAGAGCTGGACTACAGCCATTATAGAGTGGTTACAATGATGATGCTAGAAGGATATATAGCTGCCAAGCAGTTACTGAAATTATCTAGTCTGCATACCACACTGAGTTGAGCCAATGTGAAATGTATACCTTTTAGTGTTTGTTCTTTCCCAGTAAAAGTATGTATCAGCAAACTTAGGACTGGGAAATAGGGTTTCCTTGAGAAAATTAATTTGAAATCATGGTGGCTGTTTGTTACTGATGCTGGAAGAAAGGAATATGTGTAAGGAGAAGGACAGTAGGGACACGTTCATATCTGGCCCTTCCTTAGAATGTATTTAAGACACACAAGGCTGATAAGAATATAGACATGCCTGAAGTTGTTTAATGGCTCTTACTGGATTTTTCAAGGTTTCATTCTGAATGAACCTGAAATGAAGTAAGAACTTGTTTGCCATCAAAACCAATAACAAGCCGTGCCAAGAGTCTGAGCTGCTTCAAACAAACTTCACTAGTTTATAGGTACAAAAATATCAGATGCAGTGCTTTGAAAACTGTATGGAGCAGTCCCAAATGCCATGGTGGCAGGTGAGCAAAGATTAAAAGAGTAATGGGGAAAAAAATCCAATTCCTTATGTTTGTGGGGAAGAATCTCTCAGGCAGCAAAACCAGAAGATAATATAACCATAGTTTGTCTATAGTACTTTAAAGAATACATACAATTTACCCGACACCTGAATTTTTATTGTTCTGAGAGAATGAGGTGACTCTCTGATAATAAAGCTCCTTAAAGCTCATGAAATAGAGGAGGCAGCCAGCACATTAGAGTGTCAATAAGTACTTATCCAAGAATGAATACATTTTTCACAGGCTCAGTGCTTATTTTCAGCCTTGTTAATAACACAAGCAATATGCCTTTTGTTGGCTGTGCAGTAGAGCTGAAAAAAGAGCAGATTGTGCATCAAGGCACAATTCAAGGTAGGAGGGGTAGAGGAATGGTTGGGTTGTGCCTAGTGATGAATATTACTTTAGCAAGCTATGCTTCTATGACTGCTGCTGCTGTCACTACGGTCTGGCCTTTTCTTCTGATTTGATACTTGAGATAGTAGATTATGGCATCAGAAGACCAGGAGGAGTCTTTTTGTTCTGTCATGACCATGCTGAATTATAGTAATCTGGCTAGTTTCATATCTAACAGCTTTCACATCACAATTTTTGTAGGTAGAAATTTTACAGGCTCATCTCAGAAAAGTTTAGAAGCTGGAGAGGATTTTTTTTGCTGCTGTAAAGTAAGTACAATTTCATGCAATAATTTTCACTGGTTTTATTGTCTGTGGTTCACTGCAGTTTACATTCTCAATATAAGTACTTCCATCTTCAAATAAATACTTTGCTTTTCACATTTAAAATAGAAGAAGAAGGGAAGGGACAGAAGATTATGATAAACTGACAACATGAAGTCTTTGGAATGCAAATTTTTAGGTTCATTTTAAGATGAGATGTGCTTGGAGTTCAAGGATTTTATTCTGATAAGTTTTCCTGAATAGTTCTCAGTACATTTTTGTGTTTATTTTGTTGTTATTTCTTTTTTATTTTCTTTGAGTTTGTTTGTTTTAAATTTTGTTTGCACAGTAATAAGGCTTGCCCAAGTTTCATAGCTATGCCAAAATTAAGGGGAAGACATTGGATCTTGGCTTTCAGCTGAATTTCTCTTAATCCTGAAGTCTGAATTACCTCAGATCTAAGGTCTCAACTTACAAGCAGTTGTTTCTTTGTAGGTACACGTTTTCTTAAAATTACCTTTAGAAGGGAAAGTGCATACATTTGTTGACATTTATGGTACTCTTATACTTGAATCATTCAGTTTATTGGGAATCAACACAGTATCCGGACACACTGGGAACCATCGTGAAATGAGTTAACTTCAGAGACAGAGAGTCGTAAGGGTGAGGCAGAAGCCATGTCCTGTTCTGCAGAGTGGGTGGAAGTTACTCTCTAAATTACTTCCCCTTTTAAATTTCTTCAGTCTGGTAAGATTCACAGGTGTCATAAACTGAAGTATACTGCACTCAGCTGCCTTCACTATAGTCTGTGGGGCTATTCAGTATGAATAAAGGTAAGTGACTGATTTTGTGTAACTCATAAGCAATTATAGCAGTGAAGATAAGAGTGAGATGATTGTAAATAATCAAAGTAAATGAGAAGGCAAAATGCTGTTGAGCTTCTTTCACCCAACAACACAGAAGTGAAGGGCAAGGGTAAAGCAGTTTGCACTACTTGAGGAAACTTATTAACTTATTCATTGGGAAGCAAAAGCAAGTGAAAGGGCACCTTCCACATCAGTATTTGAAGCAGGTTGTAATAACATTTTTAATGAGGATGAGACCTAGGCAGAAAGAAGGCTTCATCTTTCTTGACAAATCATCAAGCAGGATTGCACGGCTCATCACATAGTGCAAAGACAGTCCTTCAGGAAGGCAGTAAGTTTGCATGACTCCTTGCAGAGATGCAGATACTGGTGCCAGGCACAGCTCTTTGTCACTGTGTTGCATGTCACTGCCTCCTTTTAACGAGTTGATCTTAGTAGGAGACAATGTTTGCCCATCTAAAATAGGGTTGCTATTTTGGGCAGCACTTAGACCCTACCCAGGGCTGTGTAGTTGTGTCCTGGTCCAGCCTGTCAGCACTACTGTGGTCCTGCCAATGTCTTACAGTGTGATCCAAGTGTACTTTGGCATCCTCTTTGAGCTCTGAGCTGCCTGTAAAATGTAGATAATATAATTTACTCCCTGTGTAGTCAATCATTCATGTTGTTGAAATATTACCAAAATATTCTTAATAGCAGGATACACAGCAAAAGCATGGATAAAAATAATGTCATTATAAGTACCAAGTCCTGTTCTAGTAGTGATTTCAAACTTCACTATTGTGAACATATGTTTGAAAATGTTTGTTTGCATTCCTGTGTGAGTCAGATTTGAGCAAGGGTCAGGGTTTGGTTCCCAAGCTTGTTATTGCCACATGCGAAAACAAGAAAGGATGGGAGGAGAAAGGGAGAATGCAGGATTGTAAATGAGGAAGATAACTATCAGCACATCACATCAAATGGATAGTTCAGAGGTTTCTAACCTACAGTCCCCCCATCTCCAGTGGACTTTGAGTCAGTTATATATCTCAAAAAACCCCAACTATGGTGCTTATATTGTATTTGTAATAAAAGTTGCTATTACGGCCTCACAGTGACCTGTGAAAACTTTGCTATGGTCTGTGAAGAATTCTGACACATGGCTGTAGTCTGTTACAGAACTGGACCCTTATTTGAAATTTCTGGTCTTCTGCAGCCACTCCTTCAAATGATTAACTGTAATGTAAAAGAAATAGTGGAGAGAATATTAGGAAGTAATGCACTTAAAAATAAATTTCTTCTTAACAGCAAGCAGTTAAGGCTTTTCCTGAAGTGCAAGTATTTTCATCCCTTTGCTGGTTTTTTGCCATCTGATTTAACTGTGGGTGATTTAATTAGTAACCTAATGGCCAATTCTTCAATATTCTGTTAATACAAGATACCTGGCTCTAGTAATACCTTTTGAAGAAGAGCTCAGCTAGCCAATTAAATGCACTGTTAAGAAGAGTCCCAGGGATCTTTTGGATTTGCAAAGTGTTTTTCCCAAAATAATCAAACAAAGAATAGGACAAAGTAATGAGCTTGCATTGTATGAGAATTTGGATTTTGCAGTTTAATATTTTGCTTGTAAGCTGACTAAAAATATTTCCAATCAAAAGGCCTATGGGTACATAAATAAATTGAGGATGTATTTATTTTATATATATATATGTTTTATGAAACAGCATAAGGATAGTTTATTCCAGTCCACATCTCAGCTATGGAGCACTATGTGGGACAATGAAGTGAATGAAATTCAGAACATATATGGAGATGGTCTATGAAGATAATCTTATGAGAAAGAACTATCTGAGCTTCTTTGGTTTGGCAGAAAAATTAAGGGTGATAAAGGACATAACAGTAAATATTTCAGGATTAGGAGAGGAGATAAATTTGGGAAGGGAGGTGAACTACTTAAATTAGGGGGCAAATTTTGGCATTGGCCTTTTGATCTGAATGGTTGTGAATGGCCACTTAGACTATAAGTAAGAAAGTTTGTAATCATCAGAGAAAGAAAAGCCTGGAATAATAGGGCCCCAAAATATCTAATTATTTTTGAAGATGAAAAGTTATGAGAAAGATTATAGGGTGTGGGTACTCTGGAACTGAGGGAACAGACATTAAGGGAGTGGAGCATCTGCCTTATAATGAAAGGCTGAGGGAGCTGGGTTTCTTTAGCTTGGAGGAGACTGAGGGGTGACCTCATTAATGTTTATAAATACGTAAAGGGCAAGCATCAGGAGGATGGAGCCAGGCTCTTCTCTATTATGTCCAGTGATAGGACAAGGGGCAACGGGTGTAAGCTGGAGCATAAGAGGTTCCACAGAAACATGAGGAAAAACTGTGAGGGTGATGGAGCTCTGGAACAGGCTGCCCAGAGGGATTGTGGAGTCTCCTCTGGAGACATTTAAAACCCTCCTGGACGTGTTCCTGTGTGACCTGCTCTAGGTGGTCCTGCTCTGGCAGGGGGCTTGGACTAGATGATCTTTTGAGGTCCCTTCC
>WUAM01000334.1:302154-322565 GCA_024336885.1 Actenoides hombroni
TGTTCCTGTGTGACCTGCTCTAGGTGGTCCTGCTCTGGCAGGGGGCTTGGACTAGATGATCTTTTGAGGTCCCTTCCAACCCTTAATGTTCTGTGATTCTGTGACTTCAGTATGAGGAGATCACTTGTGATTTTTTTTCTGTATGGTTGTTTCTTCACCCATTTCAGCTTCTTCAGGTGGCTGGGCAGGAAACAGAACATGAGGAACACCTGAGGCAAATCAACAGATCACCTATGTTTGTACCTTTAAAGCAACTATTTAAAATGGTATAACTTTGTAATACTATCTTCATTCATTCCAGAGGAGAACCTGGCCATGAGTTTCACATTGGCTTAATGTAAATAGATAAATTATTCTATTTGGAAACTCTGACCTGTAAAGCCCCCAGTGCAAGTAGCTCCCTGGTAATGAAGGATGTTCTTGTATAGCAGAGCTAACACTGAGTAAAGGTGCCAGAACTTGGCCAAAAATGATTACAATGAGAGAAAGCAGTAAGAATAAAAACATTCTTCTTTATTTCTACTTCAGAAGAAAACTCATTATTGGGAAATAATTATATACTTACCTACCTTCTACCTGATTTTCATTCACTTGTTGTTATCCCTTCTAGAAGCTGAGGGCTTTCCTTTTAGATAATAGTCTCCTTGTTGATAATAGTTCTTGCACATTCCACTTGTCTAATTTTGAAGTTATCAGATCTTGTTTATTGTAAAATTTTTGCACTTAACTTCTATCACTCTTTGAAAAAGTAAACTAATCTGTGTATCTATCTAAAAAGTAACATTTCTTCTTTTCAGGTGCTTTCTGATAAAACCCCTGCTGTTACTCAGCTACCACATTCACATCTTGTTCTTTCCTGTTCTATTTCTTTGCTTTTTTTTGTCTGTTTGGTTGGGTTGGTTTTTTTTCCCCAACAAACATTATGCAACAAATAAGAATCTAAGAGATAAGGTAACTGCTTCAGGGTACATCAGTGAATTAAACCCTCTGTGGCCTTACCTTCATATCTGCAATTACTTTAAGCTTGTCACTGGAAGTTCACACACGTCCCAGGAAGACATTTGTTCAACTTGCCTTTCTTGTAAACTTACAGATACAGTGCAAGTCAGGATTCACAGGCATTTATCATTTCCTGAACACCTTAAGCAAAGATAATGCAACATTTCTAAGGAATGTTGAGTATACAGTGAACTTTCCAGCTTACATTGAGTAAGATTAGCATACAGAGTTTCACTAGATTTCAGTATGGGTATCTTACATAATGAAAAAATAATTGCTCAATGAAACAATCCAGTGGTGTATCTGTATACGGATGTCCATGCCCAAATTAATTTCTGATTTAATTCCACTGACATTATCAGATTCACACTATGGATGAATTTAGCTTGTTCAGTGTAGTCTGTCACTGTTTTCTATGTTAATTTTAATGGAATTGCCACAATATCTTGCTTTTGCGTCTTGCACTCAAAGTATAAATTATATCAATACAGAGATAAACAACTGAGATTTGCATGTGTATCCAGTGTATGCATAAAATATTCACATTTCACTGTGGTTGCCTGGGGATAGTTTTATCATATATGAGTAACTGTAAGATACTTTAATTGCACTTCTGGCTTTTTTTGAAGTCCTGTGGAAAAAAAAAATCTTTACTACAGGAAAAACTTAGGTCTATGGATTTGAGCAAATTTAGAATATCAAAAAGAAAATCATGTTAATATTTATATTTTAGCTATTTTTTAATTTTTTTTTCTGGAGACAAAACATAAAGAACTACCAAACTGAGTTCTATTGATTTTTCTCCATTTGACTTTAAACCAGGGTTTTATGCTTTCTCAAAGTTAAAGATACAGCGTTGGCAAAACTCTGAGATGTTCTCTCTGTGAGATCTGCAAAGTAACGTCTTTTATAGATTTCAAGGGCATGAAAAACAGGAAGAAAACTTCCCAGCGTAGCTTCTTTGGTTTCCCTTCACTTAGAGGTTACAGGTGAGCTCTGTGCTCAGCCTTGCCTTTTTTGAATCATTACCCATGCTGACAACATTTTACGTTCTTTGCAGAGAAATAAATGGAAGGCAGTGAATATTCTGGCCAGTTTCCTATAGGCTTTAGATCAATACTGGAGTCAGATGGAGTATGAATATCTGTCTCAGGGGAATTGCACTTTCATGCCTGTAGCACAGCAGCAGCTATCACACAACCACCATTTTCATTCACTAGCTGGGTAATGGTCTCTGCCATTGAAACTGTCCATTTCCTCCTAAACCATCTTTGGAACTTTATTACCTCAGGTTCATTCCAGGACCATGTATACCAGTTTAGCTGCAGCAACTTGCGAGATGCTCTGGGTTGACTGGTAGTCACTTGGTCCAAACGTTTTTGTCAGTGCTGTCTACTCCTAAGTGCTACAAGTTAAACTGTATTAGTGAAATACACTTATTAGCTGTAACGCCATTGTAATACAAATTTTATCAGCTGTTTATTTAATTTTTTTAATTTAATGATATGAAATTCATAAAAATGCTGGCAGAAGGCTAAGATAGGACTTGAGCATAGAGAAGCTAATTTCATTTTTTAATTGACAAATATGGATGTTTTTATGCAGCCACATGTACTATAATATCCTCCTTATGAAAAAGGTGCAATAGCACAGAATGACTAATCACAAAGAAATCAGTGTACCATCGTCATTCTCCCAAGAGAAACCTTATGTGGTTTATGCAATACAGCATTCAAAACCAAACCATCAGTGTTTATTTTCCAGTATCTCACCTGATGACTGAATGAGTAACCATCACATGAACAAAGCACAATCTGTTTGCTTTATAACCAAGGCAGTTTCATCCACTTATGAAACAATGAAAACTAACACCTAACAGCAACGTAAAATGAGTATGACAAACTAAGTTTTTGAGCGATCTCTGAGAAGGAAGAAGTAAACTGTAGATTGCACATCGATTCCTATTGTACTGTTGAATACTATTTGCTTAGTAGTGATGATACATGAAACTCTAGAGCTGTATACACCTGAGATGTATGACACTTACACAGAGTTTCTGTAATCCAATTAAATGAGGTATGAGTATTTTTTTCCCTCCTTCCTTCTTTTCTCTGCTTCTCTATGTCTGGTCTGTTCTCTATTTGCTTGCAAAGGCAGCTCACACTGTATGTCATCCTGTAGGCTAATGTGCTGTATGAAAGAACATCCAGATTCCATTTGTTTTTGTTTGTTTGGGTTTGGTTTTTGTTTTTTTTTTTTGTGGAGTGAGCTTATTGCTTACATCTTGTTGATCCTGCAGAGTCTTCCTTTCAGAAAGTTTTGTGCCTTCCTCTGCTTTTCATGCAGGGTATTACAGTGCTCATTCCCATTCCTTCCTCCATTGCAACTTCTAAAAATAATCAGCCATAAAAGTAGCTATTGAGCTTTATTGTTACCAGCACAGTGAGATTAATAGTGGTGAATATACTGTGCCTCACTAAAAGGGTGCCTTAAACTGTTTGACACATCTCCCAGGACAGTTAGGGAGTTCTGAGAAACCCCAGTGTTTCCTGTTACCCCTTTGATGGTAATATGGGTCTGCATTGATTTTTCCAGTTGTCTGTGCCAAACAGAAACAATTTAGCTCATAGAGAGGTAATAAAATAATCTTCACAAGCAATGAATATAGTAAAGTGGGTCAGAAACTGGATTTCTGTTTGTGGGAGAGAGAGGATCTGATAGTCTAGTATCTTGCGGTGAAATTCTAAATTAAAAAAAAATAGTCTGGTTACTGTGATTTGGGACCTGAATTACTGAAGAATTTAATTTCTGTTTATCACCTGCTTTCATTTTGAGAAGGTATAATTTATTATTATTTTAATCTGTCTTTTCAGTTTAACCTTTTCCTTTTCTTACCTATGATTTTCAATGGAATGCAACACATCTTACTATGAATTAGCAGTGAAATCAGCATGAAATATTTTTAACATGGTCAAAATGAAATAATTTCCCATTTCTGGAGTGCTTTGGTAAAGTTCAGATTATTTTTTTAAACTTCTTCCTGTTAAACATGTAACTGAAAAAAAACTGTTCTTAGGAAAATTTTCTGAAAATTTTCATTTTTATCAGTGTCATTAATTTCCAGTGACTGTGATGAGTGCTGGAGATAAACCAAGGAAACCAGGTTTTGAAATGTAGCTTCTAGGTCCCAGGCTATACCACTTTTTTCCTCAGTCACAATATTAAACTTAAATTAGGTGCACATGCCATCATAATCTTTTTAGGTCTCAACCTTGGCTTCAGGAAAATGTAGCTATAAAAAATAGTATGCATGACCTAGGTTTATATCACCAGTGCTCCAGTGGCTATGTCAGTACCTACTCTGTTTCTTTTTATTGGCTTATTGTTGAGAAGAAAATGCATCAAAATTGCCTCTAAGTGAAGAGTTTGTCTTCTGTTCCAGAGCTGCCTTTTCTTTTTCCTTTGTGAAGTGTCAGCATTTCTAAAAATAATAGTAAGATATTTTAAAATGGACACTGATAAGTGTAAAGTGTTCAGGTGAACAATTAAATTTCTAAGAATATATGAATACAGGAACATTGTCAGACATTAACTAATAAAAGCAATAAATCCTTCTATTTGCTCAAGATATGGTTAAAGCTAGTTTTATTGACAGTGATAGCAATATTATTACAGGATACCTGTGACTTTGCTCTTCATGAGCTCCTTGAGTTGTATTCATTCCTCTACTGTCATAAAGAATATTTATATAAGAGAATTACAGTGTGTCAGTGTAATTGTCACGGTCAGATGCAGTGTGACTTTGTGGTATTGAAAAGGAGCAAGAGAATCAGTCAACTTGAGAAATCTCACTGTGAAGAAAAAACAGTGTTAATCAATTTTCTGAAGTTTCTTTTTAATGTCAATAGAAACTACTCTCTGAATGCCATGCCTAGAAAACTGTGTATCGAGCCTCCCAAAAGAAAAGTATATGTGGCATAAATATCTTTGTATTTTTTGCCTTATTAAGGCTTTTGAGTGTCCAGTGAGCATGGGAGACACAATGCAGCTGCCTTCAGAGATGCTTCAGAGTCTCAAAAGGGAAAACAATTAATATAGAGGAATGGGTGTTCTGCACAGAATTTTCTACTGATTGTTAACCTCTCTGTAGTTCCTGGGTCAAGCCTTCCATGTGTAGCTAATACTGCTCCAGGGGTATCATTTGCTAGACTCATTTTGTGGACTTCTCTGAGGCTTTTTGTGTTGTTTTGTGTTTTTTTCTAAAACAAGTTAGTTTATGGGTCCTCCACTGAATGGATACATTAGCTTTCTTACTATGTTGCATAGCTTTAGACCTAATTACAGCTAGATTTAAAGGTATGGCTGAAAAAGCATACTGTTGTTGTGATTTATTATGAGCCATGTGCTGTTGGAGTGCACTAAATACCTGAACTTCTCAACTAAATTGAAAAACAATTTGTAAGTCTTTTCAGGAATGGAGGCTATTAAGAGACAAGAAAGGCAGCTCACCTACAAACAAACTTCCAGTACTACTACCATGTTTTTTTTTCCATTTGAACACAAAATCACAGCACAAAGCCTTTACAGATTGATTTAGCTGTGGAAATGACTAAGCAAAAGCTTTTTACCTCTCCTTAGTCTATATCAATCACTTGATTACAGAAAATAGCTTGTATTAAGTGGTCCATGGTCTAAATGTCAAATGTTCACTTAAAGATCAGAGCTTCAGCTGGTATCTGTAGACATGATTACATTTAATTTACTGTGTATGCATCATTTTACATCAGTAGAGGTCTGTTTTAAGTATCTGTAAGCACAGTGGAGCCTGCAGAAGAGACAGAAAATTGTTATTACTGTTTCTTCCATGAGATGTGTTCTGATAAAATTGCAGTTTCTGAGATCTATGAAGCCACCTACTGGTAAGTTTTTTATAATAACCTTGTTCATGCTATTTTCACCCTGTTGAAATCTCAACAAGGTGCTTGGGACAAGTTTTAAAAAGTCTTTTACACATGTGTTATTGATTTATGCAAGTATCAAGGCCTTGAAGTACCTGGTTAATCAAGAATTTCAGTGGCACCGATGTCCCTTCTCAGCTGTAGGGTGAATTCTGTCTGAGGAGGAGGAAAAAGGAATTATGTTTAAGTCAAATTTTTCCACTGCTAGTTCATGCCCCACTGAGTTAGGCGACAGTGATTCATAGGTGGCTCTTGGTATATGACAGTAAAGTCTATTACACTGCTCAGTAGTAAGATAAATGCAAATAATGATGGTAGAGTTTGTGGATGGCTTTTTATCAGGATTCCTCTATACGTTTTGCAAATATTGCATCAATGAATTGGCTGCATATGAGCAAGCTGCAATAAGAGGGAGGGGACATAGGAGGTTGGCAGCATGTCTCACAAGAGCCTTCAGGTGTTTGAGCTGCTAGGCATCATTTCCAAAGTCTCCATTCAGTGCTGCTATAGCTGATGGGAAACTTCCTGTATCTTCAGAACTGATGTGGTATTACTGACTTCACAGCAAGGTCTGCTCTTAACCTTATGCCTCAAAGGATGGATGTAAACCAAACCTGTCAATGATTTTGTAAAATATTTCAGTACTTTAAAGGTTTTGTTAAAAAGACCCAAAACATATATATATATATGTCTATGTGTAAGTAATAATGCACATATGCTGATGTAAAATCATACATGTGCTTTTTGCTTTTATTCTAGGGTAATTCATTAATCAACTGAAGATTAATAATTGACCTGGAGAACAGGCACCTCTTGCAGGAATCCAGTCAAAGTTAGTTTTTCTGATCAACACAGAATTCACAACAGTCTTTTAGAAGTAATAATAGCAATTTAAAGACAATAATAGGCATAACAGAAAAATAACAACACAAACAAAATCCTCTTACTTGAGAACCATTATCTAGCAAATAAACTGATGAAATCAGCACTTACTGAGCTTATCAAGCAGCTGCTTCTGAAATAGATCAGATATTTTGCTGATAATTTTTTTTTTTTTTTTTTTCCCCATGTAAGAAAATTTGACTGATATAAAATGAAGTAGTTCCATGGAAGTCCACTGAAATGTCACCACTGATGTCAGATGGATGTTTCAGTGTTCAGGAGAATTACAGAATACAAGAATCCTCTACTTTCCCTGCCATGTATGACTCTAAACATTCCCCCGTCTAATACTTCTTTCTGCTAAACTCTCCTCATGTCATTTTATCCTGCAGTACTTGGCCTGTGATTCTGAAGAGGAGTTCTGTCAGAGGCACTGTTACATGGGAAGTGTGCCTGAGTTGTCTATTTCTTTATTTTAAATGATAAAAATATCATTTGTATTTTCTAATTGGCAGTTGGGTTTGCCTCTGCTTCAATCTAGCTGGTTCTTGATGTGCTTGGGAAGTGGCTCCTGATGTGGGGCTGACATTTCTGAAAGAAAGAACAACAGAGCTGTGGGAAGGCCTGTGCTGGGCTGCTGCCAGAAACAATATAGCCACTTTACCTCTGCACTCGGTACAGATTAATTAGCTCTGTCGAGAAGCAAGTGTCACACTGTGCTGACATGGTTAGCTTTGTTTTGCAGCTTAAACTAACTCCTTTAGACCTGACTTAGGTACCTTTAGATATGTGTGGTGTCTTTATCCTTGGAATGCATCAAGGTAAAAGGATTCATTCTACAGTGCAAATCATTTCTGGCAAGTTATGGTCAGTGTTAGTCCGTGACACTTAGCAGATGCTTTGTGATGATATCATCTCACTCTTACTTGTATCCACCTGTTCAGAGGAAAACAGCTGACCTGTAAAGTCATCTCCCAGCTCTGTCAGTGCACATATGGAGCAGTGCTCTGAGCTGCTCATTTCTCAACTAGAACATGTCCAACAGCAGTGTAACTCTATCAGCCTCAGGAGATGATAGCAAACTGCAGGCTAAGTGCTAAACCACTAACTCAAATGAGATCTCCCTGAGATGGGACTGCTCTCTTGTCCCTGAGGACTGGAACAGGAACACTGCATTCTTGTGTATATACTTGTTAATTTGCACAGAATATGGGGAGTATTGGCTCACTCAGTCCTTTCTTGAATTGTTGTGTGTTGGTCTTTCTATTATCATGTAAAACATGAGTACATGAAGGAAATGAATCCTACGACTGAAGGTTTTTTGAAAATGTCATGTCACTGGGTGTGCTACTCTGAGTTCATGTACAGTACAGTGAGATAAACTTATTTCAAGTCACTAAAGTATGAGGAAATTTTTGAATAATCATCACTATATAATGACCTAGATGACAATGGGTAGGTTAAAAATAAGAAATGCAGTTTTGAATTTCAGGGAAATGAGAGTGTCTTTCCTCTGGGAATCAGGGAAGAAATTGAATGTCAGGAAGAGAATTTCCAATTTTAGACCTGACTATCCTCTCCTCTTGGAACCATGCATAGTCATTAATATTTTTGCAAAGGGGTGTGAAGAGCTATTGTTCACATTTGGTAAGGCTACCACTCATGCCCTGATTTCTCTGGTGTCAGTATGCCCAGGTCAGCATAACAGAGACTCCAGTTATGACCTTCCTGGCTTTAGATTTCTTTTTAATGTCCCCATTTTAACAGAGAGAAGAAGTAACAGCCAGTGTCAAGGGTACCACAGCTTCACAGGTGACTGAGAAATGTTGAATTGATGGAGAACAGGATTCATGGGTTTTCCATAACACTAATATTAGAGATTGTTTAAAGTATTTGCAAGGAAAACTGCTTATGAATTGGAAAACATAAATGACATTTCCCAGTGTGTTCTGTGTTCGCTCTGTCTCCGTGAATGATTCTAAAATACACCATTTTCCCACAAAATTGACATTAGAAAAACTCTGAGAGATGTGTCGAGTTACAAGAAGTCAGTATTTTTTTCCTCATTGTTTCACAACCCTGTGTGTAGCCAGGAAAAGTGAAAGAAACAGAGGGAGACAGTGGAAGAGGCTTTTGGGACTCCCTGTTCATTCCTATCAATCTGACAGTGTAAATACACTCCCCAGTTTTTGGACTGAGGGGCTTAGAATGAAAGAGGTGAATTTTCTGCTATTAATTATCTAATTGTGATTGCTGAAAATATTATATTAGTAACATTTCATTGCAGTATTTTTTTGTTTAAAATTGTTTGCAGTTAATGTGGTTGTCGAAAGAAGCAGGTTGTACTTGTCACTTCCTGGTATTCCGTTCACATGAATGGATGTGCCACTGAAATGAGGCTGCAGTCTCAAGTACACAGATAAATGTTCTTCTGGACACTGGAATAATAAAGAGATGTTTTCTTCTATCACTTGCTGAAAGTGATTTTTGTTTATTTCACAAGCTGAGGTATGATGAGGTTGCTGTGACTCCATTTTTTGTGAAGTCTCCATTTGAGTCTATAACACGTAGTTTGGTAAATTTAGGAAAATATTTACTAAAAGTAGAAGAGAAAAAGTATTGTTATTTGAAGATTTTGATGCTCTTTGCTTTTGGTATTGCTTCTGCAGAGTTGAGAGGTATCAAGAATGCTGGGAAAGGGACCTTTGATTGCTTAGTTGAATAGCCTTCAAGTAACTGCAGAAAACAACAGTAATGAAAAATAGAGGATCAAACTGCTCCAAAAGGATTTGCATCAATGAACCTGAAGAATCTGACCCAAAGCTTTTCAAATGCTTCCCTAATTAGTAAAAATATTGTTAAAAGTCTTCAAGCTGTAAATTATACCTTTCCTTCTGAATTATGCCCTCAGTTTTCACATAATACAAATAATATCACTCTTTGGGGTTTTTTTCACTGTGTTTCCGTTTCTGTTTTTCAAAAGCTGTTCCCTGTACAGCCTTTGTTATTTATGGAGCTTGATCATGCTTTTTTCGTTACACTTAGCGTGATGACACTAGCACACTTAACCTGTGAACCTAGGCTGTTTTGGTTCAGTGATAATTTGGCTGAAGTTGCCATTAAGGTGTCAGAGCAGATTGTAGGACAGCTAATTTGTACCATGCTGTTGTAGCTACTGAAGGCTGAGGGAAGGACCTCTCTATGACATCTGTCGCTCTCAGGAGAATACTGCCACAAAGACAGTTGTCTCATGGCTTCTCATTTCCTCATTCTTTAGTTTTCTGTATGGGAATGTTGATTTTACCCTGTTACAATCCCTTAAATTTCAGTTTATGTGCTTGCACCATGTCTTCGCCCAGACATGTCCAAAGCTTTTGTCCAGACATACTTTAAACAGGATAATTCCATCTAATCACTTACTTCCTACAAGCTCATCATGCGGAGCTGTTCATTAATATAACAGGTTAATATGTTTGAAGTGTTGTCTGGGAGAACCATGTCCTTCGAGAGATGATTTAAAGTTCACAGTTACCTCAGGAAAATTTCAAGCTCAGCAAGGTTCATATCGGGCACTTTCAAGAGCCTGTGACATCCCTGCCTGATTGTGATGCAATTTATTTGAATAAAATAACAGAGAGAAAACCACTGAGAGAAAAGATTTCTCTAAGTCAGATTGTGAACAGGCTGCGTTGAACCTAAAATATTTCACAATCCAATAGTTATACAAGTAATTATAACAACCTCAGCCTTGCTAACATCTATACACATTTAGTCACTAACTTTAAAGGGGCCAGGTTTTCACCCAATGTCTGCTGAAGACCTTTTAAACTAACATTGCATTTAGTCTGCTTGTCCAATACAGATCCTGGGAAAGGCATACTGCAATAGTGTGTCTGTAGTTGATTTCTTCCAGAAAAAACAATTTTCCCTGAATCCATATGGTTGTTAGCAAAATGCATTGTTAGCAGAATTACTGTATACAGTGGCTTTAATAACACATGCTACAAGTTGTCATTTGTAATCATCACTGTTTCAACTGACTGTCTGCTCCTGGCTTATGTGTTGAAAGAGGGTAAGGAAAAAAAAATCACATGCTCTCTTGCTTTAACCTCAAAAGGGCAGGAGGGTACAATCTAGCAATTATGGGAGTTTGACTTTGCTGTAAGCAATTTTTTGAAAGTTCAACACCTACTAATGTATGAGTGAGAAAAATTCATACAGAATTACAAAACTTCAGAATAATTGAAAACCAATGTCTTGTCAAGAAAGGTGAAGAAGTGACATTTATCTACAGATACGTAAGTTCCAAAATTGGTATTACATGCTGAAATTTTAATATATAATTAGAGATTTATCCTGAATGGATTTTTTGATGTATTGACTTCAGAAAAAGAAGGTTATTGGGGAAAAATATTATCTTTTAGATTTCTTTCTTTCTTTAGATTCATCTTTTAGATAACTTTGAGATTATTATCTATCAGGTGATATCCACTGCTAGCCCGTTCTCCTTTTACACATCCCTTCCTTTTCTTTGAGCCGCTCCTCTCTTGTTCTGTTTCATCACAGCCCATTAGCAGACATTCTCTTTAGAAACAACAAGGCACTGTCTACCTGTCAGAGAGGGTGGAAGTGTCTCCACTCTGAGGAGAAGTACTGCAACTGAGTCCCTTTCTTGTCCCAGTCACAGACTAACAGAGGTGAGGAAGGGCTGCAGAAAGTGGAATGGGGTCTGTGTGTTGTTGGGTGCCTTCCCACACAAAAGTTAATTCACTTCTTAAACTACACAGATATATCTATGCCTGTCATAGGTATAAAATAGGCTATTTTCCCTAAGTAAAATTATAGGAAGAAATTAGGTGTTATGTAACATGCACATATACAAAAGAATTTCTTTTCAATGCTGTTTACCAGTTTGTAGATAATCCCAAATCCAAGTCATATCTTAGCCCTTTTATAACCTACAATGTAAACATATTTATCAAAATAAATGCATTTATGCTGCAAGGCCATATTTATAGCAGAGTGTAGCTTAGCTAAATTTAAAGTGTTTGGAAACACATTTGTCATGCTTAATGTTTGACTCTCGAAATAATTTTTTTTAATGGTTTGACCATTTCTAAGAATGAAGTTAAGGAAAAATACTGTTGTTTATTCTTTGCATCAGGCAAAAAAAAAATCTGTGAATTTTTTTGTGAAGTTTGAGTGCTTTCAATCAATTTAATTATTTGGGATACTTGTCTTGGTAGTAGACATATGTGTTTACCATCTGTGAAAAATCATCTTGGTTTGACAGTTTCTAAGAATCCAGAATGAGTTTGATTTCTTACATGCTGAGCAGACTCCAGGATGGTGGGACAGTGGGGTAGTTTGAAGACTTCCCTTGGACTGAGCACACTTTAAATTCATATAACTCCTGCATAGTGACTGGATAGGAAGTGTGACATCCTAGAGCAAAACAGAACATGTTTTTCTTACTATACTTCAAAAACAGGTCTAAAATACAGTGAGAATAGCACAACAAGCTGTGGAGGAAAATAATAATTCTCCGTTCAGTGCAGTTAAGAGCAGGGCAATATCCACCTAGCCAATAATGAACCAGAAAAGGTCAGTGTTTGCCCATTGTTGTGCAAACAAGAATGGGTAAAGAAGGACAAGCCTTCTGAAGAAGCACCAACATTCCCATGGTTGTTCTACAAAGCAGGTCTTTTAGAAGACAGTCTGCAATTATATCACTAAGCACTGTATCGTAAAGGATGTTAATAAATTATCAAAATGTTCAAATTGCTTTTTCTCACAGTATTTGACTCTACTGCCTTATCTGTACAGCCTTACATCAATGATTTATTTTTTTATGATTATTCTTCTGTGATGTATAATGTAAATAGTAAAATGTTTCTTCTTTTGCTACATGAAAATATTACATACTACAATGTTTAATTTTCATTATTCATAATTTCTCAGGAAAATTAAAGAATGAATGGTTTTTACAATAGCACATATTTGTGTACTTCCTTTATATTTAGGTCTTTATCAGTTTCCCAGAATTGAGTTTTCTCTGTATTTCTGAAAGCCTCTAAAACATACAACAATTTCTTTTGTTATATAAGAAGTAAGGAACTTTTTCAGAGATAAGAATGAATAAATCTTCAGGGTTTTAATGCTGATAAACACTGCACTGGCCACACTGCAAATACAAGTACTTTGTAAGTCTTTTCAGCTAATAGGCACAGTTTGACAAAGCCTCTGCAAAGTGGATGATGGTAACTGAGAAGAAACTTCTTTGTGGCACTCAGAGCCAAACCTGCCAACAACTTAGTACCTCCCTCGTATCACTGTAAATGAAAGCAATTGTGGTCTATAAGCACTTGGTGAGAAGACTGTTGTTTCCTGGTTTGATCCTGGAGTGCCAAATGTTGGCTTGTTTCCACAGGCACTCCAAACTTTTCCACTGACCTAGTGGGTTACTGTAGGTTCACACTACTGTGATCTGAGGTCTCATTCCCTGCCACTGAAGTCAATGAAAAGACATGGACTGCAGCCTGGATGGTGCACTCAGGACAAGCTGGTCTCCTTGTCTTTTTTATGAAATTGTGCAAAAAGACCCAGATCTTTGAGACTAAGTATGATTATGACAGCATTGCATGGAAATCTTTCAAATTCTTCTGTCAATTTTTTTATGATAGTCTTATTTATTTTTTGTACCTTTACACTGGAGCAGAAAATGGAGTGCTTCTTTGAATTTAAAGTAAGATTCTGCCTCTCAGTCTTGTGGTGGGAAATTCAGATATAGAAACACTACATGTTTTCATGCTCTATCATTTTAGAGCTTTTTTTTTTCTTTTTTTTTTTTTTTTTTCTAATAACACATGTAAGAAAAAGCTGTCTGCCACCAGAACTAACCAAAATCTGGCAGAAGACTTAGCAAATGTAGGCTTTATAGTGTTGTCTTGCTGGTTTATGTAATACAGATCTGTATGCAGATAAGTAATATACCATATGTCATACAATTGATCTATACTAACTGCTAGAGCAAAGTAGGCATATTTTAATGTGTAGAATTAGTATTGCATGCAGGCCAAGCTATAATAAATAAATAGTACAACTGCAATAATGCCACAGCAGTGCCTCAGCAATTCGTTGGCATAGATGGACTTAGATGTAAATTACTGTAACAGTTATTTTGCAGAGCACTGCACATAGCAAGATAAAATATAGGCCATGCTTTGGAAATCAGTTTGCAGATAAAATTAGTGAAACATTGTGTTTGACAACAGATACAAATGTATTTTTTTAAGGAGGAAAACCCACTACAACTCCTACTTCCCTAGATGGTATTTGCTTGATTTCAGATTTGTTTTATCAGTGAAAGATTAAAGTTTAGAATGCACGGACAACTGCAACTGGTCTGCATCTTTGCCTTTTGTCTGCCTCTGATTGTAGTGGTCATCTTAATAAATGAGTGTTATTATCTCTGTAGGAAAGATTGTGGTGAGTCTGTTAAGTCTCTGTATCAGTTATGAGAATGACTCATTTGAGGGTTGGACTGTACCACATTATAATTCACCAACACCAGCCAAAATTAGTCACCGACCAGTATTATTTGACTATAGCCTGTTCTACCAGAGAAAAAAAAAGTGAAAGCAGGAAAGGTTAGAATTTAACAAATACATTTTCAGCACTTTAAATAACACTGAAAAAAGTGTTTACTGTCATAGTTGTTCTTATGGTGCATTTTGCTCCTGGATTTAGAGCTGCACATCAGCAAAACTTTGGACAGAATAAATTCTCTTTCTTCTGTTGACTCCACTTGCGTGAGGGAGTTACACATACTTGGAATGCATTTCCCTGACTCTGAGCAGGAAGTGGATAATACCTAATCTATTGTTCTCTGTGAATAAAGACAGGTAAATAAGTAATAGAGTGGCTTTAGTCATGCAAAAAGAATTCAGGTGAACAGGGAAGTTCTGGCTTAGGAAAAAGTAAACTTCCAAAGTGCTTTACTGACAAGGGAGTAGAATGATTAGAGAAATAAATGTCAATAGCAGCATTTGGAAAGTACAGAGAACCACTCTTTGGGGTCAAATTCTGCTGCAACTTTTGTCAGATCAGCAGATTACTGCACTCATGCCAGTACGATAGGTACATGGCCAGCTGAAAGTCACACAGCAGTAGGATGTTAACACTTGGCACAGGTAAAAGGCTATGCTGGGTAAGAGTTACAAGAGAAAGATGCGAATTCCTCTTTGAACTGCACGGAGGGATACATATATATAAATAGAACATACTTTCTTTTACACCAATTCTCACTGAGAGGAGTCCACTCTTCTAGGTGCTGTGCGAACGCAGAGCTGAAAGACCGTCAGCTTTCAGTAAAATGAGGCTTTACAGACTGAGTAGATAATTGTGTAGAACTAGCCATGAGGCAACTATATTCTCTTCTCTTGGAGGTAGTAAATTTAGGTTTTACATCAGTCATGGAGGAAGTTACTGAACAAAAGACAAATTCTAATTTCTGTTACATTAGTACAAATCTGGAATAACTTTGTCACTACATAAAGTGTTTGGCTGAGGAGTGTTGCCAGAGAGATGGTTAGAGTATGCATGTACATCCTGACGTCATTCCACCACAAACAGGGACATATGATGAATCTGTGTCCATGGAAAGGAAATCTCTGTGCATATGCCAGAAAGGACCCTGGTTCACTCTCTGTCCCTAATCTGGTCAAGTGGAGATAAAGATCTCACAGGACTTTGGAACATACACTGATGCTTAGCATCTCCAAGAATTGTATTTTTTCATTGACAGCTCTTCCTACTAGGGCAATGTAAGCTCAGCAGCTTGCTGAGGTCCTTATGAGAGTTTAAAAAGAAAGACTGGTTTGATTGCAAGAATTCTCTTTTGAAATTTTCTCTTTATAAAGACATCTTGTTATTTTTTGCTCTAACCACCAGTGTCTTAGATTGAACCTGTACAGTATGAATTTTATATTAAAATGTACCATGTGGTAGAGCTGAGAGAGAAGGTAAAGAAAAACAACAAAAAAGCCACCTGATCCTGATCTTCAGCTTGGTGTAAGCAAATTTCATCTGATCTGAGCAAATGAAAAACCCTGAACAGAGGTTATTTTACACCAGCTGAAATGCAGCTTTTTATAGTCACAAACTTAGGTTGCTTTCTCACAAAGATCCTTTTTACACCCTCCCTCAGATACTTGGTTTTTACAAGGCTGTGCATCTTGTTTGAGTTTTTTAGTTTTTGTTCAGTGCATTTTATTGATAGTGGTGTGCTGTGCTTCCATGCCAACCACACTGTATTAAACTGATGAATTTCTCATTCTCATTATTTTGCTTTTAAGTGGTATCTGCTAATCCTCTCTGGTATTGGCAGTTGCCTCTAAGTTACATCTACTTTTGCTGTATATTCTTGCTTCCGGCTTAGTTGGCAATTTCTTCATTGGACACTATTGCTGTTCAAATAGGGCAAGCACGACACCTACAACAGGTTACAACACTGTTCTGACTTAGGATTTTTTTGCCTAAATTGCCTAGGCGTTGGCTTTGCACCAATATGCATGGATCACATAAGCACTGTCAGTTGGAACTATGTAGTGTTTGGGTTTTCAGCTCTGTACATAGCAACTGATCAAAGATAATTAAACTAGGTTTCCTCAGTGGCTCTGGTCTTGGTTTGCATTTGTTTATGTCTACAACTCTAATGTCTTAATTAAACTTCCAGCACATTATTCCATTTTTCATGGACTTGCTGTTTCATTCTCAGCTGCTAATTAGCCAATATTTTACCCATATTCTGCTTAATGCTAAGTTACATGTTCTTTTCCTAGGTTAGTTTCATCTAACTTCTGAAGGTTTGGGGACCTTCTTTCCTTCTCGTTTACATATATAGTGGCAAGAAACCTCAGTGGATTCTTTTTTGGTGACTTAATCAGCTCATACTACTATAACATGTTAAACATTTGCAATTTTCTAGATTTTACAGAATTTCACAAGCTATTAATTTAACAGTTTCTAAGTATTTACTTCTCAATATTTTTAAATCTCTAGGAGGCATAGTCTGGAAGATATTAAGGTATCATAAAGTATCATACTACTAAAGATTTTTTTTTTTGCATAATAATTGCAATAAAACTTTAACCAGTACTGCAACCACTTAGCTCCCCACTATTACATTTTCATAGATGGGATGCAAAAAATGTCTGTAATAATAGATATCTCCTTCTGGTTTACCTTTTCCCCCCCAAATTCTAAATTTCGGTCAAAACTTCAAGTAAACTCCCAGTGATCGTTTTTAGAGGGAGTCTCCACCTTTTGCCATCAAGGCTTCTATTGCATTCATCAGAAAACATTGCCCAATTGACTCACTTCTTTCAAGTCAATATCACCTTCCCAGAAATACACATTTCTACATTATATTAATAAATATTGATATAAAAACTAGTCTAAAAGTTCATTTGTACAATAAATGGTTGAACAGGAGCAAAAGCAAAAGTTGCTCGAGAAGAACATTTGTTAGATTTATTAACTTTATGGATTTTAGTCATTTCTTCTATCATATTGATTTCATTCTCATAAATCTGAAAGTTTTTTAAGAATTAAGCCTGTCCAGTCAGGCAGAGCTTGTAAATAGTGTTCCTGTGGTTTGATTCGGTATTTCTAAGTCACCTTTTGAAGTTGGCCATTGTAATGTAATCATACCTACTGTAGCTCTTTTTTCTTCTTTCATTAAACTAACATAAAATTAATTTTGTCTGGTTGGTTGAAAGCCTTGCATGCACTCATTGAAGCTTCTTGTCATATATTTCACAACTTAGTGTGAGGAAGAATTACAAAACAGCTTTGGATGGTTTTCCCCATTGTTGCATTTTAATTGAAAGGAACTGTCTTGCAATTTGATATTTTGAGTAGTCTTTGAGGAAGTAAAAATTGGTGAGTTGAATGCTTTTTGAATGCTTTCAGTCAGATGAAATAATTTATCTAGTACAGAACTGAAATGGTCTTCCATATTCTAGCTAATGGATCTAACTATTCTACTACTGTAGCAAAAAAGGATCTTAATTCTTTACTTTGCATTTGAAGAGAATTTGGCCAGCATGGTTGTTTTTGAAATGAAAAGTGTAGGTGCCTTCTTTTAGCAGATGCTCCACTCAAGTGAGGTGAGAAATCTCTGAATGAAAGGTCAAAGAGCAGAGAATTTTAAAACATTACTGCTTAGACACAGATGTTTAATTGACCAGTTCTAAGGATCAGTATGGTGTTTGTACTACCATTAGCCAAATCGATGTTTGAGATAGTGACTTGGGCTTCTTTCTGAGACATCCAAATCATGCCATGGACTCTGTTGTATGTGAATCTTCAATTCATGATTTGGGTTTTGATGTTGGGAATATCTGCCTCTTTGGTGCATAAATATTTCTGGCCTCTAATGTTTGTTTTGAACTGGAGATTCCTTAGCTTGGTGTTATTCAACATTAATGTCTGGTCAGTTCCTTATTGACATTGCTGGAACAACTGTAGGTGCTATCAGTGATTTCTGAACATGTTCTGAAAGAGTCAGAAATGAGCAGAGTTACTTAAGTGCAGGCATCAGTAAAAGAGAAGGAAGATGGTATGGCACAGGACAAGTGAAAGTTTACATTCAGAAACTTTCAAGCATTATTGTTAATATGGTCTGTCATTCACTGAAAGAGTTGTATAATATTAGATTCAAGTTAAAAAAGATCTTTCTTTGTTTGCCTCAGGTCAAAACAAAACAAGAACACTCTAGAATACAAATGCCGGGGGTTTTTATATGTCATGAAGTGGTCTAGAAATAAGAAATCCATTAGTTCAGTTGTGCTTTGATTTCTCCATTGCACGAAAAGAATACCCAGGACCATAACTCAGAGAAGTGGAAAGGAAGGTTAAGGTTTCCTGAGTTGCTAAAGCAGGATTGCTTAACTCTCTGTCCAGATTATTTATAAGCTTTCAGAAGTTTCACAATGTTTCTTCTGTAATTAAAACTCACTAATATTTCTGTAGGAAGTTATCTAACAGGACCATGAGGACTGTAATTAAATATTCAGAAAGGCTTTGTTTAGCATTTTTGAGAAAACAGGAGGTGTTAATACAAAAGCAACAGAAAATTCCCTGGGTAAAATAGAATTTGAGGCATTTAGAAATAATATGAAAAAAGCCAACTGCAATTTCTGTACATTCTATCAAGGAGGTGGTAAATTTAAATGCTGCCTAATGAGGTTTGAGGTTTTTTTGTAATTAGGGCTGCTGGATAATAGTTGTGCTATTATGATAGCACATATATAGCACATATAGCATATTATGCTATATGCTATTTAGAAGTTTGAAAGAGCAGATTTTCCCAGGAATGCTGTGTTTAAGAGTTTAAAAAGCATTCTCAAGCTCTTTCTGGGTGGTAGAAACCAGGAGTGCTTCTGAATCTTTCATCCCTGGAGTGAGGTTCAGCTGTGTCTTCAGTCCAGGTGAAAATGAGACTTAGACCTGCACAAACTCTCTGCAGACTTTTTGCTTTGCTGTTTCTGTAGAAGGCAAGTTGGGCGTCTGCTTCACATGTGTGTTCCAACAGGCATCTGACCTGAAGTATTAATGGAGCAGAATTCTGGAGTAGGTAGGTCTCCATACAGGTACTTCTTCCCCATTCCAATGATCAGCTCCACTGTGCACCACTGAACTGCCAGCCAATGCAATAATATAGATATGTATAAAGAAACCACAGCATGTAACCCAAAAGCAACAATTAGGTGTAAAATAGAGATATCTTCATGTTAGTTTGATGTGTTTGGATCACATAATAGTTTTCTTGTTAATTTGGGTTGCACTTTGCCCAGTTATTGGTAGCCTTCTTCAGTAGTTATTTTTCATCGTTCCTCTCCCTGAAAGTGTGCCCTAATTTGTAAAAAGCTACATATAAATTTGTGTTTATAGATGGCAACAGTAATAAACCAATTTTTTTTGCTGATACATTATCAGCATTTTTATGATGAATTATTATTTTCTTAGTCAGAAATAATAATGTTAACATCCTGAAAATGAAATTGCTTTTGCCAGTAGCTCAGGAAATGAAGGGGAAAGAGCTTTGTTGACAATGTTCTCATGGGCTGGAAAGATCCTATTGTGATATGCTAAGGTAAAAATCTGAAAAACATTTGGCACAATTTTAGAGAATTAGAGTCAGGAAGTAGAAAACTGTGGAGTTAAATAGAAGTGGAAGGAAGTAAAGCAAATCAGCTGTATCTGAGACAGATTGTGGGGTTTCTACTGCTTCTAGATTCATTTGTTAAAGTAACATGTTCTTTGTTCCCTTGGTTCAGGTGTAGTACAAGTAATCTGAAACAGGGTTCAAAGGAACAAGAGATCTGAGTTCCACAATGATGTCTGCTTTTCCTTCACAGGCAGGGATGGATAAAATTTGAGTATCATATCTGTACATACACACACGCACACACATTTCTCTCTCTCTCTCTCTCCCCCCCCCCCCCCCCCACAAGCGTAAAATTATTTTTTTTTCTCCTCTCTTTTTTCCTCTTTCCATTACGTTTC